>JADFUC010002133.1:0-61459 GCA_019722365.1 Lithospermum erythrorhizon | reverse complement strand
AAGCCCAAAATAGGTGAAGCTCTTCTCTTGCCTTTCGAAATATAAAGAAGTAATCGATTGACCCATTGACAGAAATCATAAGAATAAGACGATTAATCTCATAGAATACTTCCAATCATAAACCGTCCACTAACATCAACGAAACGAACCTCTCACCTCATTTCATTCCTCGATTTGGTCCCATAGAGAGGGATAAATCTTTTGCCTTATTTTAATTCAATAAAAATTCTCGATTATCTTTGAATCCGATCAATATCATGCGAATAACAATATAGGAACTATCAAATCAATCTTGCTGTCGAGAATGGAAAGAAAGTGGCAACATAGGAAGTGCTTTTATCCATAGCGAATCCAAACTTGGATTTCTTTTAACCCCCACCCCCACTCCCTTGATTTCTCACCATTTCCTTTTTTTTTTTTCTCTAACCTACTTTTTACGTCTTCCTTTCTTGTACAATTATTATCTAATGAAATATCATCAGATTTCACTTCCATCAGTTAAGCATAGTTACAAAACCCAAACAAAGAAAAAAAGAAAGATCCCCCCTTTGTTTTGGGAATGAAAGCCCCCAGCCCCTTTCATAAAAAAAAAAGGAGAGATTAATTGATGCATTTATTGGATCCTGTCGGACTGACGGGGCTCGAACTCCGCAGCTTCCGCCTTGACAGGCGGTGCCTTGACCAATTGGAACTACAATCCCAGGGAAACAGGATTCAGAAAATTTGATTCTTTATCTCTTGTATCGTGGTATTTCGAAAGACGAGGGGGTTATACCACCTCTTGGTAAATGGGCGAATTTTGGGCCGAGCTGATTTAATCTCAGCGTAGACATATTGCCAACGAATTTACAGTCCGTCCCCATTAACCGCTCGGGCATCGACCCAGGAAGAATTCAGACTTTTGTAAACTGGCGACAACTCCTTTCGTAGTGCACTCCTGCCTCCCCAGGGAAGCCTGAACTCCTGCCGCCTCAGTGAGAGATGTCCTGTCCGCATCGGGGGCCTAGTAATAAACGCCTTTGAAATTCAGTTTCAATATAATGGAATGGTAGCGACAAAACCCTGAGTATCTCTTTCGCTTCCCAGAATTGCATAGAATTTTTTTTTAATTCTTTATTCAAAAAAGAAGCCACCCGCCCTAGGAAATTACTGCATGTACTTATGCATATATATAATATATTTATATAGATCTTTTACATAGCATCACTTCTGAATTAACCCAAACAGGCCCTTTTAACTCAGTGGTAGAGTAACGCCATGGTAAGGCGTAAGTCATCGGTTCAAACTGATAAGGGGCTTTAGTTTTTCCTAAACCATCCGTAGTGCCCATATTTGAAGGGCGAATCAAGATCAAAAAAGAAAAAATAGCTAATCGGATAACATGCCATCCTTTATATTGGGTTATAGCAGTTCTAATTGTCTCACAAATTTCAATTATTTTATTAGAAACAATTAGAAATAAGTCGCCCCTGAACACCAACATTCCTAAACAAAAAAGAAAAAAGTAAGTGACCTGACCATGGAATGTGACTCTATCCGCTATTCTTAATATTCAAATCTGATAGGAGATGAAATCTCAAAGAGGTGACCTCTTATTTTTTACTTTCACTTCTTGGGGATATGAAAGAATTTGTCGATATTTCAAATAAATCTTCTTTGTTCCTATATATGTCATAGACAAAAATTGTTATTCCGTTCCCCCACAGAGAAGGGTTTCACAAAAAAGTCATTATACTACCTTTCTTGATTACAGATCAATATGAATATATATCTATATATATATTTTGATATGTACATTTCTGTGGATCATGGCTTCACATGTACCGTAAATCTTTCTATATCGCTGTCTTTGTTCCTACGGTGTGATGGAAATGGATGCGAGAAAGAGACTTACCCAGTTTCCTTATTTTTATTGAATAGGAAATTCTCTCTTTTTTTCTAACAGATAAAAAAAAGAGCTTTGACCTGTGGAAAGATATACCTAGAGTTTTAGATTTCATCTGAAGGAAAGCATATATATAAGAAAGAAGACGATAAAATAAAATGAAAAAATTAATAAAAACGGTAATAGTTTTACTATCCAGAAATTTCGAAGAATGTATAAATATCTTTATGTTTCAACTTTAATGGAAACAGGAGAGTCTGTATAGTTGGTAGAGGGATCACTTTTTAGTTCTTTCCATGATCTGTTATCTTGAGTCATAAGAAGACAATTCAAGTTGTCTGTATGTTTAGTCTAAATTGCTGAATAATCTCAAAAATTGAGCTTTATGGATTTACCTGTAGGTCAAAGTTTATGACTACTTCAAAGACTTTTTATTCGAAACCCATTGGAAGGGGCAGTGGTGGGGAAAAAATGATACAGAAAAGATCGAATCTTCGGACGCCCTGAAAATGCTATGAGGTGCTCGAAACGGTCGAAGTAGTTGAACAGGAGGATCACTATGATTATAGCTCCTTGCAAATTTACCAAAGACGAAAAATGACGGCTCGGGACATTATGGATGACTGGTTGCGAGGACCGCTTTGCTTCGTAGGCTGGTCCGGGTCTATTACTCTTCCTTTGTGCCTATTTCGCTGTAGGGGTTGGTTCACAGGTACAACCTTTGTAACTTCATGGTATACCCATGGATTGGCTAGTTCCTATTTGGAAGACATGCAATTTCAATCTGCTGCAGTTTCTACTCCCAAGCAATAGTTTAGCACATTCTTTGTTGTTACTTATGGGTCCCAAATAAGGAGATTTTAATGTTGGTGTCAATTGGGGGTCTATGGACTTTTGTTGCTTCCCATGGCGCTTTCGGACTAATAGGTTTCCATGTTACGTCAATTTGCTTCCGTTTGACCTTGTTCAATTGCGACCTATAATGCAATCTACCCTTCGGTCCAATTGCTGTTTTGTTTCTGTATTTCTTATTTATCCGCTAGGTCAGTCTGGTTTGGTTTTGCTTTCCAGTTTTGGCGTAGCAGCTATATTTCGATTCATCCTCTTTTTCAAGGGTTTCATAATTGGACGTTAAAACCCATTTCATATGATGTTGCTGGTGTATTGGGCGCTGCTTTTTGCCAAGTGCGCTATCCACGGCGCTACTGCAAAATACTTTATTTGAAAGATGGTGATGGTGCAAATACATTCCGTGCTTTTAACCCAACTCAGGCCGAAGAAACTTATTCAATGGTCACCGCTAACCGCTTTTGGTCTCAAATCTTTGGGGTTGCTTTTTCCAATAAACGTTGGTTACATTTCTTTATGTTATTTGTACCAGTAACCGGTTTATGGATGAGTGCTCTTGGAGTAGTCGGTCTGGCGTTGAACCTACGTGCCTATGACTTCGTTTCTCAGGAAATTCGCGCAGCGGAAGATCCCTTGAATTTGAGACTTCTACAATTCAAAAAATATACTTCTCTTAAACGAAGGTATTCGTGCTTGATGGCGCTTTCAAGATCAGCCTCATGAAAACCTTATATTCCCTGAGGATGTCTCCTACCACGTGGAAACGCTCTTTAATGGAACTTTAGCTTTAGCCGGCCGTGACCAAGAAACTACTGGTTTCGCTGGTGGGCCGGGAATGCCCGACTTATCAATTTATCCGGTAAACCAATTAGGGGCTCATGGCCCATGCTGGATTAATCGTATTCTGGGCAGGAGCAATGAACCCATTTTTATGTGGCCCCATTTTGTACCAGAGAAACCTATATGAACAAGGATTAATTTTACTCTCACCTAGCTACTCTAGGCTGGGGTAGGTCCTGGGGGAGAAGCTATAGGATTAATTTTCCAGCTCTTTGTATCTGGAGTACTTCATTTAATTTCCTCTGCAGTATTGGGCTTTGGCGGTATTTATCATGCACTTTGGGACTTGAAACCTTTGAAGAATCCTTTCCATTCTTGGTTATGTATATGGAAAGGAAATAAATGACCACAATTTTAGGTATCTACTTAATCTTGTTAGGTCTAGGTGCTTTTCTCTTCTAGTATTGGAAGGCTCATTTTGGGGGCGTATATATGATACTTGGGCTCCTGGAGGTGGGGAGATGTAAGAAAATTACCAACTTGACCCCTTAGTCCAAGTATTATATTTGGTTATTTACTAAAAATCTCCCTTTGAGGGGAGGGGTGGGATTGTTAGTGTGGACGATTTAGAAGATATAATCGGAGGTCATGTGTATGGTTTAGGTTCCATTTGTATATCACTTGGTGGAATCTGGCATATCTTAACCAAACCCCTTCAAGCCAGCTCGACGCGCATTTGTGCGGTCTGGCGAAGCTTTTACTTATCTTATAGTTTAGCGGCTTTATCCGTGTTTGGTTTTATTGCTTGTTGTTTGTTTGGTTCAACAAATACCGCTTATCCTAGTGGCTTTATGAATCCACTGACCAGAAGCTTCTCAAGCCCAAGCATTTACTTTTCTAGTTAGGCATCAACGCCTTGGGCTAATGTGGGATCCGCTCAAGGACCCACTGGTTTAGGTAAATATTTAAATGCGTTCCCGACTGAGAAGCTACGCTTTTGGAGGAGAAACTATGCGTTTTTGGATCTGGTGTGCTCCTTGGTTAGAACTCCTGCGGGTCCAAAACACGGGGTTGGACTTGAGTAGGTTGAAAAAAAGATATACAACCTTTGGCAAGAACGTCGTTCCGGGCAGAATATATGACTCACGCTCCTTTAGGTTCTTTAAATTCCGTGGGGTGGCGTAGCTACCGAGATCAATGCAGTCAATTATGTCTCTCCTAGAAGTTGGTTATCTACCCCTCATTTGTTCTAGGATTCTTCTTCTTCGTAGGTCATTTGTGGCATGCGGAAGGGCCTGTGCTGCAGCAGGGGTTTGAAAAAGGAATTGATCGTGATTTTGAACCTGTTCTTTCCATGACCCCTCTTAATTGAAATAAAACAGGAAATCCAATGCTTGGAGTAGGAATCGCTTTGATTCTATCATACATATTAGGATCGGGTCATATTTAAAAAAGTATCTTTCCTTTTTTTAACTCATTTATATCTAATCCATTTTCTGGCTTGGCTAGGTGGGATAGCCGAGCCCTTCCCCTTTCTTTATTATGATATTAGTCCAAACAAACCAATCAAAAAAAAGAAATTTATTTAATGAACAAAAGGGAGAGAGAGGATTCGAAACCCTCGATAGTTCTTTTGTTCAAAACTATACCGGTTTTCAAGACGGGGCTATCAACCACTCAGCTACCTCCGAAGATGTAATTTTTATTTTATTCCTCCGAATAGAACATGGCCATAGGAGTGAACACTACAACTATCTGTAAAAAAAGCCTGGTGTGGTAAATTTACCGGTCTGGCCTCTGGCCTAGCCTATCTATCTATATTATCTATATAAAACTAGATAGTGTGCCTCATTGAAAATAAAAAAACAAATTCCATGTCTTGGATCTATGTATGACTAAAGCAGTAAGGGGGTAGTAATAAGTTATATAGAATTAATGAATAGATCTGTGGTAAAGTAAAAATCCCCTGACGGTGTATTTTATTACAAATTTTGATAGAGGGATCAAAATGGTATAGTTCATTTGTTGGTAGCGTGGAGGATTAAAAAGCATGACTCTTGCTTTCCAATTGGCTGTTTTTGCATTAATTGCTACTTCATTAATCTTATTGATTAGCGTACCCGTTGTATTTGCTTCTCCTGATGGTTGGTCAAGTAATAAAAATGTTGTATTTTCCGGTACATCATTATGGGTTGGTTTAGTCTTTCTAGTAGGTATACTTTACCTTCTTATTCTTGAAGCTATTCGTCCCAGACTCTCTCAAAAAGACCCCTGATTTTTTCTCTTTGGGAGACACATTCCAAATTGAATATAAGTCCTCAAATAAAGAAAACTTAAATTTGGTGGGGGGTCAAACTTGTTGCAAACTTCGAATAAAAATACAAATAATAAAATTCTTTTGTAATCTCCCCTGAAAAGCGTCTCTAGCTCCGGCACTGCACAATATGATCCACATATATACTCATATATATGTGTACAGATTCTGTATCAAGAAAATGCGGATATGGTCGAATGGTAAAATTCTCTTTGCCAAGGAGAAGATGTGAATTGATTCCTGCCATCCGCCCAAAATAGACTTCTTTTTTGACTATGATCAGCGGTTTGGTATAGTTGCCCGTGATAGTATAGTGATTCTACCCCTACCCCCAAAAGGTTAATTATTAATTAATTAAATTACTAGTTAACAGAGTCAAACCATAATTTATTTGACAAAACAAGATGTTGCGGAGACGGGATTTGAACCCGTGACCTCAAGGTTATGAGCCTTGCGAGCTACCAAACTGCTCTACCCCGCGCTGAATAGAAGAACTGAAACAATAGACAAAGAAGTATTGAATGCATATCTTTACCATTCTGTTCAAATAGAATAGTCCATTTATACAGAATGGTAAAGGGTCCTCTATGATCATCAAATCATAGAAATTTAAATGAAAGGGTTAATCCTTACCAACTTGATCTTGTTGCTCCCGGCAACAAACATGCCTGAACCATTTCACGAAGTATGTGTCCGGATAGTCCAAAATCTCGATAATTAGCTCTCGGTCTTCCAGTTGAAAAACAACGTCGATGAAGGCGGTTCAAAAAGCACTATTCCGCGGTGGGGGATTGTAGCTTTCCATAAATTTCCCATTTGTCACTCAAGGCTAATGAGGAAACTTTGCTTATTTTTTGAGGATCGACGTAAATCAAATGATATTTCTGTTCCAATTTTTTCCTCTTCTTCTCCCGCTGAATCAAACTTTTCCTTGCCATAATGATTGAGTTCCTATTAGTATCCATGACAAGTTTCAGATGGAAACAAGTGAAGGTGTACCCCCTCTCCATCGAAAGAAATAAGATTCTCGCGAATGGCAAGACATTAACCAAATTTGCCCGATGTAGAGGCAATCAAGAAAGCTGCATATGAATATATAACCTACCGAAAAGTGGGCCAATCCAACCAATCTTGCTTGTACAATGGAAAGGGCCACCGGTTTATCTCTCCAGCGAATTAAATTTGCCAAAGGTGTGCGTTCATGAGCCCACGCTAAAGTTTCAATCAATTCCTGCCAATATCCACGCCAGGAAATTAAGAACATAAATCCAGTAGCCCAAACAAGATGTCCAAATAAGAACATCCATGCCCAGACCGATAAACTATTCATACCAAAAGGGTTATATCCATTGATAAGTTGTGAAGAGTTTAACCATAAATAATCTCTTAACCAGCCCATCAAATAAGTAGAAGATGATTCACAACTGTGAAACGTTACCTTGCCATAATGTGATGTGCTTCAATGCCAATAAAAAGTAACTCCACCCAATAGTATTTAACATCCAAAACAGCCAAATAAAATGCGTCCCATGCCGAAATATCACAAGTACCTCGGCCTGACCATCGCACGGAAAAAACTTATAACCGAAATCCTTTTATCTGGCATTAATCCTTGGAACCGCGTGCATCTAAAAGCGCCCTTTACTAATATCAATGAAGCTGTATGTAAACCTAAAGCAATAGCATGGTGAACTAAAAGTCTCCAGGACCTATTGTTACAATAATGAATTGCTATTTTCATTAATAGCATTTAACCACCCCGGCAACCAGATGCTTCGACCCGCATTAAATGCCGGGCCGCTCGTTGAAGATAAAAGTACATCGAACCCATATGCAGTTTTACCGTGAGCAGATTGGATCCATTGAGCAAATATGGGTTCGATCAAGATTTGCTTCTCAGGAGTACCAAAGGCAAGCATGACATCATTATGAACATAAAGTCCTAAAGTATGGAATCCTGGTGAAAGCTTGGCCCAACTTAAATGAGATATGATAGCTTCTTTATGTTCTAACATTCCTGCCAATACATTATCTTCATTTTGCTCCGGATTGTAATCTCTAATAAAAATATAGCTCCATGAGCAAAAAGCTCCTGTCATAATGAAGCCTGCGATATACTGGTGATGAGTATATAATGCAGCTTAAGTAGTAAAATCTTGTGCTATGAATGCATAAACAGGTAAAGAGTACATGTGTTGAGCTACCGGGCGAAGTAATAACTCTAAAGAAGCTAGAGCAAGGCCCAATTGAAAATGAAGCGAATTATTGATTGTGCTCATAAAGACCCTTATGCCCACGTCCCAAACTGTCCCCTGAGGAATAAATGTGTGCATCTAAAAAGATCTTGATACTATGACCAATCCTGAAATTAGTTCTATACATATGACTGTAGCAACGAGAAAAAAGAATTGCAATAGCTAAAATGATGATGAGCCATATCAGTCAGCCATAAACTTTGGTGTTTGTGGATGGAACTCTCGAGAAGCGTTAGAATAGCAGTTCCTGCCCCTTTGGGAGGTCCCAAATAAATGACCACTGAATCGGGGGTTTTGAGCATAAAGATTCCATTGGACTCCAAAAAGGGGGCCTAACCCTTTGGGGATGCGGTAATACGTCTAAAAATTATTCCATCGAACGCCCCCTCTGATCCAGGAATAGCAACATGTACTAAATGTCCTGGGTCTCAAGCCAAGGAACTTACGCCAAAGAGTCCTGGCTAAATGATGATTCAGACGAGATTCAGCATTTTAGAACCACGAAACGCCGGCTTCCATTTCGGTTGGTTGTAGGTAACCAACCCGCTATTAAGAATATAGCAGAAAGAAATAATAATAGAAAGAGCTCCAGTATAAAGATCTTCATTAGTACGTAAAACCGATTGTATACCACCACTGATAAACACCTCAGAATAAGTTGACATATTCACTGGGGCCAAGAGTACCCCTCGAGTATAAGCTTCCACAGCCGGTTGACTAAAAATGAGGATCCCAAATTGCATGAGCAATAGGTCTCTTACATGTAAAGGGTCCCGTACCCATGACTCAAAATTTCCCCTGCTGCCAACGTGAAACAGATTTCGGAAGTCCACAGGAAAATTATTGCTAATTGACCAGAAGTGAGAAGCAAAAATATTCTGATAAAGACGTTCTTCGCACATCATCATGACTCTCGTGAAGTCACTGCGGTAGCAATACCAAACCAAATACGACGAGTAGTGGTCCTGAGCTAAGCCTTGGCTAAACTTTGGAAATCTTAATGCCATAATGCCTTTCAAATCCTCCTAGCCATTATCCTACTGCAATAATTTCTTTTGCTAAGAAGAACGCCCATGTTGTGGCAATTCCACCCAGAAGGTAATGTCATTCCCACAGCACGTCCTTTGTACAATGCTCAAGGCTCTTGGCTGAGTAGCAGAGCAACTTCTTCTTTAATTTATTATGAGCCCAAACGTGATGGATTCAATAAGTTCTTGCCAATAACCACGCCCACTGAATAGAAACATTAAACTAAAAAGCCCATACAAATGAGCACCTAGGAAAAAGACCATATGCAGATAATGAAGAACCATAAGACTGGAATTACCTGAGATGCCTGTGCCCATAAGAAATCGCGGAGCCACCAATAATAGTAATAGAACTCTGCGCAAAGTTTCTCCCGTGATATGAGTTACTACCCCTTTGATCGCTTATACTGCCCCAAACATCTGACTGCATTTTCCAACTGAAATGGAATATTACTACCGAAATAGCATTGTACATCCAGAATAGTCCTAAGTAGCTATACGATCCCAAGCCGATACTTGACATGTACCCCCCTCTTCCAGGTCCATCACAAGGAAAACGAAAAACCAAGATTTGCTTTTATCTGGTATTAAACGGGAGCTACGAGCAAATAAACGCCTTCAGAGTATCAAATAATACCGTCACATGAATCGTAAATGCATGAATATGATGTACCAAAATCTGCGGTTCCTAATGGAATAGGTAACAGTTACTTTGCCGCCCACTGCTACTAAATCACCCCCCCCAAGTTAAACTGGTGTTGCCGTGTTGCACCAGGAGCTGTTGCACCAGGTGCTAAAGCATGGGTGTTTTGTATCCATTGAGCAAAAAAACGGGTTGTAAAATTGTATAGCAGTATCTGAAAACATATATCTTGAGGGCGCCCTAAAGCGCTCATGGTATCATTTATGAATATACAAAGTTCAAAACTGTGAAAGCCTAGAAAGATACATGCCCAGTTAAGATGTGATATGATTGTAACAATGATAAATCTAAGGACACGATCTAATAGGATCGTTGTATCGAGAAGCTGGATCATAGTCTCTGAATTATGTACAGCAAAGCGCCAACTATGAGAAATCCACCAATCCACACACATGTGATGTGTGAACAATGAGTTGTGTACCATAGTCAGTAGCTAGATATGGATAAGGCGGCATGGAATACATATGGTGAGCTACAACAATAGTTAAAGAGCCTAACATAGCTAGGTTAAGAGATAATTGAGCATGCCATGACGTTGTTAGGATCTCATATAGGCCTTTATGGCCCTGACCTGTAAATGGACTCCTTATGAGCTTCTAAAATATCTTTGATACCATGACCAATGCCCCAGTTGGTCCTATACATGGACTCCGCTATCAGAAAAGAATTGCAATAGCTAAATGATGATGAGCAATATCAGTCAGCCATAGACCCCTGTTACTGATCTAATCCTCCACGAAAAAGTAAGAAATCTGCATATTTTGACCAATTCAAGGTGAAAGGGGGTTGCTCCTTCGGCAAAAAAAACTGTGGGATAAAGCTGAGCCAAAAGATCCTGATTCAAGATAAATTCATGAGGAAGTGGTATCTCTTTTTAGGATCTACTCCAGCGTTTAGAAATTGGTTAATTTGGTAAAGATACATGCACTTGATGCCCCGCCCAAGAGAGAGACCCAAGTCCTAGTAGCCCCGCTAAATGGTGATTCAACATAGATTCTACATCTTGAAGCCAATTTTGGAGCTGCTTTATGATAATGGTTCAACCAGCAAAGTACACCGCTGCAAAGATCAATGCACCAATTGCAGTACAATAGAGTTGTAATTCACTAGTTATTCCAGATGCTCGCCAAATCTGAAAAAAAACCAGAGGTTATTTTGTGGCCCCTGAAACCTCCGCCCACATCACTATTCAATATTTTGCCCACTATTGGCCAAACCACCTGGGCACTAGGTCCAATCGCAGTTGGATCACTTAGCCATACGCTTCATAATTGGAAAAACGAGCACCGTGGAAATACATGCCGCTCAGCCAAAGAAAGATGATGGAGAGTTGCCCGAAATGGGCACTAAATACTTTCGAGAGATCTCTTCCAAATCACTGGTATGGCTAATATCGAAATCGTAGCATCAGCATGTAGGTTCCAGATCCATGTGGTAGTATTTGAAATCTTTAGCTATTGTTCTTGAAAAATGGCCCGGTTTGGCCCATTCCTCGAAAGAAGTTTCTTTTTACGGATCCCTATCTACCAAAAATTTGACTTGGTTCCGGCGAACGAATAATCATTGAGTCCTCCTCTCTTCCGACAACACATACAAAGAGACCCGCCAACAGTCTAATAATTAGTGAACCTTTGAGAGATATTTCTATAATTCGTTTGTTTCTCTTCTATTTTTATATCTATCTATTTTCTTTAGTTATTCACTAGAGCAATTATGATATGGAAGTCGATCCGGGGCAAGTGTTCGGATTCATGACATAGCCATGAGGCGCTCAACGGACCTTTGAATCTTGTTTGGGGCTTTGAATTCAGGCAAAGGACTTTTTTATACAACCTAGTGTACATATTAAAAACTTCACCTATTAGTTTTTAAAATGGAAATCACCTCATCTTACATAGAAGATATTATTCATTACTCTATTCCAAAATCAAAAGCGAGCAACCATTAGCCATTACTAATATTTAAGAAAAATCTGTTTTAATAAAAAAAGAAAAAAAATCAATTTTGTATTCTCTCTGTGTCTCCTTTTTTCTCTTATCCCTACAAATACAAAATACGGGATGAAATAGAAGGTTTAGAAGGGATATAATGAAATTCTTTGATTGCTTCTTCCCAAGAAAAAGGAATGGTCCATTTTTTTTATTTGACTGATAGGTCCAACAAACAATTAATTCTAACAAATAAAATATTTAGAACTTTAGATAATAATGAAAAAAATCTAATAAATAAACGTACCCTTTTATTCAAAACGTCTCGTGATCTTCAACCAATTATGTGCTTCAATATAATTACCAGGGGTAAGCGTGATAGCCTGTTTCCAATACTCAGCGGCTTGATCAAACCAAGCCTCCGCAATTTCAGAATCTCCCTGCTGAATGGCCTGTTCTCCTCGGTTGGAATAGGCAGGTCAATTCCTTCCCCTTAGAACTGCAATTTATAGAGTTTCCTATCTCATACGGCTCAGTAATCAATTCTTTTGGTGTCCCCTTTTTAATCTATTATATCTAAGGAATGAGATTTATCATGGATCTATCTGGTTAACCAAAAAAAGAGGTTAATTTGATGAGTTTCAAACTAAAAATTAGATTAATAATTTTTGTTTAGTTTTATCTTTTCCCACCTTCAGAAGAATAAAGCATAGGTATTTCTACTATCATTAGAATTTTCTGAAAGGTAACTATCTCGGTTTGCTATAGAAATTTTATGAAATCTCTTGAAAAAGACTTTCCTTCAAAAAAAGAAAAGACTTTACTATCTTTGGGATCTGATCCTACACCGCTGCTCAAGACTTTAGTGGACTCAACCTCTATTACATAAGTTGATTCCTCATTTTTATCTCACATCATGAGATAAGTATATATCCTATGATGCCATAAAATAAATAGGCAGTTATTATTGTATCGTGGCCAAAAACCCGCTAATTAATCTTTTTATGATGCTTCCTCTATCAATTAGATCCTTTCTTTATCCATAGAAAAAGTAGCTAGGCATATTAATTTCTTCATATTTCGACTTCTATGAAGTTTCTTTTTTTTGCTACAGCTGCTAAAAAATCGTTGTTTTGTATTTATTTACATGTAGAAAGCCTTTTTAGTATTTACTAAAAATTGGATTTTTCTTTCTTTTATTTCTATAGTGGAGATAGCTAATGCAATGACAGATCACGGCCATGATATTAAAAAGCCAGGTAAGAACGGCTCTTTGCCTCTAGTGCTCGAAAATAATATTCCAAAGCTTTCGTATGTTCTCCATTACTTGTGTGGATAAGACTCCATATTATAGAGTATATAACTTTGATCATAGGGATCAATCTCTAGTCGCATAGCTTCATAATAATTCTGTAAAGCTTCCTGCATAATTTCCTTCGGATTGAGCTGACATCCGTTACGGTCGTTATTCAATTAAAAGAATTCCTGTTTCAGAACTCGTACGTGAGATTTTCATCTCATACGGCCTCCCTTTATGTGCATAATGAGAATTATATATGGAATCTAAATCAAACAAATTTCAAATCTTCTCATTATGAACTGGATTAGCTAGTGTTTTACAAGAAATCTCTAGCCAACCTTACTGCAAGAGATCTTTTAACATTAAAGGTGTTCGGCCTAAATAGAAATGATACTGCCATTTTTTTGTTTTCAACGCCTCCAAATTTCCAGGAATTAGTCACTTCAACAGCATGGTTCTACGGGTATCCAAAGTACGAACGAGATGGATGTTCGGGCTGTCCCCAACCATTCTTTTATTTTAGTCCCGAACCCGATAAGGAAAAGGGTAATTTTATAAATGCTTTTGTGTTGTTGATTCCTGTGGTGTAGTGCTTCTTTCTATATGCTACCTATCGGTACTAGTGGAGTAGGATTAACCTGTAATACAGAACCTCTAGGTGAAACCTTGCGCTCAATACTAGAATCCATAATTGAAACATAGTATCTGAGGTTGCATTAATCGAGGATAGACGACAGAAGGAATTGTTCTATTTACTTTACAAACTGCACCTTCAACAGACGTAGATTTCTTTACAAAATTTTCTCGAATTTCGTTTCTTTCTCCTAACACTAAGAGAAACAAATAAATATAAAATCAATAAAAAAAATCAAACCACACCATCTCTGTAATAGGTAAATGCCTCTTTTCTCCTGAAGTTGTCGGAATTATTCGTAATAAGATATTTGGCTACAATTGAAAAGGTCTTATCAATAAAATTTCCATTTATCCACAAGGATCTAGACATAGGTGTGGAAACTATCTCTATAATTCTTCTCATTATCTCTCGTAGGAAAATGATCCCACAAAGAAAAGAATTGTACAGTACGAAATAACATAAAAACAGATAGAATTTCTTATAAAAAAAAGATGGACTTTCTATTCCAATTCTGCCCTTTTTATGTTTATGGAAAAATAAGAAATGTTTGAACCCGATTCCATTTCATACTAATAGAGTAGTATATCAAGGAAGGGAAATAGTATGATTTCATTGAAGGTAAGATCTGAAAAACTTCGGATCAATTTAGATGGAATTCTGCTACAAAGAAGAAAAAAAGATCGAATAATCATTCGATAGATGAAAATAGAATAACTGCCTATTTTGTCCTGTAGCATAGCCGGTATACAATCAAATAGAAAATGTTTCTAAATTACTATCTAAATTACTAAATAGTAATAGAGGGGTAAGGGCTTTGTTGTTGAGAACTCTAAAAACAGGAATGAATTTGGGATAATTTTATGGTATGAAATCACAGTATATATGATTTATATATTTATATATATATATATATAATTCTAAAGGTCTCCGTTAACTATAGTCTAAAAAAAACTGTGGACCCATGAATCAATTCATTCGTTCTCTATTTCTTGATTTAATCCGTTAATTTTTTTTAACAATTTTCGTAGTAAGAAAACATATCCCCGAACCGAAGGAAAGATATTTCTTTGATGATAAATTTTCTTATTTTGATAGTTTTGATAGCTATTATTTATAATTTCAAAATACAAGTAGGTCATGTACTCTATCGAATCATATATATAATTTAATATGAATGACTCGCTATTCACTCGGTTTCTGGGGTCATAATCATTATGTAGGAGAGAGATGCCGAGTGGTTCAAGGCGTAGCATTGGAACTGCCATGTAGGCTTTGTTTACCGAGGGTTCGAATCCTCTTTCCGAATCTTCACTTATTTGACCGATTTGACTAAAACAAATAGATATTCCAAGTTAGACCTTTCTTTAATAATAATATGGATTGGATTCTTTATTCTGAATTGCTGTGACGCGTAAATATTACAAAATATAGTAAAAATAATGAAAAGAATAAGCAAAGAAAAAAAAAGGTCCCTTCCGCGATATATAAATGGGAGAAAGTTTGGAATTCAAAGCCATAATTGTCTTTTTTATTTACTTCGCCTCGCCGAAAGGGAAGAAAGTTGTCCGAATGTTATTTTATTTTCGTTAGGTTTAAGTCTGGACGAGAATAATATTTCTACGACTAGCAAATTCATTTATTTTCAAAGCGACCCATTTACTATCTATTATTTGATTGACTAATCCTTTATATTCGAATGTGGGTGAAGGGTCAAATGGTTTGGCAATCCTCAGAGGAGATGAATGGAGAATTTTGAATCAGAGTTCTGATTTTTGTTCATCCTTCGCTGTAATCATATCTTGGGGTTTGCAGCGATAACTTGGTATATCTACTATATACGACCATTAACTAAAATATGTCTGTGGTTAACTAATTGACGGGCTGCGGGAAATAGTTGAAGCCATACCCAATCGAAAAAGAATGTTATCCAGACTTTACTTCAAGTAATTGTAGTAAAACTTGACCTGTTGAGCCCTTTGGCTTTTCTGGCGATATGAACATATTTAAGTAATTGTCGTTCTGTAAGCATCATAATGAAAAAACGCAATTTTTGTTTTTCTCTTCTAGACGAATACGATATTGAGATTTTTCCCGAACGCGATTAAGTTTCTACATCACTCCCGGGTCTAGCCTTTATTAGTTAATCCTGGTAAAGCCCCAGTCGGCGTATTTTTGAAACGAGGTCCTCGATAACGTGACATAAAGACTCCTTAAATTTATAATAAATGGAATTCTTATTTATATTGATTTTTCTATTTATAAAATATTAAAAAATTATATTTTTATAAAATAACAACCAAGCTAAAAACTGAACTGAATGAAGCGAAGTTTACTGAAGTAGTGCAATTATAAAGAAAAAGAAGAATGAGATGAATTGGATAAATATCGAAGCCCTCTCTATTATATAGAAAAAAGATATTTTTCCTGACATAATTAGAAATTCCTATAACTTAATAAATTCAAAATTCATAACTTTTGAAAAAAAGGGGGAAATACTTTTTCAATATTCTTTGATTTCAAAGTCTCAGTCATGGAAAATTTGGAATAAAAAATGGGAAAAGCCGGCTATCGGAATCGAACCGATGACCATCGCATTACAAATGCGATGCTCTAACCTCTGAGCTAAGCGGGCCTACATAACAGAAATTTTTTATAGATAGGAATCCTAAAAATCTTAGTTATTCATAATCTATACTATATGAATCTAGAAAAGAATAGCCAATTTCAAATAAGGATTAAGATAATATATTATATAACATAAGAATTCATATATCATTATATAATTTATATTTCTTTATCAGAATTCTAATTAGATAGTGATAGTCAAATTTTCTTTTTCATTTTTGAATCCAAATGTCATTTTAAATTCTTTTTCTTCTTACACTTCAGGCGTTTTGATTTAGATTTCTATTTAATTTATTTCGAGTCGAATACTCTTGTAGTTTAATAGGATATAACTAATGAGATATCTGTAAAGGTGTAAGTTAAAACAAAAAAAAGAATCGGACTGTTCAAGTATTCTAAATTGCAAGGGGAAATGACAGGAAGAGAAAGATATATACATATATATGTGGTATATATCCATATATTGGAATTGCGGGTCCATAAATGATAAAAACTATTTGATTGACCAACATATCCTATAAAAAAAAAAGATAGGTAAGAAATCAAAGAGAAAAGACACTTTTTCGAGATAGGAATCCGTATCTAATGAATTCGGCGGTTCCAGTAGAAATGAAAGAAAAGAGGAAGGACACCACAATGATATCCTAATCTAAAAAAGGGGGATATGGCGAAATTGGTAGACGCGCTACGGACTTAATTGATTGAGCCTTGGTATGGAAACCTGATTATGACAAATCTTCAAATTCAGAGAAACCCTGGAATTAATAAAATGGGCAATCCTGATAAATCCGGTTTTCCGGAAACAAACAAAGCGAAAAAGAAAAGGGACAGGCAGAGACTTTCAATGGAAGCTGTTCTAACAAATGGAGTTGACTGCTTTGTCGACGAATCTTTCTCATAAAGTGTAAAGTATATACATTTGTATTGAATACTTTATCAAATGAAATGATTAATCACTACCTCAAAATATATTCAAATATATTCTTTTTTATGAAAAAAAGAAGAGTTGGTGTTAATCGATTCCACATGTAGAAGAAAGAGTCGAAAGTATTCATTGATCAAATTATTCACCCATAGTCCGATATCTTTGAAGCACTGATTAATCGGACGAGAATAAAGATAGAGTCCCGTTCTACATGTCAATACCGGTAACAATGAAATTTTTTAGTAAGAGGAAAATCCGTCGACTTTAAAAATCGCAGAGGGTTCAAGTCCTCTTATCCCCAAAAAGCCTATTTGACATCCCAACGATTTCTCCTATATCTATTTTCGTTAGTGGTTCCAAATTCCTCACCTTCTCATTCATACTTCTATTCTTTTACAAACAGATCTGACCGGAAACGCCTTCATCTTATTATTACTTCAAGTCTTGTATGATACACATACAAATGACCATCTTTAACCAAGGAATGAATCGCCTTTTTAATTTTAATAATTCACAATGGATATCATTTCTCAGACTGAAACTTACAAAGTCGTCTTATTGAAGATCCAAGAAATTACAGTACCCGTATGGATAAAAGTTGGTAATCTTCTTTCATACTTTTAATTGACATAGACCCCAGTCATCTAATAAAATAAGGATGATACATTGGGGGGAATGGTCGGGATAGCTCAGCTGGTAGAGCAGAGGACTGAAAATCCTCGTGTCACCAGTTCAAATCTGGTTCCTGAATATATGAGCTTCTTCTATAAATTGAAAAGATACAAATAGAACAGAATTGATAAAATATTCCTAGAAACTGAATTTGTCACTTATAATAGATTTCTCAGTCTAAATCTATATAATACATATTTTTCTTCTTTTTTATCCATCTCAAGCCTGATACCCCCATCTATTTTATAGATGGGTAGAGTTTATTAGACAAACTATCTAAAAAGAATTAGATTCCATTTCCTTTTTATTTATTCCCTTCAAAAGAATGTTAATACTTTATTCTATATTCGGAAAGGTGAACTTAGTTGATTGAAAGTAAACTCAAAAAAGTAGAATTCAGAAGAAAGTTGAAATAGACAAGATTCAGTTCAGATAAAATACAATTAAAAAAATCTGATACCCTTTTATTTCTTTGTATTTTCTTTTCTATTCCATTTCTTAATTTTAAGTTCTTTTTTAGAACCCCTCTAAGTAACGTGCGCAATACAAAGCAGAACCCGCTTGGTTCATCTTATTAGTTTTGGTTCGTCTCATCCAAAATAAGTATCTTCCAAATAAATGCGAGAATTGCAATGAATTCCTAATTGTCTTTTTTATATACTATCCGAAATTCCCTAGTACAAACAAAACTCTCGAACAGAACTTAAATATCTGAAATTGGAATTTGTATACAAGTTTTTTTATCATTCAATGAGCATCTTGTATTTCATAAAAATTGGGGGCAATATAATCTTTACGTAGGGGCCATCCTATCCAACTTTCAGGCATTAAGATACGTTTCAAGCGTGGATGATTATTATAATAGATTCCCAGCATATCATAAGATTCTCGTTCTTGAAAATCCACGCTTTTCCAAACCCAGAAAACAGACGGAATTCTCGGATCCCTCCTTGGGGTAAATACTTTGATGCATACCTCTTCTGGCTGATCCACACCATACTCTATTCTCGTAAGATGATACACACTAGCTTAACAACCCACCGGGTGCTACATCATATGCACATTGGGAGCGTAGATAGTTGTAACCTCATATACATAAAATGACAGTAAATGGAATGCCAAACTGGGCGGGCTTTATTTGTGTCTCTATTCCTTGGTAATCAAAGCCCAAAGATCTATGAATTACCCCATGCTTGACTAGCCAAGCAGACAAACGACCCTGCATCTTTTTTATCTCTCCTTCATTTTTATTTGGATAAGCATTTCACATTTAGAATTAAATTTATGAAGATTGACCCGCTACTTGTTATTCTGTACAAAGGAGAATTCTGTCTAATTCACTAATTCGTGAGAAGATCCTGAACTTTTGTATTTGAAAAAGGTTTCCGTTTCAGTAGGGATCTCAGTAGGGATCTTTGAAGTAGATGATGACTGATAAAGAAATCTTTTATCATAATTTCCAGTATGAATACTGCGTCCAACATGAAACTTGTGAGCGGTAGTAAAACACCGATTCGCTCGTCGAGACCCAATTCTATCTTCATAGATTTCGAGAAATTTTCTGATGAAGTTTTGTTATAGTACCTCATATAACAGCTTCCGGTTTGGTGGGCAGCCAACGGCAAATAAACATCCACAGGAATTAGTTTATTTGACCCCGAACAGTAGTATAAGAATCCGCACTGAACATCCCCCTTGCAATTGTACATGCTCCCATAGCAATAACATATTTTGTTCCGGCATTGTTCATATAATCTCACTAGAGAAGGGGCCATTTTCATTGTGTTACTGTTCCGGCTGTTAAAATTAGATCCGCTTGTCTAGGGACTCGATCTTGGCACTAGTCCATAACGAGATCAAAGTCGAATCGTGAGCCTATTAGTGAAGCAAATTCAATGAAGCAGCAGCTGGTACTGTAGAGAAGTGGCCATAAACTAGAGAGTTCTGGACTAATTGAAAGATCGTTTAATGTAGTTGAAATAACTGAATTTGGGGTTGTTCGATCAAGTAAAGGAAACTCAATGGAATTCATAACTGTTTCCACCTTTTTTTACTTTTTTCTTTTATTGTCTTGAACATTCAGAGTTAAGACCATTCCAACGCTCCCTTCCGCCATGCATAAACTAAACCAACAATTAAGATAAGCACGAATATTAAAATTTATAAATACGGATATACCCAATACATCGAAACTCATTGCCCATGGATAAAGAAACCGTTTCAACATCAAAAACAACAAAACGAGAGCAAACATATAATAACGGATTCGAAATTGTAACCAAGCGTCACCTATGGGTTCATACCCGATTCATAACTTGAAAGTTTCTCTGGCCCTTTGTTAATCGGGGCTAAAACTCCTGAAATAAAAAATGCCAAAAAAGGAATAAGACTTGATATTATTAAAAATGCCCAAAAAATATCATATTCATAGAGCAGAAACATAGACACACTCCTATAAACGTGGAAAATATACCCCACGGTCGATTCGAATTGAAATAATTTGAATTGTCAGTTATCCATAACTTATTTATTCAAAAACAAGAATTTTTTTCTTTTGTGTTGTGCTTCCCTAAGTCTGGGTAAGGTATATGAAGAAAAAGCCCACTTGGCATTGTTGACAATGAAATATTCGTTTTGCAACAAACTTTGAGCTTGTATTGACAAATACCGCGGCCGTTTCTGAATCCGGCAAATTACTTTGGGGTTTTTAACTGTGCCTATTTCATAAATTTTACTGAAAAATGCACTAGTATTAGATATACTAAACTAAAGAAAAGAGTATCACTAATTCCTTTAATTGTGATAGGAAAATTCATATAGAATTATCCCCGAAGATGGATAGCGAAGGGTTACCTTGTTTTATCCACCATTGTATAATATCCATTGGATCTATTGAAATGTATTTTTACTCTTCCGTTTTCTGTTTTAAATCATTCCTGAGAGTGAGCTTAAGAAAGATTTTATTTTGATGAACCTGCCGCTTAATCACAAGTAACAAATATTATCGAAAAAATTCAAAAAATTATATAATTTTTTTGAATTTTCATGGGCTTTAGTTTAGGGCTATACGGACTCGAAACTGTAGACCTTTCTCTCTCGGCAAAAACAGATCAAACGGATTATTATCAATATGATCTGAACTGTTTCAAAGACCCAACATGCACTTTTTGCATTGGGCTCTTTCATTAACTGATAGAATTATCAGTCATGTCCGCTATTTTTCTTAACATAAAAATAAGATGAGGATATGGCTCCATGTGTTCGATTCATTATTTTGGATTCCGATCCAGGAACACTACCAAAGTTTTCAAAGGTAGGGTTTACTTTGACGTAGGTCTGCCTCTGGCTTAGATCAACCTAAGCAATGAAGTCTCTATCGTTTTAATTCAAAAAAATCAAATATGAAACTCCATACACCTTAAAGTTCATAGCATAGGACGAAAAGAGATTTTTTTGAGGTCCTTATACTCATTATGCCTAGCATTGAATAGATTGTGTATTCACCTTATCAATATCTCAAATCGAGGATGGGGTCGGTTTGGTACCTAATAATGGATAATGGGTACCAAGATCGGACCTAATCATTTGTCAGGCTATTGTTCCTCAAAGTTGCGGTGGGTAAGACATCAATTTCTAATAAGATCGATTTTTCATTGTATTGTATAGTATGACGGACTCCCTGAACATTGGCGCGCGTGTAAACGAGTTGCTCTACCAACTGAGCTATAGCCCTTAGTGCTTGTGATACATATTTTATCGTGTATATCATTTCTTGTCAAGATAAATATTTCACGATCCAACATTTGATCCGTTTAAGTGGTATTGCTTAGATTAGTATTGCTTATAAGTAATAAGATATTTATAATCCATTGATGGGGTAAGTTTCATTTGTTCTCTTCGAGATGGAGATAAATGGCCTACTTAACTCAGTGGTAGAGTATTGCTTTGCTACGGCGGGAGCCGCTGGTTCAAATCCAATAGGTAGAACTTATTAGATACCCTTGACTCGCGGTATTTCCACAAGTTTTTCGGCCCACCCTCTTCCGTTTTAATTTAATTAAAATTGATTTTTTTTCTTTTTCTCTATTCATTTTTACCCTTTTTTTGTTGTATCAAAATGGAATTTTGTCGAGTAAACGCAATCACAGAATACAATCCAACAACAACAAAATGGGGGTTCGGAAACAGAATTTCTTTTTAATTATTCGAACGCACTAACTAGTTATGAAATCACCGCATTCGGCATTGATAGCCTTCCTACTGCGTCCTAGCTCGACGGAGAGCTAGATTTGCCTCAATTGTTTGCTCCCCTTTCCCTTCAGCTTTTCTCAAATTAGCTTCCGCTATTTCAAGAGTTTGCTGAGCTTCTTGTGGATCAATGTCACTACCTCTCTCTCCGCATCATTTACTAAAACAGTGATCTCATTACTCCCTTACTCTAGCAAAACTGCCCATCAGGAGCCATCGTTACTCCATTGGTCAGTAAGGCGTATTTCCTAAAATACCTATATCTACAGCTGTGGCAATAGGGGCGTGGTTTGGTAATACGCCAATTTGACCACTATTTGTAGATAAAATGATTTCTTTCTTACTCTGAATCCCAAACAATCTGATTGGGGGTCAATACACAAAGATTTAAGGTCATTTCTTCAAATTGCTCTCCATTTCTAAGTTCATAGCGCTTTTGTGCTTCATCGATATTACCTACCAAATAAAAGGCCTGCTCAGGAAGACTATCTAATTCTCCGGAAAGGATCAAATTGAAACCTCTAATTGTTTCAGACCTAAGGCTATTTTCTGAGAACCGGTAAATACTTCTGCTACGAAAAAAGGTTGTGATAAGAAACGCTAATTTTCTCGTTTTGCAACGGTTAAACGATCCTCTTCAGATAATTCGTCCAACCTAAGGATAGCTACAATGTCCTGAAGTTCTTGTAACGCTGTAAAGTTTCCTCACCTTGCGCAGTTTCATACCGTTCTTCACCAACGATCCGAGGTTGAAGCATGGTTGACGTTGAATCTAAAGGATCTACTGCCGGATAGATTCCCCAATGGTCAGCAGGAGCAGGGCTGTCGTTAAATCATCTGCAGGTACATAAACTGCTTGAATAGAAGTTATGGATCCTGCTTTGGTAGAAGTAATTCTTTTCTTGTAAAAGTACCCATTTCGGTACTCAGGGTGGTTGATAGCCCACGGCGGAAGGCATTCTACCCGGTCAAGGCCGATACTCGGATCCTGCTTGAACGAAATGGAAAGATATTGTCGATAAAAAGAAGTACGTCTTGTTCATTAACATCCCGGAAATATTCTGCCATAGTTAGGGCAGTCAAACCAACTCTCATACGAGCTCCCGGCGGTTCATTCATTTGGCCGTAAACTAGAGCCACTTTTGATTCTGCAATATTTTCTTCATTAATAACTCCAGATTCTTTCATTTCCATGTAAAGATCGTTTCCTTCACGAGTACGTTCACCCACTCCCCCAAATACGGATACACCTCCATGAGCTTTGGCAATATTGTTAATCAATTCCATAATGAGTACTGTTTTACCCACTCCAGCTCCCCCGAATAGTCCGATTTTTCCTCCACGGCGATAAGGAGCTAAAAGATCTACTACTTTTTAATTCTTCAAAATCGATAATTTGTATCTAACTGTATATAAAAGCGGGCGCGGATCTATGAATAGGGAGATGTTGTACGGGTATCTACAGGACTCCAATTATCAACAGGCTCCCTCAAGCACGTTGAAAATTGTCCCAGAGTTGCTCCACCAACTGAACACTTAGAGCAGCTCCTGTGTCAATACTTATTCCCTCGTTAGACTATCTGTAGCACTCATAGCTACAGCTCTAACTCGATTATTTCCTCTCTAATAATTGCTGTACCTCACAAGTCACATTAATTGGTTGACCAACAGTATCTCGACCTTTAAATCCGCAAGAGCGTTGCAAATATTAGGCATCTTGCCAGGCGAAAAGGCATCTAGTACCGGACCGATGATTTGGACGACACGCCCCAGGTTATTTTTTTCAAGCATGGAAACCCCAGAACCAGAAGGAGTAGGATTGATTCTCATAATAAATAAAATGTGTCAAATTTTTTTGCGAAAATTATCGAATTCAAAGTAAATGTCCGATAGCACGTTGATCGGTTAATTCAATAAGAATATAGGAGGTAGTACTTTCTTTCTTGGTACCATCCAATTGAATTAAATTCAATTGTTTATTTATTCACCTTCAATGAAATTTCTTCAAGTTCAACTCCACTTTTTTTGAAACTTCAAGTGGGATGAATACAAATCTTGAGAAAGTCTTTCATTTGTCTATCATTATAGACAATCCGATCTTATATTATCTATTCTATGGAATCTCAAACCTGAACTCTATTTAATTACGATTCATTATTTCTATCTCATTCTATTTTCATTTTGATTTCAGGATATCGATTTACGCCTAGCCTATTTTCACATCTAGATTTTACATATACAACATATATCACTGTCAAGGGTTAATTTCTTTATTATTTAGGTTATTTGGGTATTTCTTGATTAAAAAAAAAAAAAAAAGATAAAAAAGAAAAGGGGGTTGCGCTATATATATGAAAGAGGCAATAATGATGTATTTGGCAAATCACCCGGTCTAATATCTGGTTAGTTGATAATATTCGTTCAAAATTTTGTGAAAGATTCTTGTGAAAAGTTTCATTAAGAGCTGATTCGCTCGCGTCGAGTAGACCTTGTTGTTGTGAAAATTCTTAATTCTTAAGTTGTAGGGAGGGATTTATGTCACCACAAACAGAGACTAAAGCAAGTGTTGGATTCAAAGCTGGTGTTAAAGAGTACAAATTGACTTATTATACTCCTGAATACGAAACCAAGGATACTGATATCTTGGCAGCATTCCGAGTAACTCCTCAACCTGGAGTTCCTCCTGAAGAAGCAGGGGCCGCAGTAGCTGCCGAATCTTCTACTGGTACATGGACAACGGTGTGGACCGATGGACTTACTCAGCCTTGATCGTTATAAAGGGCGATGCTACCACATCGATGCGCGTTCCGGAGAAGAAAATCAATATATATGTTATGAAGCTTATCCTTTAGATCTTTTGAAGAAGGTTCGTTACTAACATGTTTTACTTCCATCGTAGGTAATGTATTTGGGTTCAAAGCCTTGCGCGCTCTACGTCTGGAAGATCTGCGAATCCCTCCGCTTATGTTAAACTTTCCAAGGCCCACCATGGGATCCAAGTTGAAAGAGATAAATTGAACAAGTACGGCCGTCCTTTGTTGGGATGTACTATTAAACCTAAATTGGGCTTATCCGCTAAAAACTACGGTAGAGCAGTTTATGAATGTCTTCGTGGTGGACTTGATTTTACCAAAGATGATGAAAACGTGAACTCCCAACCGTTTATGCGTTGGAGAGACCGTTTCTTATTTTGTGCCGAAGCTCTTTATAAAGCACAGTCTGAAACAGGTGAAATCAAAGGACATTACTTGAATGCTACTGCAGGTAACTGCGATGACATGATGAAAAGAGCTGTATTTGCTAGAGAGTTGGGAGTCCCTATCGTCATGCACGACTACCTAACAGGGGGATTCACTGCAAATACTACCTTGGCTAGTTATTGCCGAGATAATGGTCTACTTCTTCACATTCACCGTGCAATGCATGCAGTTATTGATAGACAGAAGAATCATGGTATGCACTTCCGTAATTAGCCAAAGCGTTAGCGCATGTCTGGTGGAGATCATATTCACGCTGGTACCGTAGTAGGTAAACTTGAAGGGGAAAGAAACATCACTTTGGGTTTTGTTTTCGATTTATTGCGCGGAGATTTTATTGAAAAGATCGAACTCGCGGTATCTATTTCACTCAAGATTGGGTCTCTAACAGGTGTGTTGCCTGTAGCTTCAGGAGGTATTCACGTTTGGCATATGCCGGCTTTGGTTGAAAATCTTTGGAGAGACGATTCCCGTACTACAGTTCGGTGGAGGAACTTTAGGACACCCTTGGGGTAATGCGCCAGGTGCCGTAGCTAACCGAGTAGTTCTAGAAGCATGTGTACAAGCCCGTAATGGAAGGGCGTACCCTGTTTCGTGAGGGTGGTGAAATTGTTCGTAGGCTACCAAAATGGAGTCCTGAACTGGGCTGCTGCTTGTGAGGTATGGAAGGAGATCACATTTAATTTCGAGGAAGTGGATAAATTGGATTATTAGGACAGCCAAGGTAAAGTATTCCCTCCTTTGTTCTTTTAATTTAATAATTGAATTTGTTTCAATCTTCGGCCCAATCTTTTACTAAAAGGATTGGTTTTGAATATAAAGAGTCTATTGCATGTATTTTGGTTAAATGTATACTTATATAGGATATACAAGGTTTGAAATAAAAAATCTGAACTATCCTGTAGATTGTCCTTTTCCATTCCCTGTTATAATAAAGCCTTAATTTATTACTTAAGTTAGTTAGTTGCCGAGATTTTACGAAAAGAAAAATTTTTATTTCCTATTTATAGGATTATAGGAGAGAACAAATATTCCTTCTTTTTTCAATACCCACGTTCCTTATTATAATTAGTTAAGAACTTAGTGATTGATTTCTATGTTTATTCTGATAGGAAATAAATAAGATATCAAAGTAAATAATTTTTGATCGAAAACTATTCATCTATTCTATTTTCATGTAAACAAAACAAATAGGGGGCAAGAAAACTCTATGGAAAGGTGGTGGTTTAATCTGATGTTCTTTAATAAGGTTAAGAATAAGAAGAAGGTGATGCGGGGCTAAATAAATCAATGGAAAGTCTCGGCCCTATTGAAAATAGCAGTGAAAGTGAAGATCCGAATCTAAAAGATAGGGTTAAAAACATTCATAGTTGGAAAGGCTGTGCCAATTCTAGTTCAAGCAATCTTGATTCGTTTTTCGGCATCAAAGACATTCGGAATTTCATCTCCGATGACACTTTTTTAGTTAGGGATAGTAATGGAGACAACTATTCCATATATTTTGATATTGAAAATCTTATTTTTGAAATTCATAACGATCGTTCTTTTTCGAGTGAATTAGAAAGTTCTTTTTCTAATTATCGAAATTCTAGTTATCTGTCTAATAGACATACGAGTGAAGATCCCTACGATAATCATGATACTCAATGTAGTTGGAATAATCATATTAATAGTTGCATTGACAGTTATCTTCAGCCTCAAATCTGTATTGAAGCGTCGATTGTAAGTAGTAGTGATAATTACAGTGACAGTTACATTTCGGTCCGTTTGTGGTGAAAGTCGAAATGGTAGTGAAACCGAGAGTTCCAGTATACGAACCCACACGGGGGCGGGGATTTAACTATAAAAGAAAGTTCTAAAGATCTTGATGTAACTCAAAAATACAAACATTTGTGGGTTCAATGCGAAAATTGTTATGGATTAAATTATAACAATTTTTTGAAATCCAAAATGAATATTTGTGAACAATGTGGATTTCATTTGAAAATGAGTAGTTCAGGCCTTTAGATCAAAATTGAATCAAGTAGAAAACAAAGTTGATTTGTTTGATTTGTAGTAGACGAGTAGTTAGTTTAGCGGAATAAAAATAAAAAAGAATGGAGTTTTTGGTCACATAAGATCTAATTGTAGATTGTAGAAAGAAACAAAGTGGAGGATAACTCTTTTTACCTGTATTTCTGGATACTAATCAAGAAGCTCCTTTCAATTAATACGCAGATAAAAGATGAAATTAGAGAAATAAACCAAATTTCTTCTTCTTACTTTACGTATATATATCAAATATAGATATAGGATTTTGTATCTTTCTATGTTCCCAAATCCTTTGGGGGTCAAACTCTGTTGGGTCGGATTCTAACAACCTTTCAAGAATCTGTCTTTCTATTTTTATTTATTAAATTAGATATTTATAAAAAATAGAAGACAAACAAATAAAATAATAAAGTTGATGATTCTATATAATCACTTAGATGTCTTTTTAATTAATAAAATATTAATTAGATATTTAGATATATAGATAGATTTCTACTAAGAATTTATTGTCTTTACTAATAAGAATTACAATTCTTAATTATAATTATTATAAGATATCTTTATTTAAAAATAATAACAGATACAAATAGTCAATCGAGGTATCCTTTTTATGACAGATTTTAACCTTCCCTCTATTTTTGTGCCTTTAGTGGGTCTAGTATTTCCGGCAATTTCAATGGCTTCTTTATTTCTTTATGTTCAAAAAAACGAGATTGTTTAGATCTGATGGGAATCAATCTCATTCTTTGTTTTTTCAAAACAGAGACTTGTATCATAAAACAGATATCTATTTAGTGGAATATGGCATAACATGCGATTTCCCCCAGGAAAGCTCATGTTGGCAAAAAGATGATATGAGTAAATGACTTTATCTTTTTTTTTTATCGATCAGATGGCTGGGTGGATGAAATAGAAAGTGAAAGTGGGTAGATTTATATTTCTAGTGGGGTCGTACGAAGGGTATGTTATTATTTTAGATCTTAACTAATTTTGATGAATTTTTTCCTAAAGGTTTACATCAAACTAGTGCTAGTTGATGAGTTACATTTCGAAAAACAAAAAAAGTAAAGTTAAATTAATTTTTGGATATTCTCTTCAATTCCAATAAATGAAATCGGATCAAGTATGAGTTGGCGATCAGAACATATATATGGATAGAACTAATAAGGGATCTGGAAAATAAGTAATTTCTGCTGGGCCTTTATCCTTTTTTTAGGTTCGTTAGGATTCTTATTGGTTGGAATTTCCAGTTATCTTGGTAGAAATTTGATATCTTTTTTTCCGTCCCAGCAAATCGTTTTTTTCCCACAAGGAATCGTGATGTCTTTCTACGGAATTGCGGGTCTCTTTATTAGTTCCTATTTGTGGTGCACAATTTCCTGGAATATAGGTAGTGGTTATGATCGATTCGATAAAAAGGAAGGAATAGTATGTATTTTTCGTTGGGGATTTCCTGGAAAAAATCGTCGCATATTCCTCCAATTTCTTATAAAAGATATTCAGTCCGTTAGAATAGAAGTTAAAGAGGGTATTTATGCTCGCCGTGTCCTTTATATGGACATAAGAGGCCGAGGGGCCATTCCCTTGACCCGTACTGATGAAAATTTGACTCCACGAGAAATTGAACAAAAAGCTGCTGAATTTGGCCTATTTCTTGGTGTGTACCAATTGAAGCAGTATTGAAGTATTTTGATAAATAAATAAATAGAAGCGGACTGAGGAATAATATAGTAGCAGGATAGAAAAAATGCAAAAATCCTACCTTAACATAATTCTAACATAACCGCATTAGAATGTTTATTTGCCCCAAAGCAGACGTATACTGAAAAACCCTAAAAACGAAAATAACTTATTTGATTTGTCTTGGGGTCTTTTATGCGTATGAAAATCCGCGCAATTTAATAAAAAAACAAGTAATAAATCGAAATAATAGATATAGATTAATCTCATATATCAAACTATTTGGAAATAAATTTATCTTTTTTTTTTTTAGAAATATTGGATATTTTGATAAAAAATAGAATAAGGAAGTTCTTTCATTTCCAAATTTGAATAATATTAATTACTTAATTTCTTATTTAAAGAAATTCTTTCGTT
Organism: Lithospermum erythrorhizon; assembly: GCA_019722365.1. NCBI lineage: Eukaryota > Viridiplantae > Streptophyta > Magnoliopsida > Boraginales > Boraginaceae > Lithospermum > Lithospermum erythrorhizon. The sequence continues at coordinate 31,925 of JADFUC010002133.1, read as the reverse complement.
TATTCATCGAAAGAAGACTTCATTACTTAATCCAATTTGTCCAATTAAGATATCTAAAAAGATATTTTCTTTTTATTATTTATTCAAATCAATTTCTAGTCTATTTCGGTATCTTTCTAGATTCAAAGACCAACCAAAAGTACCAAAAATGGATTCATACGCTCGACCCTTTGTATAGAACCCATGTGTGAAAGAATTATTAGATTACAGAGTCGACGAATAGGGGTGGGTTGATTAACAATTCACAGATAGATGAAAATGACAAAAAGAAAGCATTCAATTCTCTCTTTTTCTATCTTGTATTTATAGTATTTTTACCCTGGTGGGTTTCTTTCTCATTTAATAAAATATCGAATCTTGGGTTACTAATTGGTGGAATCTCGGAACCTCGAAATTTTCTTGAATGATATTCAAGAAAAGAGTATTGTAGAAAAATCTATAGAATTAGAGGAACTCCTCTTCTTGGAGGAAATGATCAAGGAATACTGAGATACATCTACAAAAAAACTTCATATCGGAACTACGGAAACGATCCAATTAATCAAGATACACAACGAGGACCGTATCCATACAATTTTGCACTTCTCGACAAATATAATCTGTTTTGTTATTCTAAGCGGTTATTCTTTTTTTGGTAATGAGGAACTTGTTATTCTTAACTCTTGGACTCAGGAATTCCTATATAACTTAAGCGACACAGTCAAGGCTTTTTCTATTCTTTTATTAACGGATTTATGTATCGGATTCCATTCACCACACGGCTGGGAACTGATGATTGGTTCTGTCTACAAAGATTTTGGATTTGTTCATAATGACCAAATCATATCTGGTCTTGTTTCCACTTTTCCAGCTGCCTCGATAACATTTTTTAAATATTGATTTTCCGTTATTTAAATCGTCTATCTCCATCACTTGTAGTTATTTATCATTCAAATGAATGACTGATAAATGATCTACTGATATTAATCTAATCCGATTAGAGCGTTTGTTACTTTGTAATTGTACATAAGCAAGGCATTGAAAACGTACTTATTTCAGTTGTATTTCTAGCCATCGGGGGATTTTTCCTATATTATTCCAGTAAATAGCAGAATCGTGGATAGGGAACTATACTAGCAACCTACCCAAATTTATTGTAGAAATTTTGGGCTTAATGATTGGACCATGCAAACTAGAAATACTTTTTCTTGGATAAAGGAACAGATTACTCGATCTATTTCCGTATCGCTTATGATATATATCATAACTTGGACATCCATTTCAAGTGCATATCCCATTTTTGCACAACAGGGTTATGAAAATCCACGAGAAGCAACAGGGCGTATTGTATGTGCCAATTGTCATTTAGCTAATAAGCCCGTGGAGATTGAAGTTCCACAAGCAGTACTTCCTGATACTGTATTTGAAGCAGTAGTTCGAATTCTTATGATATGCAAACTGAAACAAGTTCTTGCTAATGGTAAAAAAGGGGTTTGAATGTGGGGGCTGTTCTGGCTCTTGCAATGGAGGGGTTTGAATTAGCCCTCCCGATCGTATTTCTCCGGAACTGAAAAGAAAAAATGGGCAATTTATCTTTCAGAGCTACCGCCCCAATAAAAAAATATTCTGTGGTAGGTCCCGTCCCCGGTAAGAAATATAGAGGAAATCACTCTTCCTATTATCTCTTTTCACCCGACCCTACTAAGAAGGACGTCCACTTTCTAAAATATCCTATATACGTAGGTGGTAACAGGGGCCGGGGTCAGATTTGATCCCGACGGGAGCAAGAGAAGAACAGTTTATAATGCTACAGCAGCGGGTATAGTAAATAAAATACGAAAAGAGAAAGGGGGGTATGAAATAACCATAACAGATGTATCGGATGGACGCCAAGTGGTTGATATTGTCCCTCCAGGACCAGAACTTCTTGTTTCAGAAGGCGAATCTATCAAATTGGATCAACCATTAACGAGTAATCCTAATGTGGGTGGATTTGGTCAGGGAGATGCAGAAATAGTACTCAAGACACACATGTGTTCAAGGCCTTTGTTCTTCTCTTGGCATCTGTTATTTTGGCACAAATATTTTTGGTTCTTAAAAGAAACAGTTTGAGAAGGTCTCAATTGGCAGAAATGAATTTCTAGACTCGCGTATTTATCAACTTCAAGTTCGTAAAAAGAACAAAATTCTTGTTTGGTGATTGTGCATAATCAAAAAAATGAAATTTAAAAACCTTTGATCATTTATCTCTTTTTCTACTAGATGCTGGGAATCTTTGTACCACATTCCTATCCATGTTTTAAAAAATAAGACGACTTTTTTATTTTACTTTTCTTTGTTTTTTTTACCCACTAAATTAAAAGGGTATCTTACTATTGCCAGAGTTTGTATGATAAAATGTATCAATATCTCAATAGAATACAATTTGGATACTAGACATAAGTAATATTGGGGAATAGAAAGATAATGCGATGCGGGGAACAACTAATTTAGGAGGGGTTATTTGTCTTTTCAGCCTTCGACACAAAAGGAGCGTTTACACCTCTTTTCTTGTGTCGAAAGAGTAATTGTTTTGATCCTTTTTGTCAAAGTTTCCGTCTTTGTTTTGATTTTTCTGGATGTTTCTTTTATTATATTACATATAATATATTTTTAGAAATGAACAATTTTCATTTTGTTGAGATATGCAAAAATATAGAGTAAGGTTTTATTAGTATAGAAAGTATTTTCGCATTATTTGATAATTAATATTATCAACCAATCCAGGAAATTGAGTGATTCTTTCATTCTTCTAACTTGTTAGACAACAAAAACTACAATTCTTAAGAGCTCAACGGGATCTTCCCCTCGAATCAGACAAACAAAGAAGGGAATCCCGTTGAGTCTTAGCCATGTCTACAACTGAATTCATCTGATTACTACAGGGATGAACCCAATCCGGAATATGAACCATAAAAGAAAATACCTATTAAACCAATCACAAGAATACCAGTTACAGTACCTATTATCCAAAAGAGGAACTCTTTCCCGTAGTATCGGCCATTTACCCACTTCCCTCCACATTTAATCAAGTAGTCGTGCTAGAGACAGAAACAGTCATGGATAATTATTAAATTAGATCCTTCCGAATGGGCTAAGAGAACGTAATGCCTAAAATTTTTATTTATTCTTTTTTCGTTTTCTTAATTGAAGAAATAATTGAAAATAAAAACAGCAAGTACAAAAATGAGTAATAACCCCAGTAGAGACTGGTACGGACCAATTCCAACATTTTGTTCGTTTGGGCTTGATTGTGTCATAGCTTTATAATTCGGATTAGATTTATCGTTGATGAACTGCATTGCTGGATATTTAACTCTTCAAAAAAAAGACGGTAGGTACAGCTAGGCCGTGAACAGCCAACCATCGTACGGTAAAAATGGGATAGGTTCGATCTATAGTCATTAGGTCCTCCTAAAACGATCTACTAAATTCATCGAGTTGCTCCAAAGAATCAAAACGGCCAGTTATTAATGGAATACCTTGTCGGCTCTCTGTGAAATACTCGTTTGGCCGAGGGCTTCCAAATACATCGTAAGCTAAACCGGTGCTGACGAATAACCAACCTGCAATGAATAGGGAAGGTATAGTAATGCTATGAATGACCCAGTATCGAATACTGGTAATAATATCAGCAAAAGAACGTTCTCCTGTGCTTCCAGACATGCTGAGCTCCACATATTCTTGTACAGTCAAAGGGGATCGATTCAGTAAAAGATGAGATCAGTAAACGGCAATTCACTGAAATGCAATCTTTGTGAGATCGTCAATATTGTACCGAGGGCGTCTTGAGAGTATACCGAATCAGTATAACTATGCTCCTTCTTACACAGCAATGTAATTTTAATCAGTATCGAAGGGAAGTGCTAAATAAGTTATTTCTTTTCTTTTACTTGTTGCTTGTTATGATACTTCATACAAAATGAATATATAAATTTTTCAATAAAAGAGATTATTCTATTTCCCCAATTTTAAGTACATGCGAGATCCATAAATTTCCTTTTTTTAGTTGTAAAACCAGTTTATTTGTTGGAATCCTTTTTTTTATTTGGCATTTTAAGGAATTGGTTAATTGCCCAGTAGCAAAAAAGAATAGTGGGTCATATTCGAGGAAAGAAAAAATAAAGAATTATGATATATTAATTGGATCTCTACCCCAAGGCTCTTAATTGATCTAGCTACAAAGACAAGATAAAAAAAATAAAATGTAGAACCTAGAAAAAATCTTAGAATTAGAACCCAGTTGAACAAAAAAAGATTTTTCGAGTGATCGCGCGATCACTTTTTTCTTCTCATTAACTCAAGATATTATGTAAATGAGCCTTTATAATATAAAGAATAATAATAATATAAATAATATAATTATATCCTGAATGTAATGAGTTAAACTAAAGATAAAATAAAAGGTTTGATAAGTTACCTTTGTTCTAATATCAAAAGAAAAGAAATGAGAAAAAATGATTGAATAATGAAAAAGAGTTTCTTTTTGAATGAAGTTACATGACCCTGTTTCTATTATTAGTTTACCCAAGAGTTCTTCAAAATAGAATCGTTTGATTGAAACTGTGTATGAATAGATGTTGCCAGATGAATCACTTCGCTTTATATGCCTGTTACTTTTTCTTTGTTAGTGTCGTCTATAATGATAGATGAATCAAAACTTTCTTACTAATTGAACCTATTTTTTCAATTAGTATTTTGGCCTATCCTACTATTTTGAAAATAGAAACTAGGTAAGTGCTTTAGAACTATATGCAAAAAAAATTTTCATTTAGCCCTTCATGCTTACTATAACCAGTTATTTCGGTTTTCTACTAGCGGCTTTAACTATAACGTCAGCTCTATTGATTGGTCTGAGCAAAACACGACTTATTTAAAAAATGAATATTTGAAAACGCAATCCATCATTTCCGGCGAGATTACTTGTATTCTATAGTTATTTAACGCGCCAATTATCCATTCTTGGTCATTGAGATTCATGCTACCCGGATTTGAATATTTAGATATAGATATTAATTTTTTTTATCCCTTTCAAACAAAAATGAAATGATTGAAGTTTCTATTTGGAATCGTGTTAGGCCTAATTCTATTACTTTGGCTGGATTATTCGTAACTGCATATTTACAACACAGGCGGGTGATCAGTTGGACCTTTGATTAATTATCATCCCTTTTTGAATTGACCTCCTCATTTACAGGAGGTCATGCTGTACAAGTTGCTGAATGTATTTCAGTCACCCGATCTAATCTTAAGAAGAAAATCACGCCTGCAGGATTTGAACCTACGACATCGGGTTTTGGAGACCCAACACGTCTCTACCGAACTGAACTAAGAGCGCTTTCTCTAGATAAGACCATAAAGAAAAGGATTCTTCAGTTTTGAAATCGATTCAAGAGATCCCCTGTTACCGCTCTTTTTTCTATTTGTCTTTGAACAGTAATAAGTAGGGATGACAGGATTTGGAACCTGTGACATTTTGTACCCAAACAAACGCGCTACCAGTTGCGCTTACACCCTTCAATTGCTCTACAGTGTCATTGTAGAGAATTCCGATCTTGTTTTCCACATTGTTATTTTATCCACGGATATACATAAATTTTATGCCCATTTCGTCTTTTTGGTCTCATTTTAGGTCTCATTTTAGGTCTCATTTAACATATAATAGTAAAATACTTCTATACATATGAAATACGGGACTCACCGAAAAGTATAATATATAAAATGAGTATTTTGGAAATACCGGTAAGGTAAGTAGGGGGATATTTTTTTCTGTTTTAATAAAAGAAAAATCTTATTTATTTGAATTAGGGATTCTGTGTACAACTAGAAGAAGTCCTTAACTACAAATGCATCTGATCATATATGCATTATTTTTATGTATTCCAATAAAAAAAAGAAGGAGGGTTTTGAATGCGAGATCTAAAAACATATCTCTCTGTGGCACCAGTTCTAAGCACGTTATGGTTTGGAGCTTTAGCGGGTCTATTGATAGAGATTAATCGGGATTTTTTTCCAGATGTTGACATTCCCCTTTTAATTTAGTATTGACACGGGAAAGGAATGAAAAGATTAAAAATACAATCAAATATCTGTGACTAACCCTCCCCCTCTTTTTTCTCTTTTTTTTTCCTTTTAGAATAAGGAGGAAAGAGAAAGAATCAAAAACGGATTCAATGTCTGTGAGACTAGAGACTCAAGTTTGGAATTATATGAATATCGAATGGGGATAGAATAGAAATGGGTCTAGGGCAAGAGTATTTTTCAACGGTATTTCGATTTGAAATAGAGTTTCGAAATCATTGTATTACTTATTATTTCCATTTACTACGATTTTCATTACTTTATTGATCTTTAGATTTGAAGTTAGTAACTTGTATTTTTTCATGCCTTTCTTCTTCGCTTCAAATTGAAAATAGAATAGTTGAGTAAATCCTAAATTAAAAGGAGGTTCATGGCCAAGGGTAAAGATGTCCGACTAAGGGTAATTTTGGAATGTACCGCTTGTGTACGAAACGGTGCTAATAAGAGTAAGAGATCGATGGGGATTTCCAGATATATTACTCAAAAGAACCGACAGAATACGCCTAATCGATTAGAGTTGAGAAAATTCTGTCGCTATTGTTCCAAACATACCATTCATGGGGAAATAAAAAAATAGAGTACCTTCCGTGTTACCCTTTTAAGGAAATAAAAAAATAACATTATATATAACATAGAGAACAGGGTATCCTATTTTGATTAAAATGAATTAGAATTCAGAAATAGGATTTCGATAAGGAATAAATAAACAAACCATGGATAAATCCAAGCTGACCTTTTCTTAAATCCAAGAACTTTTCTTTTCAAAGCGTTTGCCCTCGATTGAATCGGGGGATCGAATTGATTAGAAACATGAGCTTCTAAATTAGTCGATTTGTATTAGTGAACAAGGAAAAATATTATCTAGACGGGTGAATAGATTGACCTTGAAACAACAACGATTAATTACTACTGCCATAAAACAAGCTCGTATTTTATCTTTGTTACCCTTTCTCAATAATGAGAAACAATTTGAAAGAACCGAGTCGGCCCCCAGAACTACTGGTCTTAGGACTAGCAATAACTAGCCTTACGCTTGCTTCACTTGAATTCTAATTCCAATCCTCCTTTGAGTTCGGATTGGTACTTTTTTTGCTCGAAAAATGAGAATCTAGATTGAATTATCGTGTCAATATAAATATTTCAAATCGGAAAAGAATAAACTTTTTTTATTGAACGTGTTTATTCATTTTGAATATTTAAAAAAATTTACTCATAGTAATTTCTATTCTATCCTCCCGGAGTTCATTCTCCGGGGAAATCCGTTTAAATAATTCCGGTGGATTCTACTTCGTTTATGATCTCATTGGAAATCATGTAAAGAGATTTCCTATTCAATATAGCTATTTGTGCAAGTATTTTACGATTAAGAAGCAACTGTTTCTTATATAAATCGTGTATTAATCTACTATAACTATAAGATACTGTATTTTCGCGAATTACAGCGTTTATTCGAGTGATCCACAAACGACGAAAATTTCTCTTTTGTCTACCCCTATCCCGATGAGCCGAAACCAAAGCTCTTATTTTCTGTTGAGTAATAGTTCGAGTAGTTCCGAATGAGCCTCGAAAGCTTGATGCAATAAACGAATTTTTGTTCTACGTCTCGAGCTACATATCCCCGTTTAATTCTAGTCATTGAATAAATGAACCTTTGATGAATAACTAATGGATTTCCGTTCTTTCAGTTATTCTTTTCCCCTTTCCTAATCTATTAATAACAAAACAGATTTTTCCAATGTATAAAATTTAAATTCCAATGGCTTTGGCTACTATAACCTCCCCGACCACGATTTTTTTAGATATTTTACTGTGAAATACGAAATTGTCTTCTGTTAGGTGTCTAAAAATAGAGTAAATAAAAAAATAAAATAGTGGGTTCCGTCGTTTTTATGGTTACTTCTTAAACGGTGAGGTCTTTTCTATACACCGGAGCCTTTACTTTATGTTATTGTGGGAGCTTGTATAGTTCACACTCTTTGGCTCTACCCATGAATTATCTAGTAATAGGTCTTTCACAATGAGATCTACCTATATAGTAACGGTATTTAATTATGAAAGTTAGCTGGGTAGCTATCCCTGTTAGTCCGTTCTTGCCAAAGTGGGGACCTAATCTTTTTTTTTTTAAATAAGATTTCCTCCGCTTAATGGATAACCATTTGCTATCAATGGAGAATTGTCTCTCACCTTAAATTGAGGTGATTGGATTTGCACCAATGAAAACCATAAATTTAATACACAATGAAGAGATATGATATCTTTTTTTATATAGTGGATGAAATTCCTTTCTTCCATTCTATCTTATTCAATGGTACTGATCATTGATACTGGAAAAGCAGTTTTTTTTGTGTCAGCTCACGATCTAAACGAGTCGCACATACACCCTAGTACATGTTCCTCGGCGCTGAGGGCATCCCCGAAGGGCAGGGGATTTGGTGACATTTCTGATTGGCTGTCTTGTATTTCTAATAAGTTGTTTAATTGTTGGCATGTTGAATCATATACATAATGAATGGGCTGGTTTAGATTGATCCTAACCGGATGATTTGATTATGAATTACTTCTATTTAAGATAATTAAGAACCTCGGATATTAACCAAATCATGAATTTGCGCGAAATCCACTTTAACGTTATTTTCATTCAACTGCCACAAGATCAATAATTCCATAAGCTTTTGCTTCTGTTGCTGACATAAAAACATCTCTCTTCCATGTCTTCGATACAACCTACAATGGTTTACCCGTTCTTTGTACATAAACCCTTGTGATGGTTTCACGCAGTTCCGCTTCCAAGATAAATTCTCCCACTTGTGTCTCATAAAAACCACTAGCGGGTTGATGGATCATTACCCTGATAAATATAATAAATAATAAAAGGTTTCTTTATCTCGCATGATGAAGCGAAGAGAAAAGAAAAGATAGAATTGAACAACCGTACAGGCATAATTTGTGCGTTGCATACGGCTCTACAATAAAATTGACCCTTACCCTACTACATTGAAGAAAGATAAAAAAAGAAAATCCATCAGACCTGGGGCAGATAGGTAAATGATCAAAAAGCCATCCTTCCTTTCGGAGGATTTCAAAAATACTATGATGGCTCCGTTGCTGTATATATATTTAATTTTGTTGTCTGTGATTCAGCAATCCTAAAGTTTCTTTTTGATTCGATCAAAATCTTGTTTTTCGCGCTCTTCATAACAAAAAATTTTGTTAAGAGTCTCCCGGTGTGAAACAAAAAAGTTTTCTGTGACGCTGAACTGATTCGATAGATAAGAGAAAATCGGAAACTTTTTATCTCATACTACTTCGATACATAATCTAACATTTTGAAAAAAAAATTATCATATCGAATTCAGTGCCATGCTATTGTTACTTAATATTTATCTGGCGAAGCATAGTCTTTTTCTTTCAAATAAAAACCTCATTGGCGCCAAGCGAGGGAATGCTAGACGTTTGGTAATTCTCCCCGACCAGGAGAAAAGATCCCATGGAGGCAGCTAACCCCATGCATACTGTATGGACATTCGGTCGTACAAATTGCATAGTATCATAAATAGCTATTCCAGGTATTACCCACCCCCCAGGAGAGTTTATAAACAAATAAATATCTTTTGTATCGTCCTCGATACTAAGATATACCATAAGACCAATAAGTTGATTCGAGATCTCGCTATCAACCCCTTGGCCTAAAAAAAGTAATCTTTCTCGATAAAGTCGGTTGATTAGGGTAAAGTTGTATCCCTTAGGAACCGTACATGCACCTTTTGATGCATACGGTTCAAAAAATTGTGAAAAAAAAAGAATCAATGTATAGATTCCAGTCCTCGTTCTTTTTTATAGCTATAGCAGGTTTTTCTGACTTCTAGCGAAAGGACCTTTTATTCGATTTTTCAATAAAGACTTGTTTTGACTCCTTTTCTTATAATAGAAAGAAGTCTCTAAACTTCTCGAATTAACTTCTCATTGATGTATTCTTTCATCGAGATTTAATGCGAATCACGATGGTATTTTCTTGTTCCTGAATGGGTCTCTTTCATCTTTTTAGGTTTATGCTCTACCTGCAAAGATCTGCCTGATTTTGATTTGCATATAGAACAAATGCCCCCTTACCATTTCTTTTTGTTATGATTTTCTCTTTTTTTTTTTCAATTCATTTCATATTTTCCACCAAATATGAAACAAATAAGAATATAGGAATCATATCAATTTTACAAATTGGATTTTTTCTAAACGGAGCCTGGATACTTCATTTTTGAGTCCAACCAAGCCAACCATAAATTATTCTAATCTAATTTAGAATAGTATAACAAGATGAATATCCCCCAAATGGATCTAATTAAAGTGTCAAGTTCGCGCTCCAAATTTTGACGATTCAATTCATCTTTCTTAAGAACCAGAGGATATCTCGATCGCAGAGAACGGGGAAATCCCATATGACCCAATAGATCTGACAAGTCGCACTATACGTCAATCCAAGATGCATCGTCCTCTCCAGGAAGTCGGAAAGGTACTTTTGGAACACCAATAGGCATTAGTTGAAGGAAAAAGAACTAAGTACTATATTTCACTTTTGACGTGGGAACGTAAAATCAGGTTTTATTGTCTTATAATATTTTCTTTTATTTTATCTATAGATTAGAAAAATTCATAAAAAGGACGGGCTGAATAAAGTCAAATTATTACCAATACGACCTTATAATAATGAATAAATATGGACATATTTGCTCATAGAAAATGGTAGAAACTCCCCATTGCGTATTGGTACTTATCGAGTATAGAATAAATCTGCTCTCTTTTGTTCCTACGAACAGAATTGTTCCGTTCTTTAAAAGAATCCAATTTTGTTCTGAAAAATACACGAAACAGGGGAAGTCTAGGATAATGTAGTATATTCCAATGCAATAAAGTTACGTAGTGTCTATTTTTTTTAGAAAGGGGTATTTTTCCATGGGTTTACTCTTTTGGTATCGTGTTCATACTCGTTGTATTGAATGATCCCGGTAGGTTGCTTGCTGTTCATATAATGCATACAGCTCTGGCTGCTGGTTGGCCGGTTCGATGGCTCTGTATGAATAGTTTTTGATCCCTCTGACCCTGTTCTTGATCCAATGTGGAGACAGGGCATGTTTGTTATACCCTTCATGACTCGTTTGGGAATAACCACCTGTGGGGCGCTGGAGTATCACAGGAGGGACTGTAACGAATCCAGGTATTTGGAGTTACGAAGGTGTAGCTGGAGCAATATATTGTTTTTTCCGGCTTATGCTTTTGGCAGCTATCTGGCATTGGGGCATGGTTGGGGATCTCGAAATATTTACCGATGAACGTACAGGAAAACCTTCTTTGGATTTGGCTCAAGATCTTTGGAATTCATTTATTTCTTTCAGGGGTGGCTTGCTTTGGTTTTGGTGCATTTCATGTAACAGGCTTGTACGGTCCTGGAATATGGGTGTCCGATCCTTATGGACTAACCGGAAAAGTCCAACCTGTAAATCCATCGTGGGGCGTGGAAGGTTTTGATCCTTTTGTTCCAGGAGGAATAGCTTCTCATCATATTGCAGCAGGTACGTTGGGCATATTGGCGGGTTTATTCCACCTTAGCGTCCGCCCACCACAACGTCTATACAAAGGGTTGCGTATGGGAAATATTGAAACCGTCCTTTCCAGTAGTATCGCTGCTGTTTTTTTCGCAGCTTTTGTTGTTGCTGGAACCATGTGGTATGGCTCAGCAACAACTCCCATTGAATTGTTTGGTCCCACCCGTTATCAATGGGATCAGGGGTACTTCCAGCAAGAGATATATCGAAGAGTCAGTGCCGGGCTAGCAGAAAATCAAAATTTATCAGAAACCTGGTCTAAAATTCCTGAAAAATTAGCTTTTTATGATTACATTGGCAATAATCCTGCAAAAGGAGGATTATTCAGAGCTGGCTCAATGGATAACGGGGATGGAATAGCAGTTGGGTGGTTAGGACATCCAATCTTTAGAGACAAAGAAGGGCGTGAACTTTTTGTACGCCGTATGCCTACTTTTTTTGAAACATTTCCGTCGTTTTGGTAGACGGCGATGGAATTGTTAGAGCCGATGTCTCGAAGGGCCGAGTCGAAGTATAGTGCTGAACAAGTGGGTGTAACTGTTGAATTCTACGGTGGTGAACTCAATGGAGCCGCTATAGCGATCCTAAGTACTGTGAAAAATATGCTCGACGTGCTCAATTGGGTGAAATTTTGAATTAGATCGTGCTACTTTGAAATCGGATGGTGTTTTCGGAGCAGTCCAAGGTTGGTTTACTTGACATGCTTCATTTGCTTTGCTTTTTCTTCGGACACATTTGGCATGGTGCTAAACCTGTTCAGAGATGTTTTTGCTGGTATTGACCCAGATTTGACGCCTGCTGAATTTGGAGCATTCCAGAAACTTGGAGATCCAACTTGGCGCAGAAGACAGGCAGTCTGATACAATATTCCTTTTGGGTCTATTTTTTTGATATTAAGGGTTAGGGTACTGCGAGGTGAATCACCGCTTTTTTTACTCTTGTTCTTTCTTTATCCGGGGGACTATCCCCATAAAAAAAATTAAAATAGGTATGGAAGCTATAATTGTAAACCACGATCGAATCTTATGGAAGCATTGGTTTATACATTTCTCTTAGTCTCGACGCTAGGATCATTTTTTCGCCATCTTTTTCGAGAACCGCCTACAATTTCAACTAAAAAGATGAAATGATTTTTCATTATTGCAATTGAAGTAATAAGCCTCCCAATATTGGGAGGCTTATTACTTCAACTAGTCTCCATGTTCCTCGAACGGATCTCTTAGTTGTTGAGAAGGTTGCCCAAAAGCGGTATATAAGGCGTACCCAGTAAAACTTACAAGTAAACCAGATATAAAGATGGCGACTAGGGTTGCTGTTTCCATTATTATATAATTTCAAGACCTCAATGAATCTATCATAAGATCGTTTATTTACAACGGAATGGTATACAAAGTCAACAGATCTCAATGAATACAATAGGATTTATGGCTACAAAAACTGTTGAGAACAGTTCTAGATCTCGTCCAAAACGAACTAATGTAGGGGGTTTATTAAAACCCTTGAATTCAGAGTATGGTAAAGTAGCTCCTGGGTGGGGAACGACTCCATTGATGGGGGTCGCAATGGCCCTATTTGCGGTATTTCTATCTATTATTTTAGAGATTTATAATTCTTCCGTTTTATTGGATGGAATTTTAATGAATTAGATTTATAAGAACGAACTCAAAAAGTATAGCTTTTGAATACAAAACGAATCTCGGATTTATGGCTCATTCTATTTTGGTAGCTCGATCGTGGAATTTCTGTTTCTGTATTTCCGGAATATGAGTGTGTGACTTGTTAGAATTGATCCTATTGATAGTACAGAGAAGAAATCGGTCATCTTGATATAGATGGTTCTATTTTGTCGGATATTGATTTGATTTTTTAGTATCTGAACACGCAACATATGAAATAGATTCAGAAAAATTTGAACTATGATTCATACTAATATTCAGACCTCGTGTCCTGTCCGACTCCAAAAAATTAAAGAATTCGACTCATAAATAGTATAAATAGAAAGATTTCTTTTGATCAAAAATAGAAAAAGAATTTTAAAGAAGACAAACTTTTCTTTTCATTTTAGTTATTCTATTATTTATGGAATAGGTGATGATCCGGTGGTTCTTACTCAGGGAATCCTTTGGCTGGATTTTTTTTATTGAATCATCGTAAGGCTTTTAGTATGAATCTGAGGTTTTAATTCAATTCATAGGGTCTTAACAAGAGAATTCCTATTGATAATTAATAATAAAAAATACGATAATAAAGCCACATTACACAAAACAAAAACCAATTAACGAAAGAAATAGGAAAGAGAGGATTCAAGAGGCCATAACATAAGGGTTAACATAAAGATTGCTGAGCCAAATTCTGATATTGATATTTTGTTTGGTATTATCACCACAAAGAAGAGCTGGATTTTTCTTCTTCCCTACGTTCAGAGAAGATTGAATCAGAGATTCATAAGTTTGTAACTTGCTATTACATATCCGTTGCAACTAGTATTTGGGTGTTTTTGCTTGAGCTGTACGAGATGAAAGTCTCATATCAGTTCTTAGAGGGGGAGTCCCACCTATCTCAATAAAGTCTATGATTGGTTCGAAGAACGTCTCGAGATTCAGTCGATTGCAGATGATATAACTAGTAAATACGTTCCTCCTCACGTCAATATATTTTATTGTTTAGGGGGAATTACGCTTACTTGTTTTTTAGTACAAGTGGCTACGGGGTTTGCTATGACTTTTTACTATCGTCCGACTGTTACTGAGGCTTTGTTTCGTTCAATACATAATGACTGGAAGCTTAACTTGGCTGGTTAATCCGATCGCCCATCGATGGTCGGCAAGTATGATGGTCTTAATGATGATCCTGCACGTCTTTCGTGTGTATCTCACCGGTGGATTTAAAAAACCTCGCGAATTGACTTGGGTTACAGGTGTAGTTTTGGGTGTATTGACCGCATCTTTTGGCGTAACTGGTTATTCCTTACCTCGGGACCAAGTCGGTTATTGGGCAGTGAAAATTGTAACAGGTGTACCTGAAGCTATTCCTTTAATAGGATCACCTTTGGTAGAATTATTGCGCGGAAGTGCTAGTGTGGGACAATCTACTTTGACTCGGTTTTATAGTTTACACACTTTTGTATTGCCGCTTCTGACTGCCGTATTTATGTTAATGCACTTTTCAATGATACGTAAACAAGGCATTTCTGGTCCTTTATAGAGAAGATATATCGTAGATATTTGTGATCAATCATTTTTTTTACTTTTTCATTTGGAGGAGGTATAATAGTATTTCATTGCTAAAATATGGATTATTTTTAATAATAAGACATCTATTTGGACATTTCCCTTCAACTCGCTTCTTTTATTTTGACATGAAGAGTTGAGGGAATTTTCCCTAAGAGAAAATGGATTATGGAGTGTGTGACTTGAACTATTGATTGGTCTATGTAGATATATGTCCCTACCACATTGGAATTCACAACCAAATATGTCTTTGTTCCAACCACCGCATAAGACCTATAAGGTGGATAGGCTGGTTTCACTTGAAGAGAATCTTTTCTATGATCAGATCCGAATCATGTTGTACATGAGCAGGCTCCGCAAAATCCAGAGGGTATACTAAGTGAAATATCATTTTATCTATTTCACTTATTTAAAATTGAATAGTATGTAAATGCATCCATTTCATTTCATTAATGGCTTATAATACTATCGGAGTGAAACAAGGATCTAAAGAAGAACAGAGGCTGGACTATATTAGTAACAAGCAACCCTTCTGTGTGTATTTTCCAATCTTTTTTAGAGGAATAAATACAAATCGCGTCTGAGACGGCCCAGAAAACCACATATCATGATCAACTTTGTAAGCCTACGCCTACTTGGGTATTGAGTATTTTTAATAAGAACTGAACTTTGTAACGGGTAGTTTCAACTCTGTAATCCCGTTACAAAGGATTCAGTAAAATTTTTCTTACATTGAACCATTCATGTATGTGTGAATATAGGTAACATATTTCTATTTTATATGTACTTTTTTGGTTCTTTTGATTTCGCTCGAGCCGATGATGAAAATCATGTCCGGTTCTCCGGGGATGGATCTATAAAATCACCTATCAATAACAAAAACCAGACTTGAATGATCCTGTATTAAGAGCAAAATTGGCTAAAGGGATGGGTCATAATTATTACGGAGAGCCCGCATGGCCCAACGACCTTTTATATATTTTTCCAGTAGTCATTTTAGGTACTATTGCGTGTAACGTAGGCTTAGCGGTTCTAGAACCATCAATGATTGGCGAACCGGCAGATCCGTTTGCAACTCCTTTGGAGATATTACCTGAATGGTATTTCTTTCCCGTATTTCAAATACTTCGTACAGTGCCCAATAAATTATTGGGTGTTCTTTTAATGGTTTCAGTACCCGCTGGATTATTAACAGTACCTTTCTTAGAGAATGTTAATAAATTTCAAAATCCGTTTCGGCGTCCAGTATGACAACTGTTTTTTTGATTGGTACTGTCGTTTCCTTTGGTTAGGGATTGCAACATTACCCATTGATAAATCCCTAACTTTAGGTCTTTTTTAAATTGATTCAATTAGAAATAACATGACGTGTGTATCTAGGAATAGTCGCTTTAAAAGTGAATTCTCCCTAGATACATTTATCTATTCATTAAATTGAATTAACAATTTCATTCTGAATGGATTTGATATAGAAATGGGGCTTAAGATCCAAACAAATTGGAATTTGCATCTAAAAAAGACGAAAAACCAATAGAATAAAATAAAACTATATTTTTGGTAACCAATTGCAAAATGGTTTTCTAGAATGCCCAATATCTGTTTTACATCTTCTAGGCGAAAAATGCCCATTTCATAAGATCTTCTTGATTGTTATTATTCAAAAGGTCCAATAATGTATATATATTGAACTTTTGAGGCAATTATAGATCCTTTTGGTGCTAATTCTGATTGGTCAATAAAAATAGATTTCCCATGCTATTTGTATTTGTTTTTTTTAAGTCAGCCACTTATCAAATAAAAAAAAGGGGATAACGGAACTTTAGGTTGATTGGCTCGAAATGCACGTTTTCTTCTTTCCATATGTAAAAGGAATAAATAAATCAATCAAATTCCGAGAGGCTTCATGAGTGCTTCTTTCGGAGTGAAACCCCATTTGTCCATATTTCGAGAAAAGTATCTCTTGTTTTTCATTCTATTCCCATAGGAATGAATACTATGATTCGCATTTCGAACAGGCAGGAATACGGCATCTATAGGATAACTACCATCTTGAAAGTTTTGTATGTTTTTATAAGATATCCGCGATTTTTTCTCGATTTGTAATTCAATACAAATCAATTGTTCCGTCATTAGCTATATGTTGTGTATTATCAACGATTTCTACACAAGGCGTAGTAGGATGATGTCTTGGGCAGTTACATATCCAGGACCCGACACAAATAGACCCGCACAAGTTCCATATATATATTACTTTCAATACAATTTCTTTCAAATTCATTAAAATTATGTAATGATTCTTGAATCCCCCCCACGGTAGAATATTCATGTGGGATTTTCTCAGATTCAAATTTTACACGTGTAATACATGTTCCTTCTATTTCTCCAAGCAAAGCTCTTCGCATCGCAATGCCTATTGTGTCAGCTTGACCTTTTCATAAGCGGGAGACAGGATAAAGCGTCCATAATAAAGACGTTTACTGTCTGTTCTGATTCAACACACTTCCACTGTAGTGTCCGGAAAGTAGATACTGCCATTTCTCTCGAACCATAGTAATATTATTTGATTAGATCTGTTATTTTGTTTCTCTGAAATGGCTTCAATATTCATTTCTACACACGTCTTTTTTTCGGAGGTCTACAGCCATTATGCGGCATAGGAGTTACATCCCGTACAAAAGTTAATAGGATACCACTTCTACGAATAGCTCGTAATGCTGCGTCTCTTCCGAGACCAGGGCCTTTTATCATGACTTCTGCTCGTTGCATACCTTGATCTACTACTTACTGAATAGCATTCTGCCAGGTTTGAGCAGCAAACGGCGTCCCCCTCTTCTTGCAATTCCTTGAATCCAGAAGTACCGGCAGAGGCCCAAGAAACCACCTGACCCCTGCATATATCTGTAACAGTAACAATGGTGTTATTAAAAGTTGCTTGAACATGAATAACTCCTTTTGGTATTCTACGTACTCTTACGTAAAACCAATACGTCCATTTCTACGTCTCGGTATAGCTTTTTGCCATTTTATCATCTCATAAATATGCATTAGAGAAATATGGATATATCCATTTCATGCCAAAACAGATTCCTTATTTGTACATTGGTTCTTTTAGGGAGTCTAATTATCCTTGTCTTTGTTTATGTTTCGGGTTGGAACAAATTACTATAATTCGTCCCCGTCTACGGATTAATCGACATTTTTCACAAATTTTACGAACAGAAGCTCTTATTTTCATATTTTTTTATTCCTTACCTTAATTATAATGACTTTTTGGAAGAAAAAAGTTTCTTGAAATTTTCCACCTCGAATCGTATTTCCACAAAAGGGATGTTGAAGTGAAAAAAACTACCTAATCCTTCGAATCCTTGTTACGGAGTCGATATATTATACGTCCTCTGGTGGAATCATAACGACTTACTAATTTTGGACCCATCTCCCAGGTAGTATCCGTATAAACTACGTCGGATCTTTCCCTGAAACATAACCTAGAACTGTGGATCTTCATTATCCAAACGAACCTTGGAACATACCGTTGGGAAGCGATTCGGCAATTAAAACCTTCATGAACCCATTTTGTTCTTTTTTTCATTCCTGGTAAAACCCCTTGAATTCTCAACTGATGGAGGAGGAACTGCATTAGACAACTTGCTCTTTTCTTTTTTTTTTTTTCTGCCAAATAGGAAGTTTCCAGACCTAACTTGGATATTAAAAGGATTACCCATATAACACAAAAATTTCTCCGCCGACTTTTTTCTCGAGCTCGGTCTGCTTCATTATACCTCGAGAAGTAGAAAGAATTATAATTCCCATCCCACCTAAAATTCTAGGAATTCGTTTATAGTTAGAATAGATTCGTAGACCAGGTCGACTGATCCGTTTTAAATTTAAAATATTTCTATAGGGTCTTTTCTATTCCTTCTATGTCAAAGGTTAAAACCAAAAAGGTTTGTTGTTTTCGCGATGTTTTCATCGCTTTCGATAAACCCTTCGCGTAAAAGGATTTAACAATACTGGTAATATTAGTAGATCCTATTCGAACCACTCTTTTTCTATCCATATCGGCATTTCTGCATAGAGTGTTATTATTCCAAAGCAATAGTGTCCCTACCCATGATGAACTAAATTTTTTGATGTTTCCAAATTGGATATAATCAACATGTTTTTCTTTTTTTTTTTTTTTTACTTATTTTTTTATGAATATGAATTATTAAAGGTATATGCGTAAGACACAATCTACTAACGAATCTTTTTTTTTTAATAGCCCCTATAAACACATCAAGATCTCATTTTATAATACCTCAGGAGCCAGTGAAACTATTTTAGTAAAATTTAATTGTCTCAATTCCCGAGCGATGGCGCCAAAAATTCGAGTTCCTTTTGGATTTCCTTCTTGATCAATAACAACTGCAGCATTGTCGTCATATCGTATTATCATACCGTTATCACGTTTGAGTTCTTTACAAGTACGTACAATTACAGCTCTGACTACTGATTCTAGAGTGCGTTTGGCACTGCTTCTTGATCACAGCAATATCAATGTCGCCGATAGTTATGAGCATATCGGCGATTGCTAGCTCCTATTATTCGAATACACATCAATTCTCGAGCCCCGCTGTTATCCGCTACGTTTAGATAGGTCTGAGGTTGAATCATATCATTTTTGAATCTTTTCTTTCAATGCAAAGGATGAAGAAAAAAAAGAAATATTGTTTGTCCAAAACAAAAAGGAAACCTGCAATTTTTGTTATCTCCAAGACTCATTTCTCTTGGTTTTACATCTTTAATTCCGAAATAATAAATTGAGTTCGTATAGGCATTTTAGATGCTGCTATTGAAATAGCCCTTCTAGCTATATTTTCTGTTACTCCACTTATTTCATAAAGTATTCGGCCAGGTTTAACAACAGCTACCCAATATTCAGGGGATCCTTTTCCTGAACCCATCCGTTTGCGGGTCTGTAACTGGTTTGTCTGGAAAATGCGTACCCATAATTTTCCGCCACACGCGCATTTCAAAGTCATTGTCAAGGTCGGCCTGCTTCTATTTGTCTAGATGTGATCCAAGGGTTCATGCCTGAAGAGCATATTTACCGAAACAAATATGATTACCTCGATAAGATATTCCTTTCATTCTTCCTCTATGTTGTTTGCGGAATCTGGTTCTTTTGGGGTTATAGTTGATGTTTTTTTTGAATTCCACCTCTACTTCAGAACCGGACATGATATTTTCAATTCATCCGGCTCCTCGCGACGAAATAAAAGATAAAAGTATTCGAAATCGAAAATATTTAATTGGAATTAAGATTCCATTTAAATTAAGATATACATGTATTTATTGAGTAATAAATAAAATCAGTCGATTGTTTAAGATTTCATCGAATTAAACTTATCTAATAGATCCGATTAGTCATTTTTATATCTTGTTGAAATAGATAATTTATTGAGATATGACTGAAGAAATCCAAATTTCAATGATTTGTGCAAACATATCAAAATAATATTTAATTTTTCTTTTTAGAAGGTCCTAATCCATTTTTTGTTTTAGTTAACATATTGCCCCAAATTTACAATTAAAAATAAAGGTTTGGCGGATATTTACTCTTTTCAATTTATTTCCGTTTCAATTGTAGGGATTAGCTCGCGTTTTATCAGCTAGATGAATAGAGTTTCGGTAATGTTCCGCCATCCCGACCTGTGAATCGTTACATTCATTTTGAAATCAATGTACTTTTGTATTCACGGGTTTCATCGTCCCCACCCGCTTCTTATTCAATGGTTAGGTCTTAATTCTACAATGGAGCTATGATGAAATTCAAGTTAAGTTCTTGAGTCAATTTTCTCAGTCTTTGCTGGTTTGAAGTTTTTATTTTTGATTATAAGAAGATTCATCCTATTTATTATATTATGGATGAATTCGTAGTGATGCTTTATTACACTGCTTTTTGAAGTGGTTTATAGACCTTACATATTGGAATTATATGTCATTAATATTCTTTTTCTGCCTTTCTCTCATATTTCCATTTATCCACACCTTTCTCTATTTTGTTATGTTAGAATCGGGTTCATTTTTTATGCAAAAAATTGTCAGTTGCTACAAAGATATGACCCATATATCATATTTTGACTGAGACTTTAGATCCAGATAATGCGAAGTGATGAGTTGCTATTACTTCTATAGTAATTAATTATATACTGCGGGGTTGGTTTTAATGCTAACCCTAAAAACCAACGAGTCACACACTACATAGCAATTAGGTCAAATAAATGGTCAATCTAATTTTTATTCAACCCTATAAAATTATTAAGAAATAGACGAGCTTTCTTTTTTTTATTGATAATTGATAGAAGGAAAAGATAAGAAAAGGTTTCTTTTCATTCTTCGTCTATAAATATCCAAATTTAATGCCCAATATCCCATAGATTGTTTGAACTGTATAGCAACAATAATCAATTTTAGCCCGGATGGTTTGTAGGGGAACCCTACCCTCTCTGATCCATTCAACACGTGCAATTTCTTTTCCGTCGATACGCCCTGCAATTTGCACTTGAATTCCTTTTGTATCTGCTTGTTCAGTTAATTCAATAGCTTTTTTCATTGCTTTTCTAAACGAAACTCTATTCTTTAATTGTCCGGCTATAAATTCTGCAAGAATATTAGGGTTTCCATAAGGTTTTTCAATTCTTGTGATATCAATATTAAGTTTTCGGTTTATGTTTACACAATTTAATTCTTTTTGTAAATCGTTTGTAATTCTTCACCCCCGCGGACGACTTTCTATTAATAACTTTGAAATCCTTACAAAGATTATGACTGGATCAGATCATTCTTTTTGAATTTATACGTGCAATCTCGACTCAGAGGGTATTCTCATATTTTTTTGTATATAATTTTTTGATAATTTCTTATTTTGATCTTCTTGTAAACCTCAGAGTATTTTTTTTGGTTGGGCAAACCAAAGGGAGTGCAGCCCCGAGTTGTACCAAGCCTGAAACCAAGTGGATTTATTTTTTGTCCCATATTCCCCACTGCTATACGTATCACAATACGCTGTAACTTTATATTTTTTTCCATTTACATTTAGGTTTTTTAACGAATCTTCTCCATATTTATCATCTAACGATATGTCTTTCATTACAATAGTTATATGACAGGTTGATCTTTTTATCGGAAAACTACGTCCTCTAGCTCGAGGTTTTAATTTCTTTACAGTGCTGCCCTTGTTGACTTCGGCTTGGCTAATAACTAAATTGGCTTCATTAGAACCCATATTGTAACTAGCATTAGCTACAAGCTGAATAAACTAATTTAAAAATAGGATACATGCCCGATAAGGCATGAGTTCTAGTATCATAAGTGTTTCTCGTAGGAACGTCCACGAATCTGATCAATTACTCCTTCTTGCTTTGTCAGCAGACATAGATATATGTTGACCTAAAGCATATACCTCTGTTTTTTCTTCTTTAGCATAAGGCTTTCCCTCCTACTAATGAATCATAAGTATCTATATCTATATAGTTTTTATTTAATATGAACTACTTAACGACGAGATCTATTATCGCTTTTGGCATGTCCTCGAAAATTTAAAGTAGGTGCGAATTCTCCAATTTGTGTCCTACCATACGATCTGTTATATAAACAGGCAAATGCTCTCTCTCCCATTATGGATAGCAATCGTATGGCTGATCATTGTGGGTATAATGGTAGATGCCTCGGGACCAAGTTACTATTATTTTTCTGCTTTTGTATTAAGCTTTTCACTTTTTTTTTAATAAATGATTGGCTAAGCAAAAGGGTTTTTTTTTAGTGAACGTGTCACAACTTACTTCCTATTTTTTTGTTTTTGTAAATAAAGACGAAGAAAAAAATTCGATTTATTCTATTTACTACGACGATTTAGCAACTCAAATTATCACTATATTTCTTCTTTTTCGACTTCTTCTTCCAAGTGCAGGTGATAACCCCAAGGGGTTGTGGGTTTTTTCACCACTAGTTTCTCCTTCACCACTCCCCCATGGGGATGGTCTAGGGTTCATAACTACCCCTCTTACTACAGGACGCTTACCTAGCCAACGCTTAGAACTGGCTCTACCCAAACTTTTCTGGGTTCACCCCCAACATTACCCACTTGTCCGACTGTTGCTGAGCAGTTTTTGGATATCAAACGGACCTCTCCAGAAGGTAATTTTAATGTGGCCGATTTCCCCTCTTTTGCAATCAGTTTCGCTACAGCACCCGCTGCTCTAGCTAATTGTCCACCCTTTCCAAGTGTGATTTCTATGTTATGTATGGCCGTGCCTAAGGGCATATCGGTTGAAGTAGATTCTTCTTTTTGATCAATCAAAACCCCTTCCTTAAACTGTACAAGCTTTTTTCCAAAGCATACGGCTTTCTGATGTAGATGATGATATCTATACAGATAGATCTTATCGTACCCCCATGGGTGGGATATATATGAATCCCAATCTGCCGAATCATTCATGTTAAGGATCTTCTTACATCCTAGGTCTTCCTGTTCCATCATCTGGCTTATGTTCTTCATGTAGCATTCAGACCGAATGACTCTCTAAGGAAATTACGTCGATACTTCCACATATTATGGGTAACGAGAGACATCTATTTTCCCCCCGGGAATCTTTAGAATTACCACTGCTTAGCTTTCAATTCGCCTCTGACCATCAAATGAAATGTGAATAACCCGTCCTCCTCTCTTTGAAAGAAGGGGCGCTTCCGGTTCTGTCGGTGTTTGAAACAATTTTGTCTTCTCCATATTACTATATCTCTAGAGTCAATAATTTGATATGAGGAACTACTGAACTCAATCACTTGCTGCCGTTCCTCTTCAGTTTTCTGTTGAGGTCTATCCTGTAGAGGTACTCAAATTGGATCAGTGATCGATTTCTTGTGGTTTTCTGTCAAACCTAATTGGTTACTCTTAATTACGTAAATCAATAGTTCAAACCGCACTCAAAGGTAGGGCATTTCCATTTTATAGGAACTTGTGTACCAGAAACAATGGTATCTCCAATTCTAGCCCCTCTGGGATGTAAATATATCTCTTCTCACCATCCCCTATAGTGTATGAGACAAATGGATGCATTTCTGATTAGGGTCGTATCTATGGTTACGATTCTACCATATATGTCTTTTTCATTCGCCGAAAATCGATTTTACGGTATAGACGCTTATGACTCCCTCTATGCCTTGGTACGATTCCTCTGGCATTACGACCTTTACCACAATGATGCTGCCCATAGATCAAATTATTTCGTGGATTGGATTTCACTGACTGTTTTGTCCCATTATGTGCTCGGGGTAGAAGTTTTGTATAAATGTATCGCCATGCTATTAAGTATTTTGATTTAAGTTCTTTTTTCTTTGTAAGAGGTGGAATAGAATAACCCGTTGAAGCGTAATGATCAAGTACGTCTGTAATGCATTGTATGTCCTATAATAGGTCCCATTCTTCTACTCCTTTACCGAAGTCGATGACTCTTCATAGCTATTACCTTGACACCAAAGAAGAGTTCGACCCAATGCTTTATTTCTGTCCTAGTGGATCCTGATTCGACATTAGAAGCATATTGATTTTCTCCCAATAACCGAATACTTTTGTCTGTAAATACTGCATATTTGATTCCATCCATAAATCTATATTTTTTTCTGAGTTCGAGTCTCAATAAGACTATTGTTCTTACTGTTCATATATTTACAGGATATCAATATACATCATGTATGGATGATGAGATTCCATTGATACAGAGCCAATTCCAATAGACTTATTGAGGGTCCCATTATGCATCCAGTAGGAATTGAACCTACGAATTCGCCAATTATGAGTTATGCTTTAACCATTCAGCCATGGATGCTTGGCGGGATCCTCAAAGATAGAGAAATAACTAGCCCCAATTGAACGAATTGAAATCTTTAGGATAAATCAATCCAATTTAGATAAATCAATCCAATTTAGGAAAATCAATGTTAGAGAAGGGCATCATAGCAAATCAATGTTAGAAGAAGGGCATCATAAAGCAAATCCTGATTTTCGAATTGAAAGAGATATTGAGAGATCAAGAATTCTCACTATTTCTTGTAGGATTCTTGGACCCAATTCAATTCCGTGGGATCTTTCATTTATATTTTTTTCACCAAGAACGTTTTATAAAATTATTTGACCCCTATACTTTGGGGTACTCCCACTTCGCCGCACCACGGGCTTCAATGCCAATCGATCTTTTCGATGATCAAGGGTGTACACTCTTTGTAGTAGCGGTCCTTCTATATCGTATTAACAATCGAAATAGGGTCGACAGAAAAATCTATTTGATAAAAAATATCTATTTGATAGGCTTTACTATACCTATGAATTCCATTGGACCCAGAATGATACATTGGAAGAACTGTTGGCCTCCAATATCAATAAGGTTGATTGTCCTGCCTGCATCTTCCAAAAGTAAAGATCTCTGAGAGTTGTTTCCCTAACTGAAAGATGTACTTGGGTTCTCCAATAACTAAAAGTGTAGAAGGCCTGAATGAATTGGGGTTCATGGTGGTGGGAGGAACTGGATCGGAAAAGGAGGGATTCACAAGATATCTAATGAAACTGTTTAAATTGAGATCTTGGTTCCAGCAGAAAGATCTCAAATATCTGGAGTTTCTTTTGTATATTATATGGATAATCCAACTGCAAGGACCATGATTGGGAATTTGCCTTTGATCGTCTTTCATGAGGAAGAGGCGAAATCTAATCAACTTGAATTCGGGACCGCTATTCAAACCCTAGTGAAACACTGATTTCTTATCTCATGTCTGCTTTTCGTAAAAAATACCAATTGAAGTGAGGGTTTTCAAACAACAAGGCTAATAACTATTCAATCAAAATGATATTGAGCATGTTTCCATTCCTTCTCGAGGAAACAAGGGCTTTTTCTTTGCAAATTGTGCTCAATTTCAGATGTGGCAATTCCTACAAGATTTCTTTGTTAGTTGGGAAATCCAATTGAATCGGATTTTTGGGAAAGTCTCGAGAGATTTGATTTGGTTAGACAATGTGTGTGGTTGGTAAACAAGGATCGGTTTTTAGCAAGGTACGGAATGTATCGTCAACATTCAATATGATTCCACAAGATCTAGTTTCCTGTTCAAGTAACGGATTCTAGCCAACTGAAAGGATCTTCACCAATCCAGAGATCGTTTGATTCGATTAGTAATGAGGATTCGAATATCACATTGATCAATCAAAGAGAGATTCACCAACTAAAAAGAAAGATCGGATTCCCTTTGGGATCCTTCCTTCTTCAAACGGAACGAACAGAGATAGAATCAGACCGATTCCCGGAAATGCCTTTCTGGATATTCCTCAATGTCCCGGCTATTCACGGAACGTGAGAAGCAGATGATTAATTATCTGTTCGGGAAGAAACGAAGAATTTTGGGAATCCTACAAGATCCGTTCGTTCTTTTTTCTCTGATAGATGGTCAGAACTTCATCTGTCTGAATCCTACCGAGAGGTCCACTAGATCAGAAATTGCTGAAGAAACAACAAGATCTTTTCTTTGTCCCTTTCCAGGCGATCGAAAATAAAGAAATGGTTCCTATTTCAAGATAATTACATATTTACAAAATACCGTCTCAATTCATCCTATTTCATCAGATCCGGGATGATATGGTCTGAAGGATGAACTGGATATGGACAGTTCCAATAAGATTTCATTCTTGAACAAAAATACATTTTTTGATTTATTTCTGTCTATTCCATGACTGAACAGAGGGAGATACACGTTACACCACGATTTTGAATCAGAAGAGATTTCAAGAAATGGCAGATCTATTCACTCTTATCAATAACCGAGCCGGATCTGGCGCGTATCATAAGGGATTTGCCTTTTCTATTGATTCCTACGGATTGATCAAAACCATTCTGAATGAGGTATTCAACTCAGGATGCAATCGAAAAGAATCTTTATTGGTTCTACCTCCTATTTTTATGAAGAGAATGAATCTTTTCTCGAAGGATCAGAAAAATGGGTCCGATCTCCCAGGGAATGATTTTAAAAGATCCAACCAAAATATGGTATTTGCCAGCAACAATATTAATGGAGCAGTCAATCAATATAGATTGATCCGAAATCTGGATTCAACTAATATAGTACCTATGGGTACATAAGAAATGTATTGAATCGATTCTTTTTTAATTTGAATAGATCCGATCACGACTCTGAATATGGGAATTCAAAGGGATCAAATAGAAAGGATACTCCGAATCGTAGAACTTCTAATGAAATATACGATCAACCAACATTTCGAATTTGAAAAGAGTCGGAAGAAATGGCTTTGATTCCTCTTATTGGCCTTCTCGAACCGAGAGATCCATGAATCGACCTCCCTGATGATATTGATACAAATGGTCCATCAAGTCAGAATTTCCAGAACATTTGGAACATTTGTTTCTGGAGCAGAAGAACCGTTTTCAAGTAGTGTTCGATCGATTACGTATTAATCAATATTCGATTGATTGGTCTGAGGCTATCGACAAAAAGATTAAGTCTAAGCCACTTCTGCTTCTTTTTATCCTAAGTCACTTTTTGTCTGTCACTTCTTTTTGTCCAAGTTGTTTTTCTTTTGTCTAACTCACTTCCTTTTTCTGTGTGAGTTTTAGTCCCCATTCATAGTCCGAGATCCACATCTATGAATTGAAAGGTCCGAATGATCAACTCTGCAATCAGTTGTTAGAATCATTAGGTCTTCAAATTGTCTTATTTGAACAAATGGAAACCCTTTATTGATGATCATAATATTTCCCAAAAAATCGAAATTTTGATCAATGGAGTGAACAATATCACCATTTTGTTCAATAAGATACCAAAGTGATGATTGACTCATTCCATACTAGAAATAATCGCAGGAAATCTTTTACAAATACGGATTCGCTTTCTCAATGATATTCCACGATCAAGACACTATTGAATCCCGTGAAACCATTTCATAGAAGTTCATTTATCTTTTATAAAGCAAATCGACTCTCGATTCTTGAATCATCCACATTACTTGCTTTATTATAACATTAAGATTCTTTCTGTGAAAAGGACTGCATCAATAATTTGATTTTATTGTATGGACAATTCCTCAATATCTTGT
Organism: Lithospermum erythrorhizon; assembly: GCA_019722365.1. Lineage (NCBI taxonomy): Eukaryota > Viridiplantae > Streptophyta > Magnoliopsida > Boraginales > Boraginaceae > Lithospermum > Lithospermum erythrorhizon. Next base: position 3,864 of record JADFUC010002133.1, on the reverse strand, counting down.
TCATTCGCAACAAAATATTTTGTGCGTCGGTAAAAAAATATGCTTTGGAGGGAGAGATACTATTTCAACAACGAGTCACAGGCATCTACCAAAGCATATTCATACCTAACGATTTTCCACAAAGCAGACGAAGCGTATAACTTGTACAAATCTTTCCATTTTCCAGAAGTCGATCCGATCCATCTGTTCATAGAGCTATTTACTGATCGCAGACATTTCGGAACACCTCTAACAGAGGGACAAATAGTCCATTTTGAAAGAACTTATTGTCAACCTCTTTCAGATATGAATCTATCTGATTCAGAAGGGAAGAACTTGCATCAGTATCTCAATTTCAATTCAAACGTGGGTTTCATTCAGACTCCATGTTCTGAGAAATATTTACCATCCGAAAAGAGGAAAACGGGAGTCTTTGTCTAAAGAAAATGCGTTAAGAAAGCAGTATTTGATAGAACCTTCAACGAGATAGTGCTTTTTCAACTCTCTCCAAATGGAATCTATTCCAAACATATATGCCGTGGTTCCTTACTTCGACAGGGTACAAATATCTAAATTTTCTATTTTTAGATACTTTTTCAGACCTATTGCCGATACTAAGTAGCAGTCAAAAATGGGTATCCATTTTTCATGATATTATGCATGGATCAGGTATATGGCGAATTTTTCAGAAAAATTTGCGTCTTCCGCAATGGAATCTGGATAAGGAGGATTTCGAGTAAGGTTATTATTAATCTTCTCTGTCCGAAGAAATGATTCATCGAAAGAATGAGTCACCATTGATATTCATCTGAGATCACCAAAGGTTCGGGAGTTCTATTCAATCCTTCCTTTTCCTTCTTCTGTTGCTGGATATCTCTGTTCGTACACACCTTCTCTTTGTTTTGGGCTCTAGTGAGTTACAGACAGAGTTCGAAAAGTGTCAAATCTTTACGATTCCATCATCAAATATTGAGTTATGAGAACTTCTGGATAGGTATCCTATAAATTCTTTTCTGCTAAAGAATCTCTCTCTTTCTAGTTGCTCTGGGAACAATTAGGATATTTTCTAGAAGAAATACGGTTCTGCTTCTCATGACAACGTGTGCTTGGTCCCACTTATGGGGTCAAATCACGTTCTAAGAAGAAAGATTTGAATATCAATCTCATCGATCTCATAACAACTCCATTAATCTGAATCACTTTTCGAGAAAATACATCTAAGTCATACAAGTAAAGAGATCTATCATTGATAAGAAAAAGAAAAGACGTGAACGGGGATTGGATTGATGATAAAATCGAATCTTGGGTCGCGAACAGTGATTCGATTGATGATGAAGAAAGAGAATTCTTGGTTCAGTTCTCCACCTTAACAACAGAAAAAAGGATTGATCAAATTCTATTGAGTCTGACTCATAGTGATCATTTATCAAAGAATGACTCTGGTTATCAAATGATTGAACAACCGGGAGCAATTTACTTACGATACTTAGTTGACATTCATAAAACGTATCTAATGAATTATGGGTTCAATACATCCTGTTTAGCAGAAAGACGGGTATTCCTTGCTCATTGGTCAGACAATCACTTATTCACAAACTCTGTAATAATAGTTTTCATTTCCCATCTCATGGAAAAACCCTTGCTCCGCTTAGCCTTATCCCCTCTAGGGGTATTTTAGTGATAGGTTCTATAGGAACTGACGATCCTATTTGGTCAAATACCTAGCGACAAACTCCTATGTTCCTTTCATTATTGCATATTTCTGAACAAGTTCCTGGATAACAAGCCTAAAGGTTTTCATTATTTATTATCGATGTTAGTGACGATATCGTCACTAGCATCGATATCATCAATAGCATCGATATCGATGCTAGTGACGATATCGATCGTGACCTTGGATACAGAGCTGAACTGCTAACTAGATGAACAAGTGCGCTAACTATGGGATATGGTGCCGGAAATAGACCGATTTTATATCACCTTCAATTCGAACAGCAAAAGCAATGTCTCCTTGCATAATATGGATTCCAAACATTCATGATCTGGGTGTGAATAAGTCGAATTACTTATCCCTCGGTCTATTAGTGAACCATCTATCCAGGGATTGTGAAAGATGTTCCACTAGAAATATTCTTGTTATTGCTTCGACTCATATTTCCCAAAAGTGGATCCTGCCTAATAGCTCCGGAATAAATTAAATACGTGCATTAAGGTACGAAGGCTTTATTCCACAACAACGAAAGCACTTTTTCACTTTCATATACTAGGATTTCACTTGAAAGAATGTTCATACGGATTCGGCCCATAAACTATGGGTTCCAATGCACGAAATCTTGTAGTACTTACTAATGAGGCCCTATCGATTAGTATTATAAGAAGAAATCAATTATAGACACTAATACAATTAGATCTGCCTTCATAGACAAACTTGGGATTTGCGATCCCAGGTAAGATCGGTTCAGGATCAAGGATCCTTTCTATCAGATAGGAAGGTTGTAGCAAAAATGTACTTCAAGTAATTGTCCCATAGATCCTATATCTATCTATATGAAGAAGAAATCATGTAATGAAGGGGATTCTTATTTGTACAAATGGTACTTCGAACTTGGAACGAGCATGAAGAAATTAACGATACTTCTTTCTCTTTGAGTTGTTCTGCCGATCGGCTGCCCAAGATCTTTGGTCTCTCACCCTGGACCTGATGAAAAAAATGGAATCACTTCTTTATGACTTGTTGAGAATGATTCTGATCTAGTTCATATCATTAGAAGTAGAAGCCGCTCTGGTGGATCTTCATGGACAGAAAAAGATTGCAGTCAGTTTTGATAATGATCGAGTGACATTGCTTCTTCGGCCCGAACTGAGAATCCCTTAGAGAGATGCAAAATGGATCTTGTTCTATCCTTGATCAGAGATTTATGAAAATAATGAATCGGAGTTTCAAGAAGGGGAGAGGAAGGAGCCCTTGACCCGCAACAGATAGAGGAGGATTTATTCCAATCACATGTTTGGGCTCTAGAATATGGCGCCCTTTGGGGCTTTCTATTTGATTGTATCGAGGCCCAATGAATTGGGATTTCCTATCGTCCAGGTCATTTCGAGGCAAGCGGACTAGCTCTTATGATGAAGAGGGTGCGCTTCAAGAGAATGATTCGAGTTCTTGCAGATTGGAACCATGCAAAACAGACACGAGATAGATCTTTCAAAGAACAAGTTTTTCGAATAAGCCAATTCATTTGGGACCCCAGCAGATCCACTTTTCCTATTGGAAAGATCAGCCCCCTGGCTCTGTGTTTTCACATCGAGAATTAGTTGCATATGAAGAGATGCCAAAGGGCTCTTACTGCCCAAACAGATCCTCCTACATCTATATATAAACGCTGGTTTGTTAAGAATACGCAAGAAAAGCACTTGAATTTGTTGATTTATCTGTCAGAGATGGCTTAGAAACCAATAGTTCATTATCTAATGGATCTTTCCGTTCTAATACTCTATATCTGAGTAGTTACTGCATTTATCAAACCTGTTCCTATCTAACGGAACGCTATTCGGATCAAATGACAAAGACATTGCTGAGAAAGAGATGGCTTTTCCCGGATGAAATGAAATGGGATTCATGTAACAGGAGAAAGATCTCCATTCTCTAGCCGGAAAGATATGTGACCATGAAAGAGCGATTAAGGGAACAGAATTTGAATTGACTGGGTACAAAGTCAGTTGAATGGGTAAGTGACCAATCCCTGACTATAATGTACTTATCTGTTGGTTACGGCGCCAGAGGTTTCTAATCTACCCTCAGGTATTCCTCCTTTGAAGCATACATCAGTGGGTGCAGGGCGGACAATCTGGAAAGCAGACTAGCATGCAACTGAACGAAGTACTGAT
>JADFUC010000812.1:0-75985 GCA_019722365.1 Lithospermum erythrorhizon | reverse complement strand
CATTACGTATTGCTATCTCAAATTATGCTAAGCTTGGTGAAGGATTTTTTAGTCCAAGAAACGGCGATTCTGAGGAACATGAAACTGGCCTTAATGACCCAAGAGTGTTCCGCACATCCAAATGTAAATTGCCCCAAAAAAGTTAAAGATCCGAGTTTTACATTCCCTTGTGCAATAAAAAGTATCAATTTGGTAAAGCTCTACGCGACTTAAAGTAAGTATCAATTTGATGTTTTTACAAGATGTGTCATAGGTTGGCTTAGGAGGTCAAGAGTACAACCATTTCTTTGCAATTCTCAAATTGATAGGTCTATCAGAATCTACATGGTGTCCTTTTGAAGATGTTTTGCTGGGCAGATATCTCATTTCTGTACCTGGATAATCAAGATCGCTAAATCCCTTTATCATAGGGTAGACCTTTCTAGGTACCACTAGAACCCTCATCATGTTCAGTAAGTGACAGTCATCTTAAGAGATGGGAGGAGCAAGTTGTTTTTGATATTTATAAGTCACTAAAGTTCCATGATAAATCCTAATGATTGTTTTTCAATTGATGCTGGTTGGGATATTGCTAATAAGAACATGCGCTTGAAAGCGAAGCTAAAGCCCGAGATTTAGGCCGAGTTATGTCTAGTCACTAAAGAGAGAACTTGTCATCTAAACCTTGGTAGTATACGTGGATGTAGGTCTCTCTACGTTATACCCTCGTAGAAGGCGCATGAGGAACTAGACACAGCCAGATCAAAGTCGATAGCATCTATCAAAGCCTTACCTCAGAGTTAAAGGCTGGCTCTTCAGACCTAAATATCTCTTTTCTTCAGGCACCAATGACACCACTCCGTTATTATTTCTTCTTGTTGAGCGAGCGAGGGAAAAAACTTCGGTACTCTGGAGAGCACAAAAAGGCACTTATTGATGTTAGGCATATTGGGCGGTCTCAACCCTTATCGCGGTAATGATCAAATACTACTTCGAGGACGGTGCTAAGTCCACTATCCAACCTCGAGGCGATTAAATCCTAATCTCAAAGAGGTGGTAAGAGGGCCGGTAAATCCTCAAGCTTCCTCGGATGCAGTGCATAATTTATCCTATTTATAGCGTTAGCGAATCGGCATAAGTCAGTAATTTTCAGTGGGTATTACTGTGGGTTAAAATGATAAATGAATTGATACCCACTAGAACTGCTAGAGGATGGAGAATGTATTGATTCCGAAAGTTAAATGTCGAATTCAGAAGTGATTCATTTTCCTTACCATTTATTGATCAAATGCTGTGAGAAATCGGGCCGGGTATCCATTCTATCGCTTTTTTAGATAGATATTCGTGATACAACCACCGCGCGGCTCCTGGCGATCGTGAGAAAACAACATTTACTTGTCCCTATGGTACATTCTCTTTTAGGCGAATGCCGCTTTGGGTTACAAGTAGGCCCAACAAGCCTGGGCCGGTGTATATGTCCATATTCTCGACTTGATGCAGAAATGACGAGGTCTTTATGGATGATTTTTCCTCGCTTTTGGATCCTCTTTTGATGACGGCTTGATTAATCTTGAACTTGTTATGAAGCTGCTGCGAGGGAGACTAATCTTGTCTCAACCGAAAAAGTTGTCACTTTATGTCTGGGGCGGATAGTGCTCGGTCACAAAATTTCTGTAGAATGCCGATAAAGCAAAGCGGATATAATCAAAAGTTACCTCCACCAAAAATGCGCCAAAGACGTAAGAAGCTTCCTTGGTCATGCCGGTTTATCGCCGCTTCATCAAGGATTTTTCCAAAATATCTAAACCTTTATGTGATTTGTCAAGTTAAGGACGATCTATACGACCGATGAAATAAGGCCAGCAGGATTTTAATATATCACATAAACTTAGCCGCAAAGGTCGCCAGACCCGACGGGACAAGCCCATTTGAAATTACGCGCGATGCAAGTGATTATGCCGCTGGTGCAAAGGTTTCGATAAAAGTACGAGAAGGTATTCGTGGTAATTTACTACGCGAGCAAAACTCTAACGATGCTCAACGTAATTACACTACTACCTGGTATGAATTTCTTGTCATGTTTTTGCTTGGATAAGTTTAGATCATATTTGATCGGATCTCACGTACATATATACACCGATCATGTTGTATTAAAATATTTGCTTTCCAAAAAAAAGATGCTAAGCCTAGGTCGATAAGATTTATACTTTACTCAAGAATTGACCTGTAAATTAAGTGACAAAAGTGAGTTCAAAATGGTGGTCGATCATTTATCTATAATCAGGATTACCCCAAGAACACCCATTAAGTGAGACCTTTCCCCGATGAACAATCATAGAAGCCACTCGTAATCACCACCTCATAGATTTTGTTAACTACATCGCGAGTGTGAGCCTACCACTCGAACATACCAACAAAAGAAGAAATTTTTATCACGCGAACAATACTTTTGATACGATCCTTCTGTTCAAGCTCAGGCCGAGCAATATCATTAGGAGGTGTATCCCCGAGACAGTAAATTGCCGACATCCTAGAACATCATTACGCTGCAGGCAGTGAGGCCATTTCTGCCCTACCGTAACAAATGCGCAGCGTGTTACGATCCGGCTTTATTGGCCTACCTTATTTAAGGATCAGAGTACCTTGTGAAGTCACGTGATCGCTGTTAGAGAATGTGTAATATGTCCCGCAAAACGAGATGCCCTTACTAATATTTTCCCTGTTAATTTGTTTGATGTCAGGGTATCGATTTCACGGGTCCTTTTCCATCATCTTTTCACACAAAGATGATTTGCATGCGGTGGACTAGTGTCCAAGCCGCGAGGGAAGCAAATGGCTAAACTAATGCCAAGGTAGTTTTCATCTTTCTTAAAGAAACATTTATTAGATCTGGGACCTCAGAGCTATCACAGCGCATTTAAGCGTAAACATTGTAATAAGGCTTTTAGAGATTGCTTATATGGGGCGTCACGGGGGCGAATCTATAAAGTTGCATCACATACCACCTCAAACAAATGGACACAAATGACTATCTAATTGCAGGTTCTGGGTTTATCTTCTAGAAAACAAATAACGATCTCGTATGATCGGGTCTAAGAAGTTGGGATGACGATTATGGGCATATGGGGACCCGCATTTAAGACAAATTTTATCAGGTGTCTCCTTATCGCCTTGCTTTATGGTAAAAGCTCATACCTTTCCAATGAGCTTCGAGCATAAAAAGATATCGCAGAAATCTCTAAATTTTGATCCGGTTGACGCAGTGCAAAGAGATCAATGGATTCTAAATGCAGTTTTGAAGAGTTTCGCTTTGGGAGCTTAAGAAAATGCAAAATTTACAAGACAACCATGTTAATTACGATAGCCGAATCTCGCCGAAGTTTCAAGTCGATAAATAAAGCTTTGTTGTTTAATTCCTTTACTCACAAATTGCCTCGTAAGTTGTACCTGAAACGGTCCGGACCGCTTACTATTACCCAAGTTTTTCCCTATCGCTACGCTGAAATAACCTATATGGCGGCGGCACTTTAAGCGTAAACGCGAACGCGAAACATTATTAAGGAATGGACATGCTGAAAGAAAGAATACGATTACGTTACAAGGCGAATTCACTCATCAATTATTGTGTCATTTATCTAAGCAAAAGACGTTAAACGTAGCTTTATCGGCGTAACCCAACTTTTTGGGGATTGCTAGCTATTTGTTTCTTGGCCTACGCGCTATTTAAAAAATAAATTTGGTAAAGTGGACGCTGGAAGGCTGATTGACAAGAGGAGGCCAAATTTTGACCATAATTGACTTTTTAATAGAGAAATGCTATTCCAAGAATACTTACTGCCGAAGGTCAATTACTTGGACCACCCCAGGTTAGATTTAATTCAAAAAAAAAAACAAACAAAGGAAGGAGATCATTGCCCTACTCCCAACATCATACTCCCCCCAAAAGTTACCCCAAACAGCATACTCCAAATACACCAGCAGCTATACTCCCACTATACTACTTCCACCACTATACTCCCCCCAAAAAGCTTCTCACCATCAGCTAAATACACCCAGCAGCTCCCCAAAAAATTACACTAGACCCACGCACGGCTCCAGCCTCCTCCCATCTCTCTGCACCCCAATCACCTCCTCCTCCCACCTCGCTCACAGCTCCGACCGCATACCCCAGCTCCGGTCGCAGCTCCGGCCGGTCGCCGCCGCCTCTGTCTCCGGCGAATCCCACCTGCCCACTCAATTGTGTTCGTGTTCGTTTTCGTTTCTGTTTATCTCTTAATTTTCAATTTTCAATTTTATGTTGGTGAAATTTCAGGTACTTTATTTTTAATTTAGGTTGTTATTGATTTATTTTTAGTTATGTCTTTATTTCCGCTTTCTGTTTCATCATTGTGTTTAGACTTGATTTCAGTTTTTGTTTAGTTACTTCTTTAATTTAAAAAAAAAATTGACATTTTTCCTTGCTGATGTTGATTAATCATCAAGTTAAGACAGCAAGATAAGAGTGGTTATAAAATTATTATTAGAGCATCTTATTTTTCCTGAATATATATTTATATTTTTATCTAGTGTAATTGAGGCTACAGGGCTGAGCAAGCTCAATCAATTTGGACCATCTTGCTGGTCCACATTATCATTTGCCGGGACTTTCATTCATTAAGAATACTCCATAAACTCATTCATTATCATTTGCTGACTTTTGTGTATTTCTTCAAGTGTTATTAGTATGTTTTTGTTACGTGTTCACATTGATTTGGCCTGATTTTCTAGTGCAATATGCCTCCCATCCACCTCAATTTGGTTTTAAGTTTTTACTGCGAAATATGATCTCAAAGCCGAAGTGCTAAATTGTCGTCGACCATGAAGTCATTGACAAGCGGTTGCATTCTATATGAAAAAAAGAAAGAAAAAGACATATATATATATATATATATATATATATATATACGAATAAGCATTACTAAGAAGCCAAGGATTGACTTAAAACTACATGCGTAACGTATTGAAGGTTGTGGTTGTTTAGACATGCTCTTTCAACATAATAATCTTTAGCTCACATCTCCTCGAAGATGAAAGTTCAGAAACACAACATTTTCGTCATCTTCACACTAAGCCTCATTACAACCCATAAAAGACCTTCCGATTTACGCTACACGATCAATATGGATCGATAGATGTAGCAACCAGAAGATACGGGTGTAAAACACGCATTTATTCAAAGAATCGGTACAAAACAAAGAACCACTTCGATACATTCGGTTGGACGCGAGAGGTCGTAGAAATTCACTAGAAGCGCACTATCTACTCCTACGAATTGACGATATTACGCCAGCCTAAGTTATAAGAGTCATTACTCAAGATTGATTGTCAGTCCGGAGAACTAACTACATAATGCAAGACTCGGTATCCTGGGACGAATTTGCCTCGCTTCATAGCTATCTGGGCTGAGTGACGTTAAGAACTGCGCGATAAGCGTTTATTAGAGCGTTATTTCGAGGCCATGATCAAGGAGATAATGATGTTATTTTACCCAGTAATCATATATAATTTGCACTTTATTTTCGCTTTTATTCGAAGCTGTTAATATCTAAAATGAATCTAAGCTTGGACCAAGATAATGACTAAAATTCAATTAAAATTTATACGAGCCACATCCACACAGCTGATTCAAATTTATTAATATTAAAAAGTACAAGAACTCATAAAAGAATATGAGTTGTAGTAGTATGAATATCTTTTGAATTTCTAGAAAGCAAGTTTCATCAACTTTGTTTTTGCCACCCACGCAAGCAAAAGAATCGCGTTAATACATAACATCAAGCGCCAAGCTGAGTTGATTACTTTTAATTGTCTCAATAATTTTAATTCAGATATTATTATTATTGGGCGATGAACGCTTACACTTTCATGTATTTATTTGCCTTTTATTATAACTAATTTTATTATTAGTCGTGACCATTTATGTAGTCGGATCTGGATGATGGATTTTCTGAAGCTAATTTATTTCTAGTTTCACAATTGATTATCAAGAATAATATTTAATATTCATATCAATGATTAAAATGCTCATATGCTCGACAATCAAGTATATAAATGCGCTTGTCACTTACTTAATTAATAATCTAACAATACGCTTCAATTACCATAGATATATAGGTAATGTCACGCGGCAATTTTAATGTTACGTTATTAGCATTCTATTTTAAGCCAATATGTATATATAGCTAGTTTCTGCGAGACTAATTTTATGTTAACTTGTAAGAATATCAATCAGATGTGAATGCTATATGAACTACTGGGCACCATTGCAGAAATCAATCGATTTATCCATTTAAACTACGCTATCTCGACTATATCAATTATTGGCAGATCACTTTTTTTGTAGACATTCATTTAGTATTAGCAAATTTAATTGTTTAGTCAATTTAGTTAAGTAGTCTAGATTTAAATTTACTTTTGATTATTAGTTAATTAAGTGATTAAGAAAAAGACTCTAGTATTAGTATATTGGAATTTTATAGGACGATACTGTTTATTCATTATATTATTTGACACGACCCTCAGGGACGCGAATTCGGAACACATAAATTATGTCATACCCTTCATCGTAATTTACACAAATAATCCTCGATCGAGTTCAAGAACTCTACGTTTCAACAGACAAAGATGTCATCGACATGTATGACTACGAACGATACATAACTCCTACTTTCACTTCTTATATACACAAGATTCTTCTTCGCTCTTTACGATTGACTCATCAAAACGTAGATTCCACCGCTGGATGCCTTACACCATATAAATGACATTTGCAATCAGATACCCTTTCTTGGCCCTTGTGACATGTAGTGCCCCTGAGGTCAGAGCCATATACACATCCTCCTCAAATTTCCATTCAAGAAAGCGCTTTACATCCATTTGCCATATTTCTGGGCCATGAAATGCAAATGATACTAAGATTATCCAGATGGACTTAAGCATAAATAATCGGCGAGTGTTTCATACCACGCCGTGAACTTCGTTTAAACCTTTCACTACAAAGTTTCCAATTTCAAACATCAACGCTTCCTTTATCTATCATGTTTCTTCTTAAATACCCATTTACATTCACAGTACGTAACCCCATCCAAAATCCAACAAAGACTAAACTCGCTCGTACATCGACGCCAGGCGCTACGATGCTTCAGACAGATGCATCGACATCGACTTCATCAACTTGAACTTCATCAAGACGTAACACCAAGATTTCTACCTTCTCGACGATATTCCTTTCGCGAACGCCCCGCTTTTACAAGAACGAAGATTCTATTCTCTACGCTTGTAGAAGTAGTAACCAATTGTTTCATTTGGATATCCTATGAAATAGCATTTATCATATTCGCGCAAGCTTTATCCTTTCGTTAATCTCTTAACATGCCTTCACAACCTCAACTCGGTGAAACCTAACTTCGGGAATCTTCCCAAACTACGCCTACTAGGAGTTTTCTCACGACTTTGTTGGACATCTATTTGGCTGGCCAGGAGCGATTCCCCCGAAATTAACAGTAGATAAGATAAATTATCATAGATCTAACTATATCATGGTTCGATTTTCTCCTTTCAGACATGTCATTGTGTTGTATGCTCTGGGCTGATAGAACAGAAACAATATCACACTCTAAGACGAGTATCAACTGCATCAAATATTCTCCACCCCTATTGACGGAGAATCTTTATTGTCTTGTTCAAATTGGCCAGACTTCATTCGGGAACTCCTTGAATTTCTCAAAGGACTCGTAGTTTCAGGTCTCGCCAGATACACAAACCGTATCTACTGTGAATCAATGCAAGAACGTACCAAGAAGCTTATAACCTCATCTCGCAGATGTGTTCATCGGCCCACATACATCAGCCACAGAGTGATCCCCAATAAATCACTTGTCCTTTCATCAATCCAAGCCATGGCATTATAGTCCTTTGCCCGTAAGGCGCATTCACACTTATCGTATGATTCATAATCGAAACCTTCAAAGATTCCACCAGAAAGGGAGTTGATCCGCTCTCGCACATGACCCAATCTGTAATGCCATGTGTATGTTTTATTTAAGTCATTAGGCTTATTACGTTTAAGTATATGTTATAATGACTCCAAGAATCATGTCTAAATGAATAAACCATTTTGAAGTGGAGTACAAGTATTCTCAAATACTTAGACTTGAGTTCCCGTGACATTATTTAATAAATACGAGAACCACAACCAAAGGTTCAAAGACCATTTAAGCACTAGTTGTACAAACTTCAATAACATATATACTCAGAGTCGGTTTCGGCCGAGATTCATTCTTCCTATCATCCGTGAACTTCCGTTGTGCTCCATTTAAGTGACATAGTTCCCGCAATAAATTTACATTCCGTCATCCTTCCCATTGGCCTTCCGTCTAACAAATTGGATTACTCGAACCTTGGCTTCGCCAGAAACTTCTTTTCTTTTGATTCTTCTTGCTGGGACCACCAAAACGTATGAGTAGAAGTTTTAGTCTACCTGTGTTCGCTCTCAAGATTCGTGATCATCTTATGAAGTTCGCTTAGAGACAACTCAAACTTGTGCATATCAAGTTCATGACAACCGAGAGAATTTGTCTCAAGAGACTTTAGGACGAGATCCACAAAACGCTGAGACACTGTGCCTGGCATCGAGTCGACTTACCTCAAGCCACCATTTTAATGAAGGTCATATCTCTCGCTTTCTAGCTTCCTTTCTGAATAATTCCTCGTTGCCGGTATAATAGTTTGGCAGGCCGCCACCTTTTCATATTGAATCCGAACCTAAGGTTCCATATCAAAAGATGAGACATTGAACAACATCCACAGCATCAGACTTGTATGCTTTCTGTGGGATCCCTTTTCCTTACTGAGGCACTATCATTAGGTTTCGAGGAACCTATTGTTCAACACATATTCACTTCCCTTTCTTGTTTTCTCGAATGATTCTCAAGTTTCGAGACCACTAGTCAAAATTCGAATTATGCTACTGCGACTTTCAAGTGCCGAAATAAGCGAAGTTCGGAAGAATTTAACGAGACAGGCAAAAGTTTCAAACGGGCGGAACTACGAAAGCCTTTACCTAAAAGGATTAGCAGTAACGCATAAAGCGTGATTCCATAAACAGGAGTCAATCTATTAATGGTAAAGTAGCGTAAGTTTATGCCTCGGATTGAAGGAAAAATCTGCTTCCTGCTTAGTGCGTATGAAGGCACCAGCAGAGGATAAACTCGCTTACTACAAATATCATCGCAAATACGGGTAATGATACAAAATGAATCATTAATTCTCAATGCTGAAATTAAGAAATTAATAAAAGTGATACCAAAGAGTTCACGGGGAAGCGGAACTCAGGGACAATACAAGTGAAACCAAAAACCAAATGAGGCGCCTGTGACTCATTGTGGCGACTGATACCATTTCTCGGGCGGAATCAGTAGAGGGTGGCGATTCACGCACTTGTGAAAGAATCCATGCCCAAGAGAGGTATATTCAATCGTACCCAAACCGGCTCGAGCATCGAGATAATCAACTTCCCCGATAAGGAGTCGTAGGGATTGAATCGCCACACGATGATCTGTGGGTTATTTCAATAATTGCCAACTTTAATGCTGAGCGATCGCTGGTGTATTAATGGCAAATTGATATATTATATAGCACCTTCGACAAATTGCACTGGTGAGCCTAATATGCTAGCCTACATATACCGCATCAGATTCAGATACCCATAAATGCTAGCTGAGCCGTCAAGTTGGATTTACGGAGCGGATTCGGCGTGACAACACCAGAGCTTAGTTCACGGAAGGAGTTATCAAGGGACCATCTATAACGGGGCTTATAGCCTAAATACTAACCGCACTGGGTGGCACAAGGTCGCTGGCTCACCTCAAGACGGTCTCTACCTGGGCACAGATGCAGGGCGATTAAGAAAGTCGAGAAGATGTTATTAAACATTCAAGGCCAGACCCACTCCACTCAAGCTCGGCCGCCCAGGTTAAGATCATTAACAACTCAGACACCGTAATCATCAATCGATGGATACACAACAAATAATAATTACCACATTAACAAAAACAAAACTCTATTCCATCGTGGTGTTCCAACAACACATCCAACAAAACAACAGACAACAGAATACAAATCCACCTGAAAAATACAACCCAAGGATATACAAGAATCCAAAATACAACATGAAAAGTATGACAACCCTAATTCCCCTCAATGAAATACAACACAATGTTTGTAATACAAGTTTACATTAAACAAAAGGGAACGACCACAGGACTTCCTATGACACTACCGCCTCACCCATGATCTTCACGCACCAGAATACGCATCCTCACACCCTCAACATCGCCTCCTGACTTAGGCATAAAACCGCCTATTGGCATGAGTCACCTATTACATTTATGAATACAAATACCACTGCACTTTACCCAATCACATATAATCATGCTTATATATATAATATACGCATATACACAACCAAGCCGCACTGTGCAATAACTGCCCACAAATCACAGCTGTAGCTTCTTTTATACGATATCACATTAATAATATACGTAGGAAGCTTATAACCATCAACAACGACATTCATTTAATGGAAACAGCCTCCCAACACACAAAGTCATCAAGTCATTCAACGAGGAATCCACCTCCACAAATACTAAGCAAACGAGGAATCTACCTCCTTGGCCACAATTAACCAATAAGAATCCACCTCCCAAATAACCAACAAACGAGGAGAATTTACCTCCAAAAAATACACATACGAGAATCCACTCCACACACACATACGAGGAATCCACCTTCAATAAATAATCGCATTTGAAAGTCTCCACCTCCATCCTCCCGATCGAACCATCCCCTCATGCATATCACACCAAACCTCCCCGAATCCACCTGGCTACCCACTCAATACGCATACCACACCAAACCTCCGGCCCAAGGTCAACACCGGCCCACAACAATAACAAAGAAAGTAATCAAAATACACCCCGCATCAATGATTACACACACATCACACATCCACACGCATCACAAGTAAATGACAAAGACACGCCAGATATAACCACAACGACCACAATCTCATAAATACTAATCAAATCACAACTATCCTGTTAGCAATACGAATCTAACGTCAACTATTTTCATTTATATAAATCATAATCACAACTATCTCATAACACTAGATCATAATCACAACTATCTCACAATATGAATCATAATCATAATTATCTAATATAAATCAAAATCTCACTGATTTACAAGAATCATAACCACAATTGTCTCATAATATAAATCATAATCACTAATACACACAGCCAAAATAGGCTCCATGACAAACACAGCAAAATATGTAACATAATATATATGAAGTGTTCACCTGCATTTGCGCTCACCTCGAGCCTCCAAAAAAGAATAATGATAACGCTTAAAAGTAGCCCTCAAGCTAAGCAGCCCAAGCTCAACTCTTATTCAAAGAAATTATATATTATAACACATTCCGTAGGAATAACCTCTCTAACATCTAT
Source organism: Lithospermum erythrorhizon (assembly GCA_019722365.1). NCBI lineage: Eukaryota > Viridiplantae > Streptophyta > Magnoliopsida > Boraginales > Boraginaceae > Lithospermum > Lithospermum erythrorhizon. Next base: position 64,454 of record JADFUC010000812.1, on the reverse strand, counting down.
ATAAACCCTTTGTATTATACCACGCCTCACAATTCAAATTTACTACCCTTAGCAATCATCCTATCCCCAAGACAAGATACACTTCAAAATTCAACGAACTACATTCTTCTTACCAACTTCATAAATCCCGATATTCTACACTACTTATTACCCCACACACTTAATCTCATCTAACCAACCAACAATCAATCGCTGTAACTAATCTGTACCCATTAAATACAACTCCATCAAAACACTAACTACTATTTGAAATTTCCCCAAACTTTCTCTCAACCCAATCTCTACCAATCCATATCCAAACCAAACACTTCTATACCCAAGATAACTATATTCAAGTTCCTCTAACCTCCTATAAAGTTAAATTTGGAAGAAGTCAACAAAAGTCAACAAAGCCAAACTCTCAACATACACCACTTTCTAACCCCCACACCACCAAAGTCACCTTAAATCCCATAAACTAAACTTAGATAACATTTCTATTCCAGAAGTTAAGATTCAGAAAGTCAACATAAAAGTTTCAAACTAACAAATAGTCAACTATGGCCTCAAATAACGAGATTCAAGATTAAAACTCATACCCCTAACATCCTTTGAAGATTCCACAGATTTTAAGAAAATGAAAAAAATTCAATCGAAGAATTTAGTAGTCTCTTCCAGGAGGTACATAAATGAGTCTGGACGATAAAGTGCCGACATGAGTTTATAAGGATAAGAAGCATGGGCAGAGGTAACGATTTGGTATGGAGTTTGTGTCTCGTTATTAGAAAATTTCGCTTCTCTTCTCTAAACCTAATTCAACACCTAGTCAAATTAGCTCGGCCATCAAAATATACATCGCCAAACCCATATTATCATTATCTCGATTTCAAATTTTAACTTTATAAACCGCAAAACACCAACCGGGCAACCAAAATCATATAAAATAACGCTATACCTGAACGGGTTATTTCATGTGCCAATCAATTTAATAAAAGTGAACAACAAACCTCGAAAAGAAAACGATACGCAAGAGCTAAGACGACGGGCATAACTCGCCAGAGAAAGCGGAGAAAGCGAGAAAGAGTTACGCCAAAGAGAGGTGTCGGGCCGCCTTGCCATGAGAACGGCGAGCCGAACTTCGATCGGGACCGTTGTGAGCAGCATCGCCAGCCGATTAATGCTTTGATAAGAGAATTAAGGATCTATTCAGTTGGGGACCTCGAGGAAATTGGGTGCGGCTCCAAGAACATTTAAAAATTTCGGGAACCGCACTCTTCACTTTCAAACACCAAGAACCTTTGAGCCAAATAAAACTCCTAAACATTAAAACTAACCCAATAATAAATACTCTCAATACATGAAAATGACACAAAGTGGGGAAATTTAACAAAATCTAAAGAAAAATACAAAATTTTGGAGGAAATGGAAAAGATCTGATGAAATTTACTTGAACACGAAAGATACAAGAACACTCATCCTCATTTTCAAACATTATGCTTTTAGAAATTTTCCCAAATATAACTTAAAAACATTTCATCAATTCCACCACTTTGATACGTATCCCTTAAATCTCAAGCACAATTATTCTTACCCGTAACCCCTAAAATCCAAAACTCCTTATTATTATTGAGGCAAAAACGGTGGCGATTTACCTCAAAGAACCAAAAGCCCTCCGATTGCCTATCCTATTACCAACGAAAGGCCAGGTAGAGGCCACCGGTCTCTCTCTAACTTCTTCCCGACCATGACCTCAAATGACAACCCGCAAACCCAAAACCGGTACGCCCGAAAGTAGTCTCCGACGCCAAGTTGTGAATAAAGAGAGTAATCAAGCATCCACACCCCAGCTTTAAAATAAATGGCGACAATCGAGCATGCGGAATAACTTTCAGTAGTTGCGGCTATCTTTTGATACGATGACGTTACTTTCAAACCGTAAGCATAAACCGATAGCCTATGAATATAAGTACCCTGCTGCTGGAATGCGCTGCTTCCACCGCCAAGGATTTAAATACGCCATCCGACAAGATATAAACGTGTCACCGTGGCTCGTAGTATCAGCGCGTAGGAATCTGACCGCCTTTTGCAGAAAACAAGAGGTGCCTACTTTGGTTTAAGTGGTGGAAATAATATTTGACTAAGCTTTTAATATATAAATATATATTAAAAGCCTTTAATTATTTTCTTCTTAAAATCTACTCCCTTTCCTAATGAGGTGAGTCTATATATGTGAATAGACTGTAGATGAAATGTTGTAGTTTTTAGACGTGATGTGCACACTTATAGCAAGCATCTAGACGAAATTTAGTGGTTTTCCATGATATTGTGAGTTTGCCAACATCATATCCATGACTTTTTCCCTTGTCGCTTCACAACCTGCACACTTTGTGTAACTTGTTTCGGATGTAACACGACATTATCATACATTGATATCCACAAACTACACAACAATCAAATGAAATCATTGAACACTTACCTGCGGGGACATGTTGAATGTCCCCTCCTCACCATTATTAATGATCACCAAATTATTCCTTAACACTTATGATTGATATTTGGGAAAAAACTGACACGGACAGATAATTACTTAATAAGTCTATGGTAACCAGAAAGGGTTACTATGAATGTTATACCAAACTTACAGAGAAAATAAAAAGGTTACTAAGCACTAAGATGACATGAGTGGTGCTAAGACCAAAAATGTTGCAGCCGTGGATGTATTTAAGCTTGACGAGTAATATTTAGAAGTTGCAAGAGGAAAGAAGTTTCGTGAGTAAGATGAAACGGTCCGTTAGAAGTGAAAAGAAAGTACAAGTTAAGATGCAGAAAGTACCTTGAGTAGGGTTATAACCTAAATGGCCTGGATCACATCGGCTGAGGTACGGACACCTCGCATGCTATGGTACGGTGTCTTACGGTGAAGGAACAATCTATTGTCTAATAAACTTCTCGCTTTTAGAGGGATGCCTCTTTGTCCAAATAGCGATACTTTGCTGTTGGAAATCAACGGCACTGATTCCTTATTATGCCCGCTACATAATTGCAGATCATTTACCGGGTTCAAGAAATGTGGACATCGAACTTAGGTTCACCTTAAGAATCAGATATTACTAGTTCGGGGTTCTCACGATAATTACGTTACGAAATGATTGGTTAGATCTTACTCATTAATCTATAATAATTGGTCAATTATTATTATTATACAACTTTATTATCTCGAGCCTCTTGGCGTCATACACATGGCCGACGCTGATTGTATTTCGTCTAAATTAAACTACATTATTAAATTGAGAGTCGATTGTAATCAAATTAATACCACCTGGGGATTTTTGATATTAATGTAAAATATAAATTGATGAACCAATTAATTAATTAGTCAATCAATTAATTCGATAGTTAAGAGTCATAGTTACTATTAACAACTATTTGTTAGTGTTTGATTTTAATAATTAAACTTAACTGGTCGGCTCATTGCCTATTCGGTTGGGTTTTAGGTTTGACATATATAAGCAAACTTATTAGGTTTTTCATCATACATTTTTTCAGAAATGAAAAACCCAACCTCTCCTCCTCCTCCTCCATACGGCCGAATATCTGCCAGTTAATCAAAATTCTTCTCTTTGATTTTCATCCAATCAACCCATGTTTCTAAATAAACACAACGCAGTAATTCAACCTCTCCCTACAAGCAACTAACCAGAGACTACATTTGAAGTGCCTAAATTTGGAATTAGCAGGTTTCGTGGAAAGCACGTGTCATAGACTTCCGCTAGCATCAATTGCAGCCGCTTTTCCTCGTTATTCATATATCGTTAATTATGTGTTTTAGATTAATTTATATCACTAGATCCGGGGATGTATGAATTCTGTGTTTATCACAAACGAAATTCATACTGGGATTCTAACACTTATCAAATACGCGGTTTCTTCTTTCCGTTAACATAATGAGCATGTGCTCAAAAGGCTTAATCCTTTATCCAACGAGCGGTTCTCGGCCCATAGGATGTCTCCTTAAACATCCCCATGCACGCGAACCATTCTGGCCGGAGGGCAAATGAGATATATAGGTTTCAATGGCTAAGTCCCAAGTTGTCATTCCAGATAAGGCCTCTCATGAGGTTACTAAGTATCAAACGCATTTATGCTCATATAATCATGCTGAAGTCGCATTAACGACCCCTCAGACTTGCCTATATAACACTCTACCCATAAGACATTCTTCCAGCTTTCCAATTTTCTACTTTCTAAGACATTCACTAAAAAATACAAATACTAAATCGATCGTCAGAGTTGCCCGCGATCAAGACCTCGTGGTCACGCCTTTCGCTACTACTACATCAAGTTTCTGACTCGTGATGACTTTCGATCGCAACCACCCCAAAGACATTTCACAAATGGGCTCATGGGAGTGAGCTGCTTTCCGTACAGACTGGCGAACTATTTCAACTAGGGTCAATGACTTTATTATGTAGTCCCATTGTAATACTAAGTCCCCGTAATATGTAGTCGTGTTGATATTTACGGGTCTGGGCCATTTCCAATGGATCGCGAATATCAATGATCTATGTCGATATATTCATATCTATTGCTTAGATCATACTCCCTCCGTCTTATTTACTGATTACGTAAAAATTTCTTATTTCTTTTTACTTGATCATTTAATTTTTCAACGTAATATTTTACATCGAACTTTTAAAATTGTTTAACATCATTTGGCTTGTTCCTAATATTCTTTTAACATCATCGGCAGATAATTTTCAAAATAATAAAATTAATTATACTCTTTAATAAACACTTTTATTTTATACGATCAAGAATAGAGATTTGCATGATCTATAAAATATTTAATTCATTAAATTTTATATGATTATATTTTGAAATTTAAAGTTTTGATTTGAATGACAAAGAATGGGGCTAGTCAAAAGAAGCAATAAAAAGTTGGAAAGTAAAAGTGTGAAACAAAGAAAGCATACACAAGTACTGGTAAGAGAGAGAGAGAGAAACATGAGAAGAAGTAGGGACAAAAGAGTTGAATAGTTGAGTTCACGTTGAGCTCTGTTTGGAGATCTTCAAACATAAAATCTTATTCAGATCCAAACAATACTAGCTAAATTCACCTTTTTCAATCCAAATAAGATCTATTGTAAGATTCTTTTTTCATTTTTTACACTTTTCTTTAATTTCACCATTTGGGGTATTTTTAATTCACTTAATAGCAGCTAAGTTGAGCTTTTTTGAATCCAAATAGGATTTATTGTAACATTCTTTTTTCATTTTTTTACAGTTTTTTTGAATTTCAGCATGTTGGGTATTTTTAATTCACTTAATAGTAGCTAAGTTGAGCTTTTTGAATCCAAGTAGGATTTATTGTAATATTTTTTTTTCAGTTTTCTTGAATTTCAGCATTTTGGGTATTTTTAATTCACTTATAGTCTTAAATGGAGTAGTACTTTTGTTTGGTTTAATGTTTGTTTGTCTTGATCTGCTTTGTTGTTCTTATTAAGACAGTTTTCAGCTTTAATAGTAGCTGCTCAGCTTAGTCAATAGCCATATCTTGGTTACTTGGTATGTATCTTATTTTTATTTTATATTTAATTTGGTAGATGGATGTATTTTTTTGAATTCTTGTTGTTTTTGGATTCTTATATTGCATGATGGTATTGATAAATGAAGGTTGTTAAGGTGTTTTGATTCAATATTTTGGATTCTTGAGCTAAAAAAAGCTATCTTTGGGTAGGTTTTGCGAGCATTTAGTGGATTGGTTAAAGGCTTAAGCTATAGTTACAATCGTTGTGTGCTGCAAAGATGGCCCTAATTTAGTTTGAGCTAATTTGATTTGATTTTGTGTTGTAGTTTTGGAATGTGGAATAAAGATTAAGCCTTTATGGTATCGATTTTCGATCTGTTGGTGTATAGGTGAAATGAACTTCATTGTATTACTGGTACCTAACTTTTCGAAACTTCTACTGAAAATACATTTGAAGGAAGTTGGATAATTTGCGCTATTTGTTTCTCCAACTTCATTCCCCCCAAAAGTCCACTTTTTTCTCTCGTTTCTTTTTCAATATTTGTTGATTTGTATTATAGTGCCCGGAACGTTTATGCTTGTTGGTCTTTATCTATCATTATTTAATCATGTACCCTTTTACCACCGTGATTTGTTAAATTATAAAGTTGAATTTCTTGTAGTAATTTTTCAATTTATAGGCTTGTTTTGGCCTTTGGGATCATATTATATTCTTAATTGTGAGGCACTAATGCCTCAAGATAAATATAATTTTATCTGATTGAGATTTACAGGTATATTATAAGATGGGAGGGATACAGCAGGTCTTCGCGGCTATAGCCATGCTTAAATGTTCCAACTCGTGATAGAGTGCATGTTGCTCCAAAGATTTCGAATGGAAAATCTGAACTAGAAGAAAAGGTGGTTGAAGATCATGAAGCAAAAGTTGCAGTTAATGAAGAATCTCAAGAGAAGCAAGATGTGTTAACTGCAAAAAGCACAAACACTGAAGCTGACTCCCCTGGGGGGAAACCTAATGCCGAATCATTTAAGCCAACTGAGAAGAAGCTAAGTTCACCTGTGAAGCTGTCTCCGGAGACTGATGCTAATGGCAGCTCACAATCGAGCCCAAATTTCTTACAGGCGTCAGAAGTTTCCACCGAAACCCGTGTGCCAAGTACTTGTATTGCTGGTGAGGTTGAAATAACTGATGCTGCCGTCAGTAAATCCAAGATGAATGAAATGCATACTCCAGTGACTGCAAGGAGATCCATGATGAATGAAATGCATACTCCGATGACTGCAAGGAGATCTCAGGTGTCCAATTCTTTCCTCTGCTATACGCTTTTATAGGCCTTCGCTTACTCTGTAATCCATGAACTCCAAGTTTATCTGTTCATAGGGTGACTTTAGTTAAAGACAACACATGATTAGGTGATTAAAATGATGGGACCCTTCATAAGATATATATGAATGCACAAATATTTAAAGGCTAACAAGATTTGTTCATTATCAGCCTTTTTGATGATTTCAAATATTGAGAATAATATTTAATTTGTTGCATATGATGATGGCAGTTTGCAGGGCACTATATAAATATGAATGGTTGAAACTATGTTTGACTGGTTAATACAATTTTATAAACGCCTAAAAAATGAAGATAATCCACTAAGATTGATGATCATTTGATATGCTAAGCCTCTCAATTCACTTTCAAAATGGAATTACCTTTTTGCATATTTTCCTTCAATGTGAAGTAGCTATTCATGTGCCTTATAGTTAAGGTATATACATTTCTACTACAAAAAGATGGGAACTGATCTGGATCTTCTCTCATTTGCTAGCCGCACTCCTTGTTGATGTCTGGGAAACATCTGCTAGCTGATAGCAAGAAGTATCACGATGAAGAAGACACTTTCTCTATAGCTTCCTCGTAAGTCGTATCCCATGAATAGGTTGCACTATACCATTTCCAAAGATTCTACTAAGTATATGAACTGATTTGTTTACCATAATGTTTGAATTCCTTATTTTACATAGTGTTGCCACATCTGTGCGAACTGTCAGATCGAAAGTTACCGTTCCCATGGAACCAACATTCAAATCTTCTGAACGTCTTGCTAGGCGTAAGGAGGTACTTTTAGTGAAAGCATCGATTGTCCAGAAACCTACAATAGAAATGAGATTTTTTTTTCTCCCATTTCCTTTCAACTCCAACTTACATATCGATACTTCTGTGTGCCTTAGTTTTATACCAAATTAGAGGAGAAACACAAAGCTTTGGAGGCCGAGAAACTTGAATATGTCTCTAGAAGCAAGGTACATGCTTGACTTCTTAATATATTTAGGTTCCCTTTCAGAAGAATATCCTATTCCTTTTGTCATATCTCCGAATATTGGCACGAGCCTTGGGTTCTCAATGTAACTCCTACCTATAACTATTTGTCATCAAATAATCACTTTATTTTATATCAACATTAGGAAGAGGAAGAGGCAGCAATAAAGCAACTAAGAAAGGCCATGACTTACAAAGCAAATCCAGTTCCTAACTTCTATCGTGAAGGGCCACCCCCAAAAGTTGAACTAAAGAAGGTGAGTATTTCCCTGTTGCTGTAGTGTAAGTGTCTGAATTAGTGAGAACTTATCTTATCTAAGCAGCTATGTTCTCTACAGAAGGTCTTTGACTCTTTGTATACCTTCATATTATCATTTAGCATTTTACTTTTCTGATGGTGTTCAGTTTGCTAACATCTCGCAATATTGATGACTGTAACTCGAAGTTTTTTTCCCCCATTGGCGTGAACATTAAATAAATCTTGTTTCGAGTTAAAGGGTTAATATAAATAACTTGCTATCACCTTAGAAGTTGAAGCACCGTGCCCCCATGTATGATGCTTAATATAACAGAAAGGTTGGTTCTGAATTGGCCTGAGAATAGCCCAGGGATGAATTGAGTTGATATAGATGGCCATAGTTTCATTCCCAACCTTAAACCACTTCTATTTGCATTCTATGAACCACTAACTTCAACAACAAAGTAATGCTGACACCCATGTCCATATTATTTTCCTGTGATTCTTGTGTAACAAACACAAGCAATATTAAGTGTGTTGAGATATTTCAATTTCTTCTTTATCTACTACTTCCCTTATAATTTATTTCTGTTTTACATGCCTTAGGTCGTGTAACTGTTTGCTATATTTATATGACAGCTTCCAGTGACCCGTGCCAAATCACCAAATTTTACTCGTAGAAAAAGCTGTGGCGATGCAATTAAGCCCTCTCCAGATGAAAAGAAATCTACCGCTAGGCCAACTCGACACAGCATTGGTGTTCTCAAAAGTGGCATTGCTTCCCCAGCTACTCCGAAAACTAAGGATCTTTCCACCACTCGTAATGTAAAGGGGCCTAGCAAGCTCAAAGACTCGAATGGATCAAGCAAAACTAAGGCTCGCCCTAAACAAGTAAAAGAAACTGCAATTACTCCTCAACCCGAGTCAAAGAAAGTGAGCCCTGGTATTCCTGTTGTGGAGACAATTACTTCTCATTTGAGTGAACAAAGTCCAGACCCTGTTGTTGTTGAAGAAGAAAGGAATATTGCAGAAGCTGAAGTTATCAAAGATGTCAATATGAACTCTCAAACACTGGTTGAGGCTTAACTGTTGAAGATGCTAAAAAGGGATATTATGAAGTGTCAACTTGTGTTATTGCTAGATCAAATGTTCTATCTCTATATGATGGTTAATTTCACCATCTGCTCCTTGAATTTAGATGGTGCTTAATTCTGAAATGTATATTCTTCTGTAAGTTATGTTGTAATACATAGAACATGTCGTGTGGACAATCTGTTTATATGTACTCGGCTACTCGCAAGGATTCTATGGTGAAGTTGTCACTGTAATTGCGATTTGCGAGTCGACTAAGAGTTGTAATGTGCTGCAATCCCTTTCCCAGGATTTGCAACTAATGAAGCATGATTATTCATTTGCTTCACTATTAACTATACTAGTTACATGTGCAAATTATTTTCTCTTGGGTGATAATCACAAGATTATGTCAGTATAATATTTATAAGTATAGCTAAAATTCTATCTCTGTTCACAAAGGCTTACTATGAAAATTAAAATAAAAAAAAATTATTTACAGAATTAATTCGCTTTTACTTTCTAACCGGCCAACTCACTCCTCGCATATTATATAAAGATAGATTCAGTTTGAGACACTTTCTAATAATAGTATATGGGCAGATAGTCCACAGATGTTTTTTCTAAGGCTTTGCGCTGTTGTATGAGTAAAGGTTTTTTTTTTTTTTTTAACTAAGTCATTGTATTACTCAACAAATAATTGTCCATAGCCTTCTCAACTATTACATAGGTTAACAAGCATGCTAAATGTAATTAAACGGCGAATGATAATATCTTTCAAATTAAAACATCCAACATTCAGAAAGAATCAACAATTTTTAATTTTCCTTAGACCTTTAGCATTATTAGCATTTCAATCTCCATTGTTTTTTAATCTATGCAGTTCTTATCATACTAGAAAATATCCGCCAGTAATGATATACACCATGAAATCAAGCATCTGGGTAAGCAGCAAGAAGAATATTGCTTTCCAAGAGACAAAAGAGAAACGAAAGTGTCCATAATGCTATTGTTGTTTTTGTGGAGTGCAAGGGAAGCACCCTTCTGTGGATGTTCGTCATTCTTTAATAAAGACATCACAGCTTCATTAGGATTCTTGTTATTTTGAAATTCGAGAATTCAAAGGGCCACGCCACAAAAAGGACTCACATTTACTATAGATAAATAGAGTTTCTTCGAAAACAAAAGAAAGAGGGACATCTCTGGGTATTTCTGCAAAGTCATGGTCCTACTAAAGAGAGGTAAGGTTTAGTTCCTAGAAAGCCAAGCCATTCAAGAGCAAGCTTTTTATTCGATCAATAATACTTGAGGATAGTCTGATTAATAAGGTGATTAAAGACATCTTCATTCATGGAAACAAGAACTCCAAAGATTACTTCCAAAAAGCAAGGAGTTCGTAGATATCGGTATGATTCCCAATTTTTGTAAATAGGGAAAGACAAAAAATTTGAAATGTAAAGCGTAGTGAAGGGATAAATTTAAAGAATCTAGATTGAACAGAAGAGAATGAAAAAGAGACGCTGAATGCTCTCGTTATTAACAAGATAAACCACAGCAAGGGTTTAACATTATTTTTAGTTTTGTATGTTAAGGTCACCAGCTGACAACCCGGCGCAGTGCATTTTTCGTAGAAAGATTTTTATTTTTTGAGGAAGGTTTCTTCTGAAAGTTTGTCTATACTTATCGGTATGTCCGAGTAATGAAGATTCATTTTATAAATGGTAATGGGTAAAGGAAGTTAAGATGTGAGGTCCTGTCCAAAGCAATTCTAGGCCATGTTTTGAATCAAGCTCCTGTAAGTTAATTTTTGAGGATTTCGGAGGCATGTGAAGAGAAATGTGATGAAAACATTGTCTAACGCGTTAATCGCAGGAGTTCGGTATATGGCAGACGGGGATGGCTAAAGGGTTATAAAAACCTCAAGTTCGAGGATTATGGATCTAAAGAACCACCTATCATTCTAGATATTAATAGAAAACTATTTAACAAATTCAGTCATGTTATTCGGAGATATTCCTATAATAATTTAATGAAGACTTTTCCAAGCTTCCATGGAAGAGTTTGGCTTGGCAGCCATGAGAGGCGAATGGGTGGAAAAGTATTTTGATTTTGAGTATTAAACATATGGGAGTAGATGGAAAAGTAACTACCCAACCATTATTGCAGCAAAGAAAGTCAGTAAGATTAAATGGTAGGCGCCAAACCAAGACCTCCTTTACTTGTTTCCCGAGATGAAGAATTCCCACCAATCTAGTGAATCGTAAGACTCCCAAAGGAAATTTGCAAGAATGCAGTCAATGTCGTGAAGGATGGTGAGCTTAAAATATGTAAACTCCCATGGGTACATATTAAGATTTGCTTCGAGAACAGATTTGATAAAGTAATCCTTTCCAAAATTCAGAACTTAGCCTCTCTGTGAGATAATTTTTTTCAATGATATTGGTAAAAATTCTGTTTTATCTCTGTGGTAATGCGATGCCAAGGTATTTAAATCTAATAGTCATTCCAAAATTTGGTGTATTAAGGGCTATGGTTTCTTTTGATTGATCAGCCAGGCTCACAATGTTATGATAGATTTGTGCAAGTTGATGATTTGTCCGTGAACTCGGCAGAAAGGGCGACTGCCAGTGAAAGCGTAAGCTGAGGCTTTGTTGTCAAGGTGAATGTTAAGTAGCTATCAATTTAAATAAAAGGTGAGAAATTTGAGTACCATTTTGTGCAATAACTACCTTGGCCGTTTTTGAGATTCTAAGCATGTAAGAAGGACAAGAAAGGCTTCGGGGTAAAAGTTGCAGCAGGATGGGTCAAGCGAAGTCTCTTGTCAAGACCACGCGTTTCGCGGCTCGAATGTTTGTCCATTTACAATCACGTATCATTGCATTGTAGTGATTATTATTTTAACTAATTGAATCCAAATAATAAGGGAATCCTGATAGTTTCAAGGAGTTTCGAAAGAGTCCCATCCTGATTCTCACAAAGGCTTTACCTATATCAATCTTTAATAGAGCGTATCATTCTTCTCGTGATTCGAGGTTCCAATAGTATGAAAGATCTCTCTTTGCGCCTATGATGATAAGTATTCTAGTCCTTCAGTCCAAGAAATGTTTCATTTTAAAAAGCAAAGTAGATGTAAGTGGAATTTATATTGGGTCATATAAAGGTTAACTGTAAAAATCTTCTATAATTAAATAAGATTACAAAGACTGACAATGAGAATCCTTGGTTGAGTCATTGGGAGAGTCCACCTTGTGGGATCAGGCATGTAAAAGTGTTACATCTTTAAGAACAAATTAAGAAATTCTGTAGATGCCAGGCCATTATCCTTTCCAACAACGCCCCAATTGTTTTGATAAAACTCGATTGGGAAACCATCAATGCCGTGGAGATTTATACCGTGGCATTTGGAAGAGCGATCTTCGACTCCTCAGAGTAAAAGGATCATTCAAGCAAATAATTTGAGTAAAGCAGTGGTGCAAATATGAGTAGCACTGAAATGGTCTGCCCACATATGTGAGAAAGGCTGGGCAGACAAGAGGTTCATGTAGAATTACGTGATCTCTAATATCTTCCTCGTTCGTAATGAGATTACCAGAATTGTCTAGGAGTTCTAGAATATTATTTATCTTAAGAATTTTGTATTTTATCTCCATCATAGATCGTCATGAAGTTTGGATTTTAGTTTTCTAAGAGATTCTTCTTCGATTTGAACAGCATCAAGTCAGTTTTGAGGTCAGGTTGGAGGAAACAAGTGATTGCCTGGAGGTGATTTTGTGCAACGTTAATTTTTTTGAATAGTTTTGATCTGGTAAAAAGAGCTTCCAATACGATCATCATTCCATGATAACCTCTCAACATGTTTAAATTCTATAAAAGAGCGAAATGATAAATGATGAATCGGATTGATTTTCTGAAAGAGTTTTTCAAGAAGTCGCGAATAAGTCATTGAAAGTCCGTAAAGAGTTAAAAAGGATTCAAGCTTAAAAGGTCTCTGAGAACGAGGAATTTCAATATTTTTGTGGAGCCGGTGGCTGGGCCACGATCCGAGACCGACAGTGAGACCGTGATGTGACGTATTTAGGAAACGTAGCTGACCAATCAGTTACCATAGCCTATTCAATTTTTCAAAGATAGTTCTTCTTCCACGCTTAATTCCCTCACTTATAAAAAATTTGCAACCTTGTAAGGGGATCGTTGATAAGATCGAGGGAAGTGCAAGGATCCAAGAATGGTAATTTTTGGGAGGCGGATGCTTTTTTTGTACTAAGAAAATTTGATCAAGTCACCACAAAGGAGCTGGAAGACGTGAGTAGGCTTCATGTTAGGCAATGAAGTTTCAGGTTTCTAATATTTTATTAAGGTTAGGATGATCAGAACACACGACAAAAGCAAGAGACAAGGCTTCGTGGTTATTTAAAAAATAGAAGATGTTTGGAGAGGATGAGGGGTTTAGTTTTAATATTAGAGGATAAACCCACCCATAGTCCCCCACTGTGACCACAAGTACCAAAAATTAAAAAGTTATGGAAAAGAAGTCTATATAATCTAGAATTTGCAGAATTTAATAGTGAAAATTATTTCACTAACAAGTAAAGACCTGTTTATGATGCTGGGCCACAAGCAGATGCAAGAATGAACTGTAGGTTCTCACCCCTACGCTTCCATAAAAAGGAGTTTCCACGACGACGGTATTGCTGAAAATTGGACAATAATCACTTAATAAATTCATATAACTTTAATTTTGAAGATCAAGTGATAAAGGCATATCTAATCCTTATTATCTTTAAGAACCATACTGGTAGTTAATAATGAACCATACTCATCAAAGCCCGGCCTGAATAATTTCAGTTATCGCAACCGCTGTTTCGGACATCTTTGTCATGATTTTCAATCTAAAGATTTTGTTTTATTTTGACCAAAATTGCTTATCCTTCTAATCCAAATTCTCCATCATACCAAACACACTCATGCTCTATTGAAATATCCGGTCCATCTCCAAAGAATCCGAGGCCTCTAATATCCATCGTTATTCATCGCCTCAACTGGGGTTCCTCCACGACCCATATCCATTAAAATATTGCCCTCGAACTCAAACCCAGGCTACCCGAACCGACTATAGCTTGCTGACGCTTGGCTTATATTCCGCTTTTACTACCCCGCTCTTTTATCTAATAATTTGTCGAAAGCAAATCCCGACTACTGTGAGTACAATCAGGTTATTACTCACAGTTATATTCATCCGAGTAAAGACTCAAAAATTTGACTTAATATGTAGGATATCCTCCTAAATGGTCCAACTTGGTCATTCATCTCCATGTTTGTGTCAACTTTGCTCTCACATATCAAGGCGAAAGTGTCACTGTTCCTCCCAACTTTGTCTTCTTACCATGGTCCAACTTCAATGTCATGCATATAATCCTTGTCGCCGGACCTCATCCTTTTTGCACAACTAGGTACTCTTACTATTCTCATCTGTAATCCTTTTCGCATTTATCGGAGGACCGCATTTTACACCTTTCCATTCTTCCATTTCACATCACATTGTACCCTAATATTCTTAAGAACCTCGATCTAAGAACGCCTAAGACATTTCATTCGACACTGATATTAGCAATACTCACATCAAAATATGTTTTTCACATCAACTACCACTCTTTGTGGACTAAAGACAACTTTTTATTATAAACCCATAGATCATCACAAGATGAATTTTCGTAAAATGAAGCGTGAGAAGATAATTTTGAGTCAATACTCAAGATTTTGTTTGAATTTTTCTTCCTAAAGAAAATCAATTTGGGTTCACCAATATGAATCATGGGTATCTTTTGTTCATAAGGTAATTGATGAATTTTAATTGAAACATATTCACTGCCTCAGAAAATATTCTTTGTGGAGTATTTATCCACCGACTTTGTAGGCAGCATAAAAAAATTAGCTTTCTTTAATCCATAGCTTCAAAGAATTTTGGGAGAATAAAGGAGTTATTCTGTCTGAAGCTAGACTTCGTCGGTTCAATTTTGTTTGGAGATATGATGATTTATTTTAGGATTTGATTCAATTTTTTTGGGGAGTGGGGCGTGGACTGCGATGTTTATCCATGGATTTTTTGAAATTTTGAGGGCGGCGCGGTAGAGTATACGCATTCGGGCGATATTTGTTTTTCCAATTTCAAAAGAATCTTCGTAACGAATACTAGATTTATGCTTAAAGTAAAGATTTAACTGTTGATTTTCCAGATGAAATTTGACATCCCCGGTATTATTAAGTGTTAAAATGCGCTAACAAGCAACTAGTAGTGGAGAATCGATTACAAACAAAGGAATCAGACTGCTTTTGGCCTTCTTGATAGTCAACACTTTGCGCTTTCTTTTTTAGAGATCAACACGTTTTTAATGCAAAATGTGTGAATGTATTATGCTATGAACTTGCTGTAGAGAAAATTTTGTTTTTGATATTTAAAAAGAATTTAGATTTTTAGAGTGAAAATGAAGATTGTTATTATAATGAGTAAAAGGATTATATGAGAACTTTGAGTTTCAAGTTTATAGAAGCTTAAATGGCAACCCTCCCTCATATTCGCTAGCTTTCACCTAAAAACGATGCTCAATTTAGTCATTTTTCAATCAAAAGTGATACAACTACTAACAAAAAGATCTTTTACCATATTTGGATGTAAGAAAAAACTTTACATTTGTGAGTAAACCAAAAAAATTCATTTTGACCAATCAAACATTCGAGTAATGGAGATTACAGTCTAAAGAATAATCTCTCCGTAGGGGATTCAAAAAATGAAAATTTATTTATTGTATTTTAAATGATTCATATTACTTTTCTAAGAATATAATTTTAGAATTTAGCGCCACACTCAAAATTGCCTCCAAAGGCAAGTTAGATCCTCATTCTATTTTTTTGTTTATAGTTGTTTAATTGCATTAATATACAAACTTAAAAATCTTGAAAGAGTACCCCTCAAAGTGAAGTCAAGAACCATCTCTCTCCTCATATTACGAAGAACAGTTATTATTGTTTAGAACATGAGAAACACTATCCTTAAATTTATTACAAAAGTACCGCAGTTAAAAATCGATTTCGCGGGAGACGATGAAAGCGTAACTGATAGACTAACTAATATAAACTAAGCTTCAAAAGGATTGAGTCTCTTGCAGATGTATTCTCGCATTAACTCGCACTATCTTTGATAAATCCACAGAAATTGATGTAACCCGTGGGAAAGGGTAAATTCATAATAAAGAGTAAAGTTGTTATGGTGTTTTGTTTTTTAAAAAAATATAGTAGTTTAAAATAATTGTTCGATGATAGATTTTTGTAACGAGATATTGTTTGTTAATATGAACGTTAAGAGTACGATTGTGTTTATAAAGATGGTTTTTGGAATTGTTGTCTATACAATTAAAGCTGGCTGATCTCATTCTTGGATCTAATATTATTAGGCAATTTAAATGATCTTAATGGCTTTTGAATAATTTTATCTTAATATAGATCAGTGGGATTCCATTAAATCTAATTCATATTCCCTACCTTAAGCAAAAGGCAAATAGTACCCTATAAGAAGAAAGAGTAAAGTCAGACGACCTACGTCAGAGGAGTATTCCATATTATACAATACTATATGATATAAATTTTTTTTCTTCATACAACCATAAGACATGAAAATCTCATCGTGATCCAAATTACTTAATTAAAAATCTAATATAAAAATTCAAATCAAACCAAGTCTTCTTCCACTAAACGTGATTTAGATTTCAAAGTTTTATGGTTGTATATAAAACTGGGCCTTCAAACAAATGAAACGAAACCGATTGAATTTATGTTTCAAAATCAATTGATTTATAATTGGATATTTGTAAGCCATTGATAACATCAATCCATTTCAATCGGTTATCTGAGTTTTAACATACTATATAAAACCCCTCCCCTCTTTTTCCTCCATCCCTCCCACCCCTCAGTCTTGTTTTTCCTTTTCACATCGACCTCCATAAATCTCCATCTACATGATGATGAAGACCCAAACTTCCCCATTCAATTCAGTTCCTTCATCTCCATATTCATCAACCACAACTTCACTAGCTTCATCATCAATTGACTCATCTTCTTCATCAATTCCCTCAACTTCTTCAACTTCTTCCCCCCATTACCACGCTGTGCCCGATCTACTAAGTAAGCGCACACGACATCAAGTCACATTTGATCAAGAATCGCGGTACCTTTATATTCAAAAAAGGGCCAATGTAAGCAAGGAGCAAGGAAAGTAAAATCTCATATTTGATCATACCATATTTATAAAAAAGTGGTAAAAATGTGACTTAATGGAAAAACGATGCAAACGAGATTTAGAAAGTGGGTCGTTGATTTCAAATGCATTGATACAGTGCGGGGCAAAAAAGATATTGAACTTAAATTCAAGATTCTCGAGGTTCAAGAGAAAATGCAAGGTGTGATTTATCAAAAAATGGCATTTAAAATCGTGATGTTTTTATAGATATTAATTTGTGGCACATACTAGTTTAACGGTAAAATGATGCAAATGGAATCGAGGAAGCCGACGGGTTCAAGTTGAACTACGCATTAATGCGGATTTTAAACAAACGTAGCGATCTCGTAAGTGGCCATTTGCTCTAATGTCGACGTAAATCGTGTAACTTACGTATCAACGAAAAAGGTGGGAAATTTTTGTACGATAGTTCTTTGGTTGATCGATCTACTAGATTTTGTTGGATAAATCTATGTCAGGTTTGTGTGTTTTTTGGAGTTTTGCATTTTCATGTTCATGAGTGGCACACTAACTTTCTGAAATGGCTTTCAGATACATATATAGTTCATAAGATAATTGGCAGACATTGAAATTGGTGTACCCTTTAAGTTGTATAACTTGATCATCTATTCAAATCTGATATGAAAACACATAGTAGTAGTTTTTTTCTTCTAGCAAATAAGTTTTTTGTGCAATGGTGATCACTCAGGTTAATCTCACAGTTTTCGATAGTTTACAATTATGAACCTATAAATTCTTGGGAAATGTTGTGGTTTTGTTTCCTTTCATAGTGATCTACCACCAATCTTGTGTTTTTTTTTCTTTTGGTATTGATCCATTTTCTTCTCGCCGGATTTAGCAAAGTATCATTGACCGTCAATTTAATGCTAGTTTATGTCAAGGCTAGCTGAAAGTGCAAGTTAAGTGTTACACTGCTCCAACTATTCGAGAAGCGCGGCCCCATTTAACGCCGAAAGCCTCGAACAAGACTACCAACACCTGTCGTGTTTTCTTCTCGCTTATGTTGTTCTCGTGACAATGGTTTCTTTCTCTACTACCTTGGAACTGCATTAGTTTATAGTTGTTCCTATACGTGACAACGCACTAGCGGACGCTGTGGGAAAAGGTTAAACCAAGTTGGCTATTGATATACCTTGCACGCGATATAGGTAAAGAAGTATAATCGACATCACCAAAGCCTACATCCATCGCCACATCTCATAAGAAGTGGGTACGTAAAAGTTCGATCAGGCCAGACATTATTCGCTCGAAAAAATTCGACTGGGTGGTCTCGGCTTCATACATCTAAATGCAAACTCAAACGTTAAAATTGAAGTTCAATTTAGTCTACCAGTCGCCAACTATTAAAGGACCTCCGACTAATCCCACCAACTCAACCTAGGTCCCTATTTAAACCACCCCTTCCCCAAATTATTAGTAACTAGTTCATTAGAAAGCCTCTTTCCCCAAATCAATTCGTACTTCTTACCCCTCCCCCCCTCCTTATCATATTGTAATTTTATGAATTGATTATAATAACTAAGCTTAATAATAAGTCTACTAGCTATCGGTGCATAGTTCAATATGTGTCAATTCAATCGTGTTTTATAATTAAAAAAAAATTCTTGGAATTATTAATATAATATATTCAGCTTATAAAAGGAATTTAATTTAAAAAGCTAAGTAACGATCATCAAAATTTATCGATATGTAGTGGTTGCTTTACTTTTTTCCTCCAAACCATTATCTTATTAACAGATCAAATGACGAAGTTATGCACTTTGTATGCTTGTGATTGATACATGATTTTTGTGATTCTTAATCATACATGTAGATCAATGTGAGAGTGGTGGGTTTTTTTCCGAAAATTATGCTTAGAGGAGTATATTTGACATTCAACAAAATATGACACATAATGATGTGAAAACTTTTATCTTAACCATTATATATAGGATGTATCATGTCATATACCGTAGTGATACCAATTTTATTTGCTGCTGCATTATCGATGTCATGAGCACTGTGTTAAGCTATCGTTATAACCAATAATTACAAAAAGAAACATCCATCACAACTAAATTCTCCATAAATGGAAATTGCCAACACAAAAAAAATATTCCCTCCATCCTATAAAAATGGTTACTTTTGATTTACGATCATTTCATAGTTAAATTTGACCATAATTTTTTTGTTTTATAATAATTGATGAAAATATATTAATGGAAAGAATTTGGCTTTATTTTTTATTGTTATATTTCTTAAAATATTATAAAATACAAACAAAAACGCCTACGCTCAAAATTCAACTGCGAAAAGTAAAATCAAAATCTATCTTATAAGTATAGAGAAGTACTAAACTAGTACTGTATTATGATTTTTCATATAAAAGGTAAACTAAACGGAACTAGAAGTTCTTTAATGAGAGTGTTATGTTAAATATAATTTGATCATATGATTATGTATCAAATACCATATGTGTTAACTATTAATTGAGAATATATTATAAATTTATTATTCCTCAATCTTTTATTAGTATTCCTTAAAATACCAACATACTATTTATCCGTTATGGAAAAGATATTATATTGTGATGTCTTGTCAACCAAGTCAGTTCTTTGTTTACCAAGAAAGTGAAATCCACTGACGAGCAATCAATTAGGTTACTTATTTATCGCCATTTAGTTACCTTATTATTATATCTTTGAATCTAGTAATAAAGTGTACTATCAGACAGATTTCATATACCTGCATGCAATAAAATCATCCTCATTATCTCTTATTTCTCCTCGTCTATTTATATTGTTCTTAGTTATATTCATAACGTTATCACCACTATCACGCCTCCATCCAGTTTTTCACCATTTAACTCGGTACGTAAATATGCAATAATACGTTCCCATGTTTTAGCCTGCAAAACCTATACGTATGATTTGTTATTCAATAAGGAATAAGGAAAGCTAATATGAACCAATTAATATTTACGGAGTATTAGTTTAGAAGTTAAGAATTTTGAAATATTAACTTTCATGATCACATTGACTTGGTGTATTTCACATTGTTAACTTGTTACGATTTTTTTTTATGCAACAACTTTTGTTAGTTTCGGCTTAGAACAAATAATTGAGAATAAATAGAGATCGGATTTTTCTGTTTAATTTTTTGGATTTGATTATATTACATGCATTTAATTAAGCACTTGATCCCAAGTATAAATCTGGGACAGTTCAAGATTTACCATTATATGCAACCGAAAAAAACTCGACGGGTATTTATTTACGCATACGACGCGATAAATAATGTACTATCAACTCGATTCCCTTGTCAAGATAAAACAAGAAGCACTGTTTGTTAATTAATTCATTTATTAAATTAAGTTTACTATTCTATGTTACTTCGTTATAAAAGGCGGGTACGCTTGTTAGTTTAAGTGATTCAACTCTATAAAGTTTGATTATACTCAAGCAAAGATTAATTTGATTATGTTTTCATTTCCGTATGATATTTTACACTCAAGCAAAGCGTGAATTAAAGTTTCATTGAACTATCACGATAACTAAAGTTAGACAAAAATGGTGGTTGAAAAATAAGAGTTTAAGTTTCATTAGAATTCGAGACCTTAAATAACGATGACAATGATTAAATTTAGCGACAAGGATAAGATTCATTCGATGCATTATCATTTATAATTATCTTTTTCTAAAATAAATTATTTTGACTTGTTTTTAACACACTATTAATAAATATGACAATATACCGCCGGGTTGACCTCGACTCATTTTATAGTCTATATTTATTTATCTGCCGACCATTATCGACCACCGTTTGCTGACCCTATTACGCCTCTAGTCCATATTTATCTACCATCGGAATTCATTAAATTACCATCGGTAGACTGGACACATTTATAGTCCATTTTTATCCCAGTCGGGATTCACTGAATCACTATCGGATTCATTAAACGATAGCCTAGTTAAGTCGATATATTTTGAGTCCGTAAGACTGGGCTCAAATACTTGTGGATAATATTGATAAATGATCTAAAAGGATTATGAAAAAGTGGGTATCACATCCCGAACGCCCCTTTGTATCATTCGTCCGACTATGTTTCGACTAAAGGAGTTTTACGCCAGTGAAGCCGGGTGGAGCCACATCATGGATACCCCTTGATCTTCCTGCACCGACTGACCACCGGCCGGGTTCCTTATAGGCGCGGCTGGGTGGGCGCCACATCCGTGGATACCCCCTTTGGGTCTTACCACTGAATATTATTTCACCATCGGGTTCCGCAGTCGCTAGCTGGGAAGCACATTAAGTGATTCCCCAGTCATCTCTGCCACTCATCGAAAAACCACGTATTTAAGACGGCGACGCTGGCAGCTTTAAGGCAAATGCAAATTATAGATCCAGTTATTCAAGTAATCTCTCGGTAGTCGGAAATGACATATTAAATATTTGATAATCATCATACTGGAAGATCGGGTTCTAAGATCAAGTGGCTTGTAATCGACAACCATCTAAATTAAGGATTTTTGAATATTCTAGAAGAATTTCTATCATTGCCCTCATTATTTTGAAAATAATATGAAATCGTATGAGTTCATTTATGAGACCTGAAGACTCATATAATTGAAATAATACATATTTAGTTACATAAATCAACTTTATGAATTTGATTACTATCGATTTCTTCTTCAAGATAACCACATACGTAATCAAATCACAATACGAGGTGTGGGCTTCAATTGAATGCTCAAAAGAGCCGGGTATACGAGTCCCTTAAATGAACAAGTCTTTATAAGTGAAAGATGTATTAAAGGCTCTAGTGAACGCTTAATCAATCAATTTATTATCATACGCTATTCGGGAGTACGGATAATTTCATTTACACAAATATTTTGTTACATGTTGCATAAAGTTAAGTAGCTATGGTAGTATTGGCTACCCATGTGATTTCATAGTAACAAAGGATAACATTACATCCTCGAATAGACTAATATACATATAAATTGATTATCGATCTATATATCCGTAAGAGTTAATATTTGTCAAAAGTGAAGTAAAGTTTCAATTGATGTGGTTCTAGAATAGTTAAAATATTGTTACCGAAGTAACACATATATGTACTATTAAAGACATTTCTATCAAACATAAGTTTGATTATTTGGCATGACCTGCTATACCATCCCGATGAAGCTATGATGCTGAATAATAATTGAAATTTACTGGGGAGACCCATTAAAGCAGTCAACAAATTATTGAGTTTAAAGATCTTACGTGAGATACATTGTTGTAAACTCGAGACATTAAAAGCCGCTAAATTACATGCACACCGCCAATTGATCATCGAGAAATATTATTGCTGAGCGTCACTGCCTTATCAGCCAAATTATCATGAACTCCTCCAATATACTTGTCATCGAAACCAACATTTTACTCCTCCAATTATAATGTATCAGATATTATCGAGAGTATGCACAAATGTTGATTTTTGAATACTTATTATACCCAAAAGGTATATACATCCAGCATAACATATTATACCCGGAAGGTATGTAATTAAAGCATAGAAACATTCAGAATCAAATAGTTTATATCATACGTATCAATGTTTTCAACATCGCGAGAGAATATAACCGAAAATAGAATATTCAAATGAAATATCCCTACGCTTATACGATCCTCAAGATAATAAATATGAACTCAAGTTCAGAAGTTCAAGAGATAATATGAAATCGCCTATGGATAATATGAACCACAGTTCACTACCAAACAAATATCCGACCTCAAGATAGTATCAAATTATATATACAAATAAACACTAAAATAGAGTGAAGGTTCCCCGGGAAGAACCAGAGGGTCAATAGTTCCACCATCCAAATTCTAAAAGAAGAATATTAAAGATGGTCTATGGGAGGATTACTTCCAAATAGATTTAATAATATATCTCATGAATATGTTAAAGATATAATAAATAAACCGAAGACACTCATTAACAAATCTGGCGAATGCAATGAGATTCAATTATCAGCGAATATATAACTACATGAAAAGATTGTCGATTAAATTTAATATCGAATATAATGAAGAGCTCTATATGATTTAAAGTTACATGAGGATCATAAGTTTATCTCCTCGAGCGAGTAGAAATATGTTTGGGCGAATGGCCAAAGAGTAAAGACTAATCAAGAGGCGAAACTCACTCATGACGTAAGTGAGAAATTTTGATTTCAGTTTCAACGTAAGATTTATTACTAGCGCAAGTGTTAAGTATTGATATTCATGGGGAATAAATGACATACGATTTGGTTTTATACCCAAAAGCACTAAATGAAAGTTATATACACGCATACACCTTTGACAGAGAGTATCAAAATAATATATACTGGGTAGCAACAAAATATAACCTCTTTGATTTCATGCATTGATGCATGATAATATGCTAAGAACGAGATATACTTAGGTTACGATAAAGATTATACGGTGGAAGCATTATGAAGATTTATGTGCTAAAAGCACATATAAGGATTTATATGCCAGAGGCACAAATTTATATTCCTGAACTTAACCTCGAAAGTTAAGTATGAGAAATATTTGAATATATTTAAAGCCATCCGTAAGATGGATTACAAGTTTGAATCAGAGACATTAGATATTCATTTGCATTTTATATATTGCATGAATATATGTCTATCGATGTAGGTCATACATGTTTAAGTTTTGACTATTAAGGCTTATGTCTTGCGTACATTATATGATTTATTTATTTGCTATATTATGTGACATGAAATATTTGAATTATAAATTGTATGTTGGTTTCGATATTACATTTTGATATTACATATTAACGATTGAGTTATTTATCATGTCAATGACTGAGAATAAGTAATACCATCAGATCCAATTATAACTTATAGACTCTAAGAAGCCTGAACACTAAATTATCATGACTATGTTAGTGCTAAAAACTCTAAATAGCTTCTCAATCGCTTAGACAATAAATTTGCTAAACTGATTTCCGGAAGAAATACCATATTGTGATGAATTTCATACAGAGTCGTGGGCTGAATCCTCAATATATAGAAATATGATAAATGTTTCATCTCAAGAAACGATTCATAAGTGACATAACACATCCTCGCTTGAAATATATGAACTTGGTCCAAGTACCACCCTAATGTATCGCTTACAACCAGTGGCCTCCACCTGCCCAATGTCGGCTCTTTGGCCAGATGAACCAACCGACCTCGGTTCGTTTCGATCGAGATGGAACTAAAACTGCCCGTTCGACGGTTCGTTCGTCTGCCCATGCATATTGTCTGTCTTTGCTATTTCCAAAGAGAGTTATATTATTTTAATTAAAATTCAATCGGTCTCGGGCCTGTTCTTAACCGATCGGTTCTCGAAAACCTGAATCGAACCGAAATTTTTCGGTTTTATTTTTCGAACCGAATCGTCTTGCCCAATTTGCCTCCTCCAATTTTGCCTCTGTCGTGCTCACGGTCGGATTAGATTATTGCTCTACTTATTAACCGATAAGACAATTACATAATCATTTAACATTGACATATTTTATAATTACAAATCACTTTAACAAAAATAACTTCCAAAAAGGAAAAAAATTCCAACCCTACCACCCCTCCTTTGGACCTGGCTGATCCCCTCTTTCATTTACTATCTTCAATACGTGACACACATCAACGATATTACGATGTCACATCTACTACACCAACTACTTTTAATATTTTGATACACGTGATTGCTGGCATGACCAAGTACATGTTCGATAGATCTCATGCTACGTGATACTCGTAGTATTATTACAAGTCTCAAAAGTACAACTAATACATGTCTTTTTCCCTAATAAATTAATTTGGGCTTCAACCTCAGCCCAAACCAACCCTAATCTATCAGCATCATTTTTCTTTGACTAATAATCTTCTATTTTTTGCATTCAATCAAAGACTTTTCAGTTGAATTTAACCTCTTCAATCAATACTCTTCAACCCCATTAATTTTCTCAACAAATTTCATAAAAAAATATTAAAATTTGAAGCTTTTTTAGCATCTGAGTCAACCAAAGTCAACCCTCACTCTTGATTACGCTTTGGAGGATTTGGGTATGTTTTGGAGGTAGTGATCGTGTTTTTTTTACTAAATCTGATTTGGGTTTTGATTTTTTCATGTTATATGTTTAAATTCTGCTGGATCTTATTAATTTTATGAATTATAGAGAAAAAATTGAATTTTTTAGGTACTTGATTTATATTTCTCAATAGAAGTTGAATCTTCTTAGTTACATGATTTATATTTCTGCATCTGAGATTTTGAAAAGTCCAGTTTGTTGCTTAATGATCAAATTAACAAACTTTGTTAATTTTGTTTTTTAAGTTTTAAATTCCTTCCCTTGTGATTGCAAGAACTAAGAACCCGAGACCTCGGTATACACACATGTTTATTTAATATAGTGGTAGTTTTGATTCATGTATTTTTCCTTACTTCTGTTAGTTTTTACACTATGATGTGCTGTTTGCCAATGCAAAATTTGCTGGATCAATGACCTAATCCACCTGTACCACTCTAATGGGAACGTTTGACTTCAATAGTCAAACAATCATTATTTTGGACTATTGTATTTAAACATTAGTATTTGATGGTTTTCATGCTTATTTTCTGGAGTGAGTTTGAGTTTGATTTTGGCTAAAATAATACTGTTTAGGCCTATAGTATTATTTTGAAAACAACTCGTGTGTACTAAATTGCAAAAAGCCGGGAGAGGGCGAGTGATGGGTATATAAAATTCTTGTAATGTGCGGATACATATTTGGGATATTATTATAACAACTATTTACCTTGTTTATTGTCTGCAGGTGCTTGGGCAATTTGTCTTTTGAAAGTAATCGATTATAGTAGCGTAATAGTGATGTTAAGAAGGATCAGTAATATTTCATAATGGGGTGTATACTGGGTAAAGAAGCGCCATCAGGAATTGTACATAAGGATCGAGAAGAGAGGAGAGATGGTGAAAATCATGGGAGGAAGAGTAAGAAAGCAAGTGTTGAAAATAATGATACAGTAGATGATTCGGCTGGTAAAGTGGATAGTGGTGATAATGTGGCAGAGATTGATGATAATGGTGGGAAGAAGGACGTAGTGGAGCATGAACCAAAGCCAAGGGGTGAGAGGAAAAAATTAAAACCGGACCCAAGGTCTGGTAGGATTCCGAAGCAGAAATTAGGAGAGCATGTGGCTGCTGGTTGGCCGTCTTGGCTCTCAGCTCATGTAGGCGAAGTGATCGATGGCTGGCTTCCTCGGCGTGCTGACACTTTTGAAAAAATTGATAAGGTAGATCCATAATCTTGTCTTATACTCCCTCTATTCCTTTTTAGTTGTCTTCCTAGCCATTTGCACATAAATTGAGGAAATGAAAAAGTAGTAAAAAAATACATTGAAAATGTAGAATGACAATTAATTGAAACTATATCATGGGTTGGTTGATAATTTAATAACAAAATATACATTGCAAATGTAGAATTACAATTTTCTATCCTAGAAATACAAGTAATTTGAAATTAAAAAATTGGCATAGAAAGACAAGTAAATAGGAATGGAGGAAGTATGAACTATTTAGATTCATTTATTTTGCATGCATTGGTGTTGGCTATTTGTCAATGATGGTGTTGTTTGAATGTATCAGATTGGACAAGGGACTTATAGTAATGTGTACAAAGCAAAAGATACTATTACAGGAAAAATTGTTGCTCTAAAGAAAGTACGGTTTGATAATTTAGAACCAGAAAGTGTGAGATTCATGGCCCGAGAGATTATAATTTTGCGGCGGCTTGATCATCCAAACGTCATAAAGCTGGAAGGCCTGGTCACTTCAAGGATGTCGTGCAGTTTGTATCTTGTATTTGAGTATATGGAACATGATTTAGCGGGACTTGCAGCAAGCCCAGATATTAAGTTTACGGAAACACAGGTTAAAGCTGAAACTTTCACATTCCCACATTCTCTTGCACATTTTCAGTTTGTGATGGACATGAAATAGGGTATTTCTTGCAGGTCAAATGTTATATGCATCAACTATTATCAGGACTTGAGCATTGTCACAAGCGTCACGTACTTCATCGCGACATTAAAGGGTCAAACCTGCTTCTTGACAATGAGGGAATACTAAGAATCGCAGATTTTGGATTGGCCACTGTTTTTGACCCTAACCACAAACATCCTATGACTAGTAGAGTTGTTACACTATGGTATCGTCCTCCAGAGTTACTCCTTGGTGCTACTGATTATAATGTAGGTATAGATTTGTGGAGTGCTGGATGCATTTTAGCCGAGTTATTGGCTGGAAAGCCTATTATGCCTGGTCGAACAGAGGTAACTATTTGACCGTCTCAGTGTTACAGAACCCTTTAAATTCTTTTTTCTTGGCCACTCCTGTAACTGACACGTATTTTTTATATGAAAGGTAGAACAGCTTCATAAAATATACAAGTTATGCGGCTCCCCATCTGAAGAATATTGGAAGAGGTCCAAGTTACCTAATGCAACCTTGTTTAAGCCCCGTGATCCATACAAGAGATCTATTAGGGAGACATTTAAACATTTCCCCTCGTCATCTCTGCCACTTATTGATACCCTTCTCGCGATTGATCCAGCTGAACGCAAGACTGCGACAGATGCCTTAAAAAGTGAAGTAAGTTATATATATATTCCTTTGTTTCAGGGCACATTTGATAGCAGTTTTAGTGTTTCTCCTTTGATGTTAATATTTCAGATGGAGTGAGTACTGTATAACTGACAGTTGGTAAACATTGTATTTTGCAGTTTTTTACTACAGAACCATATGCTTGTGATCCTGCTAGCCTCCCAAAGTATCCTCCCAGCAAGGAGATGGATGCAAAGCGACGTGATGATGAAGCGCGACGGTAAGTGTCAAATGCGCTAGCTCATGATCGTATTGATGTCAAATATTATACTAGATCTTCTGCAGCCTGGCTCTCATGCAAGGAGTGGTCGTGAGCTTGAACAAAGTTCTATTTTCCAAAAGTTAAAAACATATTATGCCAACTGATAAGTTTGATGTATATATAACTTCAACATGTTCTATAAGTTTTAACTATTTTCTTTTCCTTCTCTTATGCATGCCTGTTGATGTATTAATGTTCATGTCGACTAATTGCTTATGTATCCCCTACACTGCAGACTAAGGGCCGCTAATAAAGCTCAAGCTGATGGGAGCAAGAAACCACGACGTGAAAGACCTGCTCGAGGGGTTCCTGCACCAAATGCTAATGCTGAGCTTCAAACCAACATTGATGTATGTCATTCTATCATGGGGATTATAATGTTTTCTATGTTTCCATAAAGGTTTTGTTGTACTTGTTCATCCTTGTGTTAAAGACAAAGTAATAATGGTTACATAATGCGCTAATCAACAATAAGCGCTGGGGGGGATGGGGGTCTGACATATCAAGAATTTTACCCACGCGATAACGATCACACGATAATAAGGAGTGTTGTTTTGAGTTATTTTAAGTTGAATTGGGTACAGTGTAAACCGTCATACTACTTCACAATAGATAAAGTTGAAATTGCAAAACCTGCCTACTACTTAATAATATAAAGTAAGAAAGGAAGAGCCAGAATGAGCCATTTTGATTTTATCCCATTATATCCAAGAGCCATAGAATTAAAATATTTGTAGGTATTTCTCTAATCATGATTAAAAAAAACTTTTATTAAATTGTTAGTTCTATTTTAGTTTTCTTAAATGATTGCTTCTTAAGTAATTAATATTGTGTTTTAACAAAGAAATAGTAGTGTATAACTGTCCTCTAAACGAGGCAAGGTGAAAAGGTGTTCATTTGTTACTGGAGTTGTTCTGAAATGTTCCGTTTTATTTTGTTCATGAAGCAGCGACGAAGGCTCATAACTCATGCAAATGCGAAGAGCAAGAGTGAGAAGTTTCCACCCCCACACCAAGACGGGGGCCTTGGTATTCCTCTGGGTGTCTCCCATCGCATAGATCCTGCAGTTGTTCCTAATGACGTCCCTTTCAGTTCCTCATTTACATACTCGAAAGAGCCCGTACAAAATTGGTCAGGCCCCTTGGTAGATCCAAGTGCTAGTAACGGGAAGCAAAAGAAGCAATCAAGAAGAAAAGATAAAAGATAGTAAATTGCATATATTCAAGAAAGAGGTTCCTCCAGCAAGAAGTGAGCTATGAACTCCTAAATTATCATCGTCGTCGTGCTTTAAACCTTAGCAGATTGCTTAATGTTATCCAGGATGATATGTTAATTTCTTTTTCCTTCAAAATATACGAAGTTTTTTCCCCTTTGCTTTTGGTTCTAACCCTCTATTATTCTAGGGACAAGAAAGCACCCTTGCTCTTTGTTTATATTACTCCTATTATTTTTTGGATAGCTTCTTTTTGTGGAATTATGGTATTATGGTCTGTTTAGGATAAATGTTGGGAAAATAAATAGCATTCAGTCTTATTGTTGCATGTTTAATGTTTATATAGTGGATTTCTCAAAAGAGTTTGCTTGTCTTGTGTTGTTGCATTTCAGTATTTTAGCTGTTAAATTTTGTATGCGTTACACTTGCTTAAGATTATGATTTAAAAATTACAAATATAACACAACTAAAAACGATCAAAGAAATTAGTTTAACATAATTTTCAACTAAAGTCTAGATAAAATAAAATATCATTATTTTGAATTATTAATTCAAGTAATATATGCCATATTTAAAACTCAAACTATCTTAAGATATGATTAGGGATGGCAATTTAACCTAACCTCGATTGGTACCAAACCCTACCCTAGCCATTCGGTATGATTGGCGGATTTGATTTGGATTTTCGGACGCGTTACGGCTAATTACATTTCTCAACCCGCACGGGTTCCCACAGTTACCTAAGATAGTAGAACTCCCAATTCTAACCCTACCCATATATACTTTGATAATAAATTACATTTTATTCTTTATCTAATAAATACAACATTGTTTATTTTTGAAGAAATTCATAATATTACTTTCATGTAATTTTTCATAATTAATTAAAAATAATTTATGGTTAAAATTTCAACTCAGAAAAAATAAAATGGAATTTAAAATTAATTGGATACTGGCTCGTAAAATACTCCATCTAAGTCCTTCGAAAGTTGTGGTCGGGCGGGTAAATATGTTTGTAGGTTTTAAGGGTCGGGGTTGGGTTTCGGGTCAGAATTAGTGCATGGTCGGCATCGCATAGCTAAACCCATCAACCCTACCCATTGTCATTCCTAGATACTTAATCTCTATGACCCGCCGTAAGATATATGACTTCCAAAATCAATATAGAGAAATATTCGGTTGTTCAAATATGAAAAAAAGTGTAATTGGACTTGTAGGATAGAATTAATTATTGGAAATTTAATTTGGCAGTTACTTGGTGTTCAAGATTGGTAAGTTCATAAATGAAATAGAGTTTTGTATTCAAGTCGATAGTTTCTTATATGAAAATATTTCCTTATAGCGTTATTCCGCGAAACTATATAACCATGTAGAAAATTTTATGAGAAAACTCAAAAAGTTAAATAGTAAAAGAGTCTTGAAAGATCCGAAAGCATATATTAAGAGGCTTTGTGAGTTGTGACTTTCTTATAAGAAACATCTAATTAAAGATAAAATACTATTTCTCCGTCCTATTTAATATCATGTAGAATTTTTTTTGTTCCTTTAATTGATCATTTACTTTTCTCCAATGTAATATTTTACATTGAACTTTTAAAATTCTTTAACATCATTATTTGTCTCCTAATATTCTTTATATATCATTGGTTTATAATTTTCTCTCTCTTTTGAAAAATAAAGAAATAATTATACTTTAATAAAAACACTTTGCTTATATGATCAAGTAAATAAGTGTAGGAGTATAGAATAAGGTTTTTTGAGCCCCGAAATTAGTTCTTTCCGAGATTATTATAGGATCTCGCATCGTGCCTCGATTAGTTTTCACATTGACGTGAACTGTAAAATTCTTTTAGGCTTGTTTTGTTTCAATTTCTTTCGTTTTTATGTACATCGTTGCTATTTTGAATCGATATTGGCATCTCGAAGGGCTCCAGCTTATTTGGTTGATTTTATGACACTTTAATTCACCTTGTAACGGATACTAGATCTCTAACAGTCATATTGCCATAATGTAATATTTACTCTTAAATTTTTGGGGACCTTTGATCGCATAACACTCTACACCTTTCTTGGAACATCGTTCAAGACATACTGCATTTTACACTACCAAATCACCGCATGTATTCTAGCACGGTATGTTCTCTCACGCCGCTTGAGAAACTTCTCGCGAACTAATCTATCGCTGTTCTAGGTCAAGCACACTTTAACCTTGAGTTCTTATGAGTTAGACTCCAAAAGAAGATGTATATTATTCACGGTAATGAAAGTAATATTAATTAAATTGTATCAGTGTTAATAATATCACTCACTTTGGGTCGGAGTATTATAATATCTCCCACTTAAATATTAACATCCTGGGCTGTCCAAAACCATAATATCGACCATACCATTCGTGTGAAATTATTGAGGTGACTCATACGACTTCAAGAAGTGTCTCCCACTTAACGTCACCATTGAGCCAAAACATATCATCTAAATGTGGCATCTACGGCTTCGAGAGGTGTCTCCCGTCATCGACGTAATACTTTGTGTCGCATAATACTTAGGTGTCACCGTTATAGATTGCTTTTGTTTTATACAATTGTAACACTCCTGCCTCGGAACCCGAGAGGCTTGGTATATTATTGATTGATGAATTAGCCACACAAACTACTACAATCTTTATAACACATTTTTGTTATCATTCAAACAATCTTTGAACAACTTCCTAAGGGGTCGTTCTTCCGAAAATTGCTCTATACCATTGAATGTTTAACGCAGTTCTTATGATGATTTTTTAAAAAGATACATTCGATTGGGTGATGACAGAATGTGAATATTAATCACTTTATCTTACCTACTTTGGGTTGGGTATTACAACTGTGATACTCCATTTACTAAATCATGTTTGAACTCTATAGCTTACCGGGTGGATATTCGGTGTCGGTTTTTTGGTCCGATTTCGGGTGGGTCTCATAGTATTTTAAAATTTGGATATTTCGGTCCGGATTTTGAGTATTTGGGTCCAGATTTGTGGTATTTCAGTTCGAAATTTGGGTATTTTTATTCCATGTAATCTAAACTTTTGGGTATTTAGGTTATCGGTCCGTTCCATTATGGTGGCTCGACAAAAAAATTATACCTACGACTGCACCGATAACCTTACCTAGCGAAGATCGACCAATTCTGGCCGGGGCGCCAAGTACTATCTCCTAATCAATAACAACACTATCCACAATACCTGCTACAACAATTAAAGTAAGAGTCAGCAAAAGCATGACGCGTTTCACGATGAAATGAAATGACCTATTATATTCGTCCTTGAAGACGACTGTCCTGTCTAATATAAATTGGGCCATGATTTGGGCTACGAGTCCAACATATTTCAAAGCCCGGCCCAATATAATTAACCCTAATTCTAGAACATTCCCCACTTTAAAAAACACACACACTTTATGTGACAATGTATGTTACACAATCAGCATTACGATACGCAGAATGATTGTTTTTAAAATTCAATTAAAAAATAAAACATAAAACACGCGATACGAAGAACATGATGTTCTATATAAAATATAACACTACTTTATCGGCACTATGAAGAAAGCAAACAAATGCAATTCTTGTGGGAGATGAAATGAAAAACCCAATTTTCATCTAAGTCCCTCAATTTCTGAATAATTTTCCTTCTCTTTATCAAATAATTTCAACAAATACTTCTTCTTCATGCAATTGTAAGTCCTCACAAAACCCAATCATTAAGCTTATTATTGTCTCAAATCTAGAAAAAAATCCCAATATTATTGTCACATTTGTATGCTAAGTTGATTTTCTTGAAGAAAAAAAATTATTTTAAAAATTTCATTTTTTTGAATTTAGGGGTTAATTTTTTCTACCCTTGTTTAATTATATCATATAGAGTTGAATTGTACTACTAGTTTGTTATTTATTATATAAAAATGTGATCTTTTTATTTTTGAATTTGAACTAAAACATGTTTTTTTTTTAAAAAGTAGTACTTTTTTTCAATTTCTGGGTTAATTTTTTCTGAGCTAGATGATTTCATTGTTAGGGATGAAATATGAATCTACCCTTTTTTATTATACCATTTAGGGTTTACTTGTACTTGTAGTTTTCTTTTTATTATATAAAAATGTGATTTTTTTTAGTTTAAATTTATATTGTTGCTTATTTTGCTGTTTGGGATGTGGATTCAGCTTCATGGGGGTGTCAGTTAGGACTGTAGGTGTATACTAATTAGTACCCTCTTCATTTTTTTTATTTAACGTTTTCGTATATAGAACTGAGTTTTGAATATTAATTCCTAATTACTCATTATTCTAATAAATATATATTAATGTTTAGTGGACTTCTAATTTGCTAGATACAGAAAAAATTGTGTGCTAGTTGAATGTATTGGATGCATCTATTTTTAAATTTTCTTTTTAAGTATTAAACCACCAACGTTCATAGATTAGCCGACCTCACTTAGTGGGATAACGCTTGGTTTGATTTGGTATTGCATATCGAATGCCCACATGCTTAAAAGTGCAGAATATGTTATGTGATGTCCTCTTATTCTTGCATATTTTCAATGCCTAGTCCTGATGTTAGTTCAGGTTTTTTTTGGGTCTACCACTTGATATGTTGTATGAATGTATGATATTCTTATTCTAGGTAACTAATAATTGTAAATTATATACTTATTATAATTTCATCGAATCACAATAATATCTCTAATACAATCATATCTATAATTAATACCAAGTTATATTGTTGCATAGTTTCGATAAATTTGGAGAAAAGAAGTAATTTAATATGATGGAGTGCAACAAGGATGAGGCCATCAGGGCCAAAGATATTGCTGAGAAGAAAATGCAGAATAATGATTTTGAAGGAGCTCAGAGGATTGCGACGAAGGCTCAACGACTTTTTCCTGAGCTTGAGAATATCAATCAACTCTTAACAGTCTGTAATGTTCATTGTGAGTCCCAGAGTAAGATACTTGGGTCTGAAAAGGACTTTTATGGGATACTTCAGCTTGAGAAATTTGCTGATGAAGTAGCCATTAAGAAACAATATCGGAAGCTAGCATTTGCGTTGCATCCTGATAAGAATAAATTACCCGGCGCTGAAGCTGCTTTCAAGCTTGTCGGGGAAGCAAATTTAGTGCTCTCGGATCCAGGGAAGAAGGCTGTATACGACAGCAAATGTAAAGTTTCAGTTAGACAGGCCCAACCGCCACCATCCCAGGTAACTCAAAATTCCACTCCTAGTGTTCAGTTTCATGCTTGGTCTACCTTTCTAATTAGCTTCGCTGCCAGACGTCGACTCCATCTGATGTTCAGGAGACATTTTGGACAGCTTGTCCCTATTGCAAATTTAAGGTTCGGTACCTGAAAACATTTGTGAACCATGTTGTTCCTTGTCAGAAATGTACCAAAACCTTTGCAGCGTATGAGTTAAGTGTTCAAGGCGTTCCACATGCATCTAATATGGGAAAGCCTCAGCCCAAACCCAAGCCACCAGGAAAGGCTGATGCTCGAAATGATCCTGCCGGTCAGCCGCATCCTCAGCCCAAACCCAAGCCACCAGGAAAGGTTGATGCTAAAAATGATCCTGCAGAGCAGTCACATCCTCAGCCGAAACCCAAGCCACCCGGGAAGGCTGATGCTCAAAACGATCCTGCCGGTCAGCCGCGTCGTACACGAGGTGTGTCCGCCAGTCAACCTCGTTCTCAAGGTGTGCCTTCTATGGTCAGTGGGCACCAGACTCCAGTTATTCCGACAAAAGAAACTCCACATCCAGGGAGCTCTAGGATGGGTGAGCCAAATGCTGCTGCTATTCGTACAGGATTGCAAGAGTGTCGTAGCAATAAAACAGTGAGATCAGAATTTGGTATGGCAGGAAGTGCTGAAGATGCTGCAACGGTGAAGAGTGACAACAAAGAGTGTTCAAATCAAAACTCTGTAGCAGGTGGTAAACATGAAGGAATGAATGCCAACAGGAAGGAAAAGTTATCGGGAGTTGGGAACACTTGTAGGAAAAGAGGAAGGAATCATGTGGGCGAGTCTAGTGAGAGTGAAAATGGAAGTGGCGATGGTGAATTTCAGAGACCTTCTAAAAGGTCGAGCAAGAGCAAGTCATCTGATGATAATGTAGTGAAAGAAGCAGTTGTCAGTAAAAATAACACAGAACCCTGCACTACTTCTGCAGTTAACATTAAGGTGGATGTCAATTCAGAAGGAAACGAATATTCTAAAAAAAGCTTCTCTGAGGGGACTCAAATGGAAAAAACACAGAAAGAAACTAACACTATGGGGCATGTTCCTGGTGTAGTTGATATACGTGATCCAAATCCTGATGGTACAGCGGATCAAACTGTCTATCATTGTCCTGATGCAGAGTTTACTGATTTTGATAAAGAGAGAGAAGAACATTGTTTTGATGTTGATCAGATTTGGGCTATCTATGATACAATAGATGGTATGCCAAGATTCTATGCCGTGATTAAGAAGGTATTCAAGCCTGGATTCAAACTGCAAATTAATTGGCTCGAAGGTGATCCAGTAGACGATGGTGAAATTTCTTGGTTAAATGAAGAACTGCCATTTGGGTGTGGCAGGTTTCGATGGGGTCACTCGCAAATGACTTCAGATCGTTTAACTTTCTCTCATCAAGTGCACTATGAATTAGGTAAGAACAGAAAGTCAGTTTTTGTTCGTCCACAGAAAGGGGAAATTTGGGCCCTTATAAAAGATTGGAATATAAACTGGAACTGTGACCCCGAGAACCATAAAAAGTACAAATATGAGATTGTGGAGGTGGTTTCAGATTTTTCTGAGGGAGAGGGCATACAAGTCTCTTATCTGGACAAAGTGAGAGGGTTTTTCTCTTTATTTCAAAGAGCTAGTGTTAGCGAGGGGAACATTCTATTGATAAGCCCAGATCAGATGCTGAGATTCTCACACAGAATTCCTTCTTCCAAGATGACGGGCACAGAGAGAGAAGGCGTCCCTGTAGGGTCTTTTGAACTTGATCCTGCTTCACTTCCTCAGGATCCCGAGGACATTTGTTACCCTCCTAAGGTTATAAGGGATAATGAAAATTCGCAAAATGGAAATGATCAGTTGGGTAAAAAGTATGAGAATGTTGTCTCGCCTCGAAAGTATGCTGATGCTGAAGGGACAACTGTGCCAGAGTTGTTTGCTGATTTTCAGCGGCGTCGATCTCCCAGGGGAAAAAAATGAATGACTGAAAGTAAGATTGAATTGATGGTAGCTGTCTTGCCCTTCAAGACTTGCCTGGTTGCTGAAATATAGCAAATTTTCCTTCTTTCTTTCTTGGTAGACTTCCCTCGAGCTCTTCTTATCTTTTGTGAAGCATACTCTTGGGTAATTTTGGAAACAGCCTTCTTGTTATCATAGGGGAAAGGTTGCGTACTATCTGATCCCCCTTTCTCTCCCCTACCTCGCTTAGGATGAAATCTCTCAGAGGCATTGGGACATGTTGATGTTGTTGGATATGTCGAATAGGGTTTTTTTTGCATTTGAACAGAATTGCCGTCAGTTCCTAAAAGATGCGACTATTTTAGAATCAAGTATTTGCTGAAGTAAGTTTCAACATGTACTCTAGTTGGATATATTACTACTAGATATATTACTCTCTGTGTCCCTAAAGATTGTCGAATTTTGAATTATTATGGTCAGTCTTTTCATTCTAGTCAAGGCCATGTCTTGAAAACTGAAACGCTAATTAAAATGAATTGGAGGAAGTATTCATTCCTTCATGCAACAAATGGCATAAAGCGATTGTTAAAAACCTCTAAAGTTTATTAAAGAAAACTGCCTTCAATGCAATATTTCTGTGAAATCATTTCAACTGAACATTCTATATGAGGAATTGAGGATATATTTGGTTGCTCAGAGCTCAACAAACAACTCGAGGACCTGATACTAGAATACAATCTGCACCATCATATTGTTTTTGTTTTTTTGATTTTTTTTATAGTGATGCGACGAATGTGACGGAGGCGAGTCAAACGCTCTTACCACCCCCTCTCCATCAATCGCTATGATGTCTGCAACTCGAACAGTCTCGGGCCAAACAATTTTTTCCACTACACGTCTACACCAGATATATGCTATCCAAAACTGCAAAACCAGCTGCTACTCCACCCTCATCCGATGAAGCAACTTTTGTTCGCATCAAATAACCACTTTGGCTATTGATGATGACCTTCGACTTATTCCTGCACAGCAAAGTATGCCACAAGTTAATTGAACTGCCAAGAAAACTATAATTGCCTTAAGCATTTAATTCTGGTGAACAACACCATTTAACTACATTTAACATGCTAACTAAAACAAGTTATTGAACTTGTTTTTCTCCTGCATTTCAATGTTTATAAATGACCCCCGAGTGAGGAAGCTGTGGTAAATATTATAACTGCTGAGTTTTGATAGACAATGAATTAACCTTAGATATGTACTGAATACTCCAAGCTCTGAAACAGCATTATCTTTATGCAAGATGCCTTCCCGCATTAGGATTGAAGGAGACACGGTTGGAAAAATTCTCTGCATGAGGATATAGGCTGCATCTTCTTCACTGCCATCCTTTTGCAATCTCAATAAGGTTTCCCTCACATCATCACCATAAATATTGTTACCTGAAATGGAAAAGGAAATTAGCAAATGATTTCAAAGATCACATTCATTGAGATACAAAATTTGCTGCGCTGAGCGAGTAAAGACCTCCTCCTTCTCTCTGTGGTTTCATAACATATAAATCAGGCCTCTCGGTTGCATCTTTAATAATCTCCAAGTCATCCAAACTCCACAGTCCTGCAAAGCACCTCCGCAGTTTGGCAATGTCATCTTTGTTTTCAAGAAACCTGCTTGCAGCCCAGATAAATTCAAGGTTTGAAGAATATCATCGGCAAAAAAAAAAGAAAACTGTACAGGTTATACTACTCCATATATAACTATTTGCAACAAATGCACATCATGCTTGGTTAGTATAAAACCTATTAAAATTTGGAAGTGCAGCTTCCATCATTCATATATTAGTACTTCGGTTGCAAGTTGAGTAGCCAACTGACCTTTTTTGGTCAACATGCTATGATTGAAGTTCTTTTTATTAAATGCCTTTCTAATATAATGTATAGAATGTAATACTTTGAATGTGTTTTAACATCGAATCACTTTCTTAAAAATTGAGTGAATTTTATTATCAAATCATAAGAATGTATGACCTCAAAAGAGGAAACGGTTTACTGCAATTGTAACGTCGATTAAGTTACCTTTCAAGTACATTGGGTTTTGCAAGCTCTTGTTGGATTTTCTTAGTTCCAGCCAAATGATATGAAATTGAAGGGCACTTGACTGCAGATGACAACTCCATCAGTTGCCTAGCTTTCCATTCCTACAAGCAATGGACCAAGAGACTTAAATGCTGTCTTTACTTCTTCAGGCTAGATACAGTTGTGAGTGCCCATATAAATCAGAACACTGAATAACTCACTGATTCTGATGGATAATCATTTGGCGTGTAGCCAGCTCGGAAATAAACAACTAAATAGAGGGGATCACCGAACTGGAAAAGACACTCGTTTAAGATTGTGAATATATGACAAATTGAAAATAAGAACTTACACAACAAGAGTTCCATCTGGCAGAAGCTCCCCTTGAGAATCGACTTCAGCCAACGTCTTTCGGATTGTTGAAACTTCATGTGTATCTAAGAAGTTTAGGAAATTACTTCCTGGATATATTTAATAGATAATTATTACTACAATTACACTGCCACTGCAAACGCTCTAAGGCCTAAGCAAAATATGCTGGTCCATTGACTCCACTCATTGCCCGACATGACAAGATCCTGCTAATTAACTTTTCCAACATAACAAGAAGGATATTTTTCCTTAGTTATGGGGAAAGCCAGTAAGATCGTACATATTGCGTTCTTCATTTTGAACAATCACCATAACTACAGCCCTGTATACTTTCTAAGTCAGTAAACAGCTTGATGACTTAATGGCAAAACATCGAGACTGGAAGAACATACTCCACGGTATCTGACCTTGGGTTGTTATATTTGGGACCATGCTTTGCTTAATGCAATTGCAAACCACTACAGCATTGTTTGTAGGTATCCTTTCAGGATCAAGGGCAAGGTATTGCTTGAATTGCCGAAGCAAGCTCCTGCAAGTTAGATCAGGAAACTCTAAGATCAAGTGTGACACCAGTGAGATGGCAATACTGGAAATATATCTTCTATAGAGTTAATCTATTGAATCAAAATGAAGGAAAACAACATCTGAAACTGTAGTAGTAACATGGTGTGAAAAAGGAGAGGAAGGCTATTCAGACCACATCATTTGCCCACTTCCAACCCCAT
This sequence comes from Lithospermum erythrorhizon, assembly GCA_019722365.1. Taxonomy (NCBI): domain Eukaryota; kingdom Viridiplantae; phylum Streptophyta; class Magnoliopsida; order Boraginales; family Boraginaceae; genus Lithospermum; species Lithospermum erythrorhizon. The sequence continues at coordinate 24,490 of JADFUC010000812.1, read as the reverse complement.
TAGCAAAACATTAACCAAGAACAATACATAGGAAGAACAAAGAAATGCACAAGAGAGAGAGAGATAATTCATAATACAAACTTAACGTATAAATATATCATTCAACTCACATCTTGGACTCAAAGAAGTCATCCTTCTAAAATTATTTGGTACTTCTCATCTAGAAATTTAGAGATATTTGAACGAAAACATGTTTCCCTGTGGGATGCACAACAACAACACTTTACCCCAAACATTTGTAGAAATGATTTATTTAACATCTAGTTGTTAATATACTAATGTGCAGAGTACTTAACCTGTGAAGCTCACTGACAATACAACTTAATCCAGCAAATGATGATGAAATCGTGTTGAGCTCTATCTGGAGAAGTAATTTAGTTTGTTCATCTAACATATAATCTGAGCGATGCAATCCCAAGCGTATCTCCTAGATAAGGGGTTGAAATTTATAAGAATCTAATTCACAACCATATTAAACAAGGTTTGTTCACACCTAACCAAAATTATGTAACAAACTTGAAAGTATTTCCCCTTGTCTAGAGATTTTGCAGCTTTTTATAATCACAAAAAGAAATAAAGTGTATTTGCTCGTCCATGCAGCCTATAGCATGAACAATATTTCATTTATATGATGGCCTTTCAGAAAATAATATAAATAGAGGATGGAAAAGTAAATGTTCAAAACTGTTTCAGAATGTTGATGCATATATCATATGAAGATGGTCAATATTCATTGTAGGAAGGAAATTCTCCTCTACTTTATTAAGTTCCAACAACTTGGAATGAATGTCCAAGAGTCTTGAGGTAAAGACGTCGACTTTTCTTTGGTCCCATCAAAAAAGGAAAAGGACAAATTCAGCTAACAAAATTGAGTTAAATGTGCATCTATAGATGTGTAGACAGACCCTATTAACATAACTTAACTACATGACTTCGATAAAATAACTTAAATGGGGTCTGACGTCCGAAGATGCAAATTAAACAAAAAGATATTCTTTTAAGATTAGACTGGTAATAATCTCAGTAAAGAATCTGAGAGATTCCTGTGAACTTTCATCCAAATAACCCCGATCAACTTAGTTCATTAAAAATCGGAGCTACTTCACATGTTTACCCACTGGTTTCCTCTGAAGACTGCAATGAATGCTATATGCGGTTCAAGTTACCAACAGCATGTCCTGATTTCTCAAATTTCATACAGAATAGAAATTCTATCGCTATTTCAACTTTCATTGCATCTATTCACAGTACCTTAAGAAACAATGTAAGTTAATGAAGTATATCTATATAACAATGACTCATTAACAACCTAGCTTTCTTATAGTTGTGGTGAGAGTAGTGTTTGCACCCAGCACTCTCAAATATCTTCAAAATGCCTCCTCAAAAAGATGTGACTATCCCCCCTCACACACCGACCTGCTGAAGTGAATGTCATTCTTCTGGGCAGACAGTCATGTAAATGTATATAATAAAAATCCAATGTTTCAGCAAATATATATCAATACCACAAATTGACATTATTGTCCAAATCTAATCTCAACTCAAACTCACCCAGCTAGGAAAACATTCCCTTAATCTAATAAAATGTAAAGTTAAAGAAAAGAACTAAGGCAAAAATCCAATTTTAATTATCATTTTTTCTTGGGCTCAGCCCTTAATAATACAGCTTATCCTTCAGAACTGATCTTCATTAAAAGTAATATATCCCTAGTTATTACAAGCACCACAAGTGAAGGTTCAATTTTTTAGCTAATCTTGAATAAACTGACCTGTGAGAATCTATCACCAACAACTCCTCTCAACCTTTTTACTCTTGTCGGCATGCTTGGGGAACAATCAGAATATTTTCACACTTCTGTCCACTACAACACAGAAACTTCACTATGGTTCAACCACCTAGTACTACTCTTGTCAGACGCTAGCCTGAGTTCTATGAGCGGTATTTCAAAAAGACAGCATATTGATACATAAGTAGTAGCAATCAAGTTCCGCATAGCCCAATTTGAAAACTCGAGCAATTAATCAGTATTACCTAGCATCACCCTCACATGCCTCTGTTCAAGTCTACAAAGAAACATGTTAGTGTCAGAAAGTTTGTCCTAATAATTGAGGCATATACCTCCTGCAATCTAATTATCAAAGCTAGACTCAAGAGGCGTTTAGTGTGGACGATTTCACATTTTTGTTACTTTTATAATAATCAAATCTTATATTACACATCACCACTTTATTGAGATGTACAAAAGCTAGTCATTCAATCAAATATATTGCATAGTTAATGAAAAACAAAAAAACCAATCTTTAGCTAATCTTGAATAAACTTACCTGAGAGAACCTATCACTCTAATTAGCAAGACCAAGAAGAGACAGTAAACAAGACCCCAGCAATTTTCAGAAGCTACCATTACACAATAGGACGTGCTATTTCTTTATTATTGAGGATTTGAAAAGAAGCAGAGAGGCTGGTATTAGTATTGTTAGGACGTTATATACCAAAGAAAACTAACTTTAGCATTTTATTGAGGAAAAAAATGTGGGTTGTAAATGAGGAATTGTGTTGAAAGGGAGGAAACAGAGCAAGATGAATAGCTAGCACCCATAGTGATCTTTTGACTTTTTTGAGAGAATCCAGTGGGGCTTTTTTGGTTGGTTATGGCTGCTCAATCAAACCGTCACCTATTATTTGTGTGTATAACAGCTCAGCTATTATTACTTGTAATGACGAGATTTCGATTCAAACTCATTGTTAGAGCTTTAATGACAATTTTGGTTCGAGTTCATTACTAGAGCTATTATCAAAGCGATTAATTTGTTAATCGTTCGTTAAAATAGGTTCGAAGTTCCTTGATTTTGGAAGCGGTTACTACGATTCGTTACTAGAATTTAAAAATCGATAAAAGAAATCGAACTCATAAACTTACGATCACAAACTCCCCTACACACCAACTTGGCCACCGTTACGGACATAAATGCAACAAATCTTGATATTATGGCTTAAAGGGTAGCCAATACTATTGTATCCCTCATCTCAAAAGCAATCAAATGCGGAAAATATGCGATCTCATTTAATTTAAAGAACAAACTATTGTAATAGTTACTCTTGAAATATAAGTGTCACTTGCTCAAATAGGAAACAACAAACATTCTTACATTAGACCTCTCATATGACTTCATATAAGGAAGCAAACTAATTGGCTTGATCTTCTCAGTTATGTCCATGACATGCAAATTTGCTTCTTCTGCTAGGGAAAGAAAATAACTAAAGGTGTCTCTGGTGCGAATCACTGAAGCAATAAGTGCGACTGGATGCTTATTTAGATCGTTGGATAAAACTTCGTTGTTCAGATAATTGTTGTTTGCGCTGCTCGTTTGTTGTAGACCAGATTCAGAAGCGATTTCATTTGAGCATTCCCGGCCATCATGGACAAAAGAAGGCAGTGATTTCCGGCATTTCAATAGAGCACCCAAGATTCGAACAAGATGAGGAAGACACGATGGATTGTAAATTACATCAGCCCCAAGCCTGTAATTGGAAATTAAAAACAATGTGAAGAATGTTTTGCAGAAGAACAGCTGCAAGTTATTTAACAAAGAACAATAAGCGATGAGTACTTGAAATTTCAAATAGTGATGGAAGCGGAAAAGTAATAAAAATAGGCATTGCATTTTAGCAAAGATGCAATGAATACTTAAAATTGGCAACAAGAAAAATACATACACTATGTGTGGTGTGAAAGATTGAAGCTCGTCTTCTGTGGCATACTCCCAGAGCAAGTGAACACATTTGACCTGCCACATACAATCTCTTTAACTTTAACCTTTCCCCGAGCACAACAACTATTGGGTTTATTGGAAGAACAAAATTAAACAAAGTAAATGGAAATCCATGTTTGAAGTTTCCAAAGTCAAACAAGTGTTCAAAAGATTCATTACTATTGTACATCGAGAACAAACTTCTTTGTTGTTGTCGACAATTTTTATTGACATATTCAAGGAAAATAAACTGGACTCCCAAATTTTAAGATAATTGCTTGAGTGAAAAGTTGACTAGCTTACAAGAACTGCATTAGCCTGGAAAATCTATGAATAAACAACTGTAAATATGGGGTCAAGAGCATTCATGTGTCACATTGACTCATCATCTAGTGGTTGGAATATACAAGAGCTCTAAATCGAAAAACAAACCATATGAAGGCAAAATAAGCCTACCTTATCAGCATGTAGAGAACCATCTAATGAATCATTAGTGGCACTTATCTTGTTTAATTCCAAATTCGATCTCATGTTTGCTAATGTTGACAAGTCTCCATCGGTGAGTATCACCTGCACAAAACGATTCACCAATTATTCTCAACTGGAATGATTTCCATATGAAAGTCAATGCTACCAAAAATAATAACAAGAAGAAGACGAGAAGTGCTTCACATGGGGGGGTTTCAATTAGCCCACACATTGTATTCAATAAATTATAGTTCTTGTAAACTATGCAGTCAGCAGTCTTCTAAGAAAAATGTTAAGGCACCAAAAGAGTCGCCATGAACCCTTTGCTGACATAGATAGAAAAGAAGTACCTTCAAACAAAACATGTCATGCAAATAAGTCATTATAGCATATAATCCATGTAAGTCATAGAGACCACTTGAAGATGGCTTCGGTGGGTCTATTGTATACGTCTCATGTGCTTGCTTCAGATTAGTCACCAGAAAATTGAAATGTATCTAGATTTAGTAGAGAAACATGAAACATGTAAGTTCAATCTTCTGATCAAATAGGCATCAAAACTCACAGCCCACTCATCAGAGGTTGTACCTTCATGCTTCACATTAACCAACAATTTTCCAGATCAACATGGAATTTGAATTTTCGAAGATAAGGGAAAACAGAAAACTAAGTTTATAGATAGTCTTACCTTGGACGCTTTGACCTGTCTTAAACAAATGCCAACCAGACCCGCACCCGATCCAACCTGTTGTGAGAAAAAGAGAAACAAACAAAAACCCAAGTGTCACTTTAGTAGGCCAGCCAATAAATCACTATTGTAATCATGAGAAAAGGTTACCAATATGCGAGAAAGTTTATGCGCTGTGCTTATAAGTAGATGGGCCATGTGATTATTGGTTTATTGTACACAGTGTTAAAATGTTTCAGAGCAAGAGGTTGTTTCACATGGTAACTTATATCATTGCGCAGAGACTCTCCTTGGAAGTTGCAATCATGATAGTTGATACAGGTATACACATTAAAAAGTAAAGCGATAACAAGGACATAACATAATCAAAGCAAGAGGCAAGTGTCACATTCTTTTATAAAGCAAAAGATTTAACATGAGATTCATTTGTAGCAAAAGATTTAACATGAGATTCATTTGTATGGCATACCTCACCTCAACACAAGACTTGTGTAAAAATAATTCTGGATAAGAAAGTATAAACTCTGATAGGAAAAGACTTGAAGGCCAGATGCAACAGCTTCATCATACAAAAAAAAAGTTTGATTAGATCTCACAAGCGGTGTTTTTTTGTGTGATTCATTGTTGCGCAATATTACAACTCAATGGCTTAATAACAATAAAGTATTCTGTGCTACGAGCTTCTTGTGGTAAGAATATGAGAAGTAATCAGCCTTTTCAGATGAGCATTGATTTAAGAAAAGGCGTTTCTAAGATAGTTAATGCCCAGAAAAGAAACACAATTCAGTATGAATCACCTTCATTTTAAAGATAATACCATCGGGATATGAATCCTTCTTTGATCATTTCACTCATTGATCTTTAAGTATCTTTGCTAATAATGTGTTTTATTCACATAAGTTGGCTATGGTATCATCTTCATAACTGCAAGTTGTTTGAGTTCTTCCACCAAACCTCTATTTTATACGGAGTAAAATTTAACCATTCATTCTTAAAAGGAACCACCAATTATTGAACATAGTAACATAAATTATCAAATGCCTCCTTGAAATGTTATTATCATGACAAGAAAAAAATGAACAATGGGCATCTTGGACTCGTGGTTGGCATGCATACTCTTTAACCTTTATATGCATTAACTGAAGGACCAACATTTCAACAACATACCCTGTGCCTCCTTCTAGCATGTTGAGTGAACACTGAAGTGGAACCTCAAGTTTCCTTGTTTTGGGGCAGCTTGCAAGTCCAGCATACTCTATAAATTGAAAAATTAATAACTCATGAAGGTAATGATAATATCAGACCCTCGAGTTCAAATGCGATGAACTATTACGAGTTTGTTACTCACCATCAGGGAAAACAAATGAGATTGTTTTCAAGACCCTTGAATTCTTGGTAAAATCATTCTCCTAACACAGTAGGAAATTAACACAAATAAACTGATATACCTTCGATGTATTAACAAATCATTTGGAATTAAGAAACTGTAACAAACGATAAATTACCCTAATCGAAGTCATATACATTGTGTATTGTTCGTACAGTTCATCCAAAACAACAACACCCTTTGATTCAACTTCAAGTATAAGTTTCTTCAGCCAATTCTTCATATAGGGCACATGCAATTTACCATCCTGAAAGTATAACTGTATAAGTAAAGAACTAAAAGATACAAACGAAGTGAAGTACTCGAACCAGGGCTCATCATTGCAAGTAATACTCGTGGCTATTATGCTTAAAGTATGAATTTTTACAGGTTTAAAAGTGCAAAAGTGATTTCAAGAAAGTCATAACATTGTCCTTACATAATGGCTGATGCAGTGCTTCCAAATGAAGCTCTGCACGCTCTCAGTTATGCAACCACCGCCACAATCCCTGTAATTAGCTTATACATAAAAACATAGTCAGCTCATGGAAACAAAACGACACCGCACCATCCCAAAAAGTTTACCATATTCGATTTCCAACAGTCAAACTTAACAAACTTCGGAATGCTAACTTGATTTGAATCAAAATGATCATGTTAATATTAAAGTACGATAAAATTGCAATCTTTTCTATACATACTTTACCAAATATTGACATGTTTGATTTTCAACAGTCAAAACTGACAAACTTTTATGTGTTAATCTTGATCTAAACCAAAATTACCATATTAATATTACAATAAAAATTCAATCTTTTTACATATATTAACCAAAATATCATCAAACACATACACAAATATCTGACTTCAACCATCAAACTTCAGAATTGGACAATCTTTTTGGGAACATGGTGAACAATATAATAAGCTAAAGGGTAAAAATGCTATGTTTTTACATATATACTTTACCAAATATTCACATTTTTTATTTTGTGTTAATCTTGATTTGAATTAAAATGACCATGTTAATAGTAAAGCACATCTTTTTTACATATACCAACCAAATATTATTATACACATACACAAATATTTGAGTTCAACCATAAAATATAAAATATCAAAAATTGGACACCCTTGGGGACACAGGGTGAACATTAGAGTGTAGGTGGGTGGGTAGGGTACCTTTGCAAAGGAAAGAAGGACATTGGGTGGTTCCATGGCAAGGAAAGCAGAGAGGAGATGGAGGCAACAAGGCATTGATATGTCTAGCTCATCTTCTTCACCCATTTTTGCAAATATTTGGAGGTTTAGGAAGAAGATAGCGTGATTGGAGATTTGGAGGCAGACAAGATAGGTGTAATGTGTATGTTGTCCGAGTTGGTCGTTGGTCGAGTAGGCGCATAAAAAATTCGAAACCGATAAATATGTATTCAAAAAATAAAAAATCCAAAAAAAATCGCTTGGTTTGTTCCAATTGGGGAAAATCGACGTTCTAGAACCGAACCGAACCGATGTGGTTAATTAAAAAAATAGAGTACATATGTAAATGAGTGTTAAAGTCATTTTTCATTCTTACCAGCCATTTAGACACTCCCTCCCCCTTTATGATTTTAATGACTCATGCACCACCACCATCACTCTTCAAGTCTTCACCATTTCGCCTTCACCATCTCAGACATCTCCAATCCCACTACCTCCTGCCGCCACCTTTCTACCACATTAGCAAGAGGTTAAGCAAAACATCAAGCGACCTTTATACAATTAATTCAATAAAATGAAATTCACATCTTTCTTAATTTTTGTTTTAGCTAAATATTCATTTTTGTTAAAAAAAAATTCTGGGTTTTGTGATTTGTTAAAGAATTGTAGTAAAAAATATTATTTTTATTGTGTTTCTCTATAAAAGGATGGATCTTTGGAATGCAAAAGGCTTTTTGTTATTGTTATATCATTTTCTACAATTGATTTTTGGTATAAAAGTAAGAAAGTTTGTTCTTTTGTTTTCTATGTGTTAATGAAAATTTATTAATTGATTTTGGGTTCAAAAACCGACAAACCGAACCGAACCGAAACCGATCGAACTCGAACCGATTTCGGATCGGGGCGATTGAAAGAACCGGGTAGGCCCTGTTTCGCTCCTGCTTGGCGCAAAACCGAACCGAACTGGCAGCCCTAGTTGAGCATGTGGATCGCAAATGTATGAGTTCAATTTCTTTACCAATAATTTATTGGTCAAACATGTCACACGGGGCTGCCTCTATTGTAGTTTAACTCGCTGTGTATTTGTAGCTATTACGTCAACCCAAAGTCTACCCGGTATACATTCGACGAGTAAAGCGGTTGGGCGGATTTTCGATATAAAAAAGATAGGTGTAAGTTGTTATACATACCACCAAATAGTGTCTTTTTAGGAGTAAACAAAAATATAGGTTATAATTCATGGCGCATTCTCAAGTAATTATAAAAGTCTAACAGAATAAATGGTTCAAGCGGTTCAGCCTAGCACCTTCATTGGATCCTTGAGGTGATTTTTAGAAGGGTTCCTATGCTCCCATGTCATTGAGCAACACGAGGGACAAGAGAGATAAATCGCGTGACGCTTGCCTCAACCTAAGGAATAGTGACATTCCTGCCTCTTAACTTAACCCAATATAAAAAAAGTCTTACTATGAATCAAACCCACATCGCACTAAAACGTAGAGACTGCAACCATAACATGTCAACGCTACCACCGAGTCATGCCCGAGACATGAATTATGATGATTTTGTTAGAATCTAGTATGAATTTAATCGTGATGAACACCAATTCATACATCCCGGATTCTCAAAATACAATGCAATTAATCTAAACATAAACACTTAATGGCGGAATATTGAGAATTCTTACATCGCAGAACGGAAGCGGAAGTTGAACCCAATTCCCACCTAAAAGCCTCGTGATCGCTTCTCCAAGATCCTCTCCAATGCTTCTGTTCAACACTGAAAAGATGTCCCTAGATTGCACACCAAGAGGGAAACCAATCCGAGAACTTGAATCAAGTAGAGTTTGAGGATCTAACAGAATCGGGAAGAGAGTTCTTCCAATTCTTCCAAGGGAGTGGGGGGGCGAAGCACACAGGGGTGGAGGTTTTTATGATTCTTATGTCATGAAAACCTAACTTCCTCTTTTGGGGCCACTAAGTCCCAAAATTCCACTCTTCGTTAAGCAACTCGTGGTTGTACCGCTTAACTCGTTAACTTAATTGTATTCATTATGAACTTCTAATTAAATAATGAGTTACTAGTGAGTTGTTCTATTTTAATTAACTTAACAAGTCAATTAAAATACTAACGAGTCACTTCGAATAACTTATCAAGTTATTTATCGATTTCAATTGCTTAATTGATTAAACTTGCAAGTTTAACCAATTGATGTTCATCAACATATATATTTGACAAATATATAAATATTGAGAAATACATTTCTCAATATACAAGTCTCGTTTAATTTCATTCATGAAATATTATTCGAATATCATTGTATGTGCGTGACCTTTCAGGCCTCGATATTGCAAGTTGTATACGTAATAATAAATTGACCAATTACTATTATTATAACGATTAGCCTGAAAGATCTAGCAATCATTTCATAACCTCTTTTTGAATTATTATGAGAACCCACACCTTAGTAATATACCATTACTAAGGTGAACACTAAGTAATCACATTTAAATCAACCCGTAAATAATTCGATACACAATTATCGCAATCGGCACAATAAAAGGGAATCAATTCTCATTGATTTCCAACACTTTAATTTGCCCTGGACGATTACTACAATTCCTTTATCGCTATCTCTAGTCGTAGGGCTAACCATAAGAAGTGTGTCATGAAACACCCACACAACTTTCTTTACTCGAATATGAACCGACAAGATTTATGGCGGCCCCCATAAACCAAATCAAGACTAACCAAAAAGTGGTAGAGGCCTCGAGATCTTCTTTGTATGTCAAGGACCTGATAAATCTCTCCCAATATATCAACATCATTCGTTATACCTTCACCGGTGACCCAACATATGCCGTTATAATCCCCGCTAAGCATTGGTCAAGGTCAAAGTACAGCTTATATAACACAAATATATATATCGTAGTCTAAGAATTGTCGGACCAAAATCACCCTAAACAAATATCATAGGACACGATATACATATCTTCTATGAATTGAGCCTACCATGCTGCCTCCTACTACCGGCAACCACGGTATCGATCTAGTCCTCGTGCTAACGTGATCAATCTCGATCACTAATCAAACACCATGTCATATAACGCCACGCCTCTAACTATCAAAGATATCCTAATTGCTGCCTTTGGCTATCCCATGTTTCTGTGCTTGAACAGTGTAATCAACAATTCATGTTGCCTCTTAGAAAGCATAGATCATCCAGATTTAACTTTCACTGCCGATGATACAAGACATGTATATTATATATTTCAACGGGATGTGAAATAAATAATGGGTAACTATATGGAATGAATCACGCATTCATGTAGTTTAAGTTATCAATCGATTAAAACACAAAGTGAACTTTGTTTTAATTGACATTAAATTGTTCCGTGAAAGTGAATGAACTAGCTCCCCATTGAACTCTCTTGCCATGTTCGGGCCTTCATTAAGCTCGTGAAAACCAAACTTGGTTGAATCACAGGGGAAGGATCTCAACTCCGAGATGCATGCTTAAATCCATACATGGATCCTTTAAGCTTTGCGTGACTTCTTAGATCATTTCATGATATGTAAAGCAAGAGGATAGTGATTACAATCACATCCTTCACCGAAATACTACTTACAAGCAGTCTTTACATTCATCGATCCGGTCTCTCAACCAAGGAATCATTGATGACTAAGATTATCCCGATATGTCGCGACGACTGCGATCAAAATGGGTTTTCAAATCCATTTCTCGATTCTAATCGGGTAGGTTTACAACAACACAACTCAAGTATGTTAAAACACATCCGTCTATTAAATGCATATTATTTTAACAACATTACCAACAAAAATGCATTGGATCGGTCAGGTTGTAATAATAACAGTTCAAGCCTTTTAGTTTACTCACCGAGCATTCAGACTACCCCTATTATTGAAATTCTTAGTTAGTAGTAGCCTTTCATATGGTACAACTGCCCATACGTTGAAAGATATATCTGGCCATAAGTGAAGATCAACAACCGACGATTCCATGTAACTATATTTACCTCTATTCTCTCAAAGTTACCACTGTTTATTCCGACTGGAATACCTTAGTAAAACTTCACAATTCCAATCACGGGAATCATGCTACGTCATAGTTGTGGTGCACAACACATGACCTTGACGCGGCATACGGTGAATCATATTACTATGTAATAGACTTCAACCACTCTCATTAATGTGAGGCCCTTACTTGTGGGATTAGACCTCTAATTGAAGAGTTGCCTTGTCAATAAGAGAATCTGTCTATTTATAGAATTTAATCTATTATAGATTTCAATCACCTCGAGCTTCATGACATCTTAAACTTAACAAGCAAATGTCATGCAAGCTCACATATATATAATGCGACCGATCATAGCATCGTGGTCACATATACGTAGGTCAGGCTCACAAACGCATGTGCTAATCTAATCGCTACTATACCCTCTAAGGTTGTAGGAAGATTTGTCAACATTTAGTGTATAAACTTCATTTATGCAAGCTTAGGTTCTTCATCACTCTTGATTCTTATTGATTTTCATCAAGTATCAAAGTGAGGAATTTAACTCCATTATACTCAATCTTAAGTTTGCAACTTTAGATTTTAGTAGTATATAAACTTTCTTTTACATTCTCGTTTGAGATGTAGAGTTCCAATAACAATGTCAAGTATCCATCATTTCTGATCATTACTTAGGAACATTCTTTGGATAACTTGCTTAGACCCACACGTTAAATCCTCATGAATAAATAATAAGAACGCATTGAAATAAATACGAGCACGTACCAACTCAACGAATATGTTTAATCTTGGTTTCTCAACCAAATGTATGATTAAACGCTCATTCATGACTGATTGCTCATAATGAGAATACATTTATTACTTCTGATGATTCACCATCCAGAAAGTAATATAGAATGGGCTCTTACTCCTGATGAATCACCATCCAGAAGATAAAATAGAGCTTTATACTCAACCCATGTATTCACATTTTATTTCATTTAAATGACCTCAAGTCATTTATTGGAGTATTATTTATTCATGTTGTCATTTGTATCACTGCATTTAGCTTTAAATGCATCAAGAGTGGAGTACTTTGATATAACCGAAGGATTCTAAAACTGATCGGGTATCTCCTACTAGAGCTACTTGAACGCATTCAAGTCACATATTTATTTTACCGGTTTGTACTTCATAATGAAGACTCTATATGTACAATAAATTGTAACACTATAAAGAGATGGAAATAAATACCATCTTCCTTCGGTTATGTACACAAAATGACTTAATATCAACTTTGGATCTGAAGCAAATTATGTCTACTACAAATGACATAATACTAACTTTATCCTATACCTAGACGCTTCAATGTTTGTTTATCAAACACAACTCGAGTTGTCTCACAGTTGAATATGAATAAATATTTTAAAGGTAGTATCGAATCTTAATATGTGAAATTATTTCATTCTTTTTGTGTTTCAAATTTTTAATGCTAAACACAATCCTTACTTCAGATCACTCAACTAACGACACATCTAAGCAAGTCAATGAAATTATCTTGGTATATGAAATTGAAAGATCTCATCCATCTGTGTTTTAACTTCATTAAACACAATTCCTTAATTACGTATCTTAACAAGTACGTTTTAAGATTAGAATGATGTCTCATTCTTCGGATGATATACTACTTATATCGATGATACTTCTGACTCAGAACTTGATAGTATTCATATGGTCCTTTCCATACCCTTATCAACTCTGATGTATCATTCAATGACTCAAATCTTCAATTAACTTGTATGTAAACATACAAACTTAATTTAGACTAGCGAACCTCCCACTAAGTCTAGTAAGAGTTGACTTAGTTCATCTTTTCAAGATTATACTCAAGTCTTGTTCTCTTTAATTAACTTGTATGTAAACATACAAACTTAATTTAGACTAGTGAACCTCCCACTAAGTCTAGTAAGAGTTGACTTAGTTCATCTTTTCAAGATTATACTCAAGTCTTGTTCGAGTCATTATCCATAAGTATTATTCAATCGTTTGTTGTTCAAGGTGTCCTTTTAAAGAAGAGTAGAGTAATGTTTCCTTAATCAGAATCACCGAGCATGTGAAATCTGTGCTCAAACGCGACACTCTTTTCTACTTATAAGTGTACAGAAAAGTAGTTTAGAATCCCAACCATCTTCATGGAGGATTTAAAATCGTGTTCTTATAATGTAGTCGCCTATCATTGCTAATGCTAACTCATAACTTTCTTTGTATCTTGTCTTCAAATGCCTATCAAGTATATTTGGATCATATCCATGATTAAAACATGAAGTCAAAGCTAGTGTTCTTTTGACACTCGATAGCCCAGCCAAGACATTACAGCCTTTGACAACAAAATTATTTGAGAGATATGAGATTTAATCAAAATTTCTTTCAATTCCTAAATGTTGGCTTAAAACTTCTTCTATGCTTTAAAGTTCGAAATAACGGTTAATCATTAACTTCAACTTATGCTTCATGTTCACTCAATCGCATAAGTGAGGTGAGAACCGAATAGATAACTTTGTTTATTTTGGTTACATACCATAAGCTTTTGTTTCATCACACCATGAACCATGTCTACTGGGTGTTAAAGAAACTAAATACCAATCACATGTCCTGAAATGTAGATACACAACATTCAAGATCATTCAATAGTTTTTCTCAAAAGAGATCAAACTTATTTATTATTTAAGGCTTGTTTGCGGCTAAGAGACAATATGACATATTGGCCTCATAACATCATCACCTTTGATTGAATCAAAAATTAATTATCTTTCAATCATATCATGTGACTTTGTTCACTTGAACCAAAGTTCATGCAACTTATCAACACGATCAATCAAGTCTTAAATGTTTGCGGTATTTAAAGTTTTATCTTCTATTAGCATACAACCGATTGCAACGGGTTGAAGTTGAGATCGCTAATAGAACACTTTCTTTCAACAAGTCATTCGGATTTCTCCTTAACTTATTTTATTTCACATTATAAAGTTATGCATTTAGTTTGCCCAATGAATGGTGAATAAAATAGGTAAACTTAATGTGCCAAACATAATAGGAAATATGCAACTTAAAATAAACAGTGTAGTTCAAAACAATCCATACGTATTTACAAAATGAATTGTAAATATAATACCCGTACTTCAAATCTCACAAAATGTACAAGGTATCAAGATCTACTATACTTAAATCCAAACGGCAACACTGCAACATTTGAATCCAATTATAATAGTAGGTTGTCAACCAATTATGTAAAACTACATAACTCTTGTGTCGTTAGCATACTATTCAAGATGCTACCCGACTTTGTATCTCTGACAAACCGGTTAAGCATACAATTTAAACCAAAAATTACTTGGAATGATAATCTGAAAGCCCACAAAGTTAGTGGAAATCACTTCAACATGATCCATTGTCATATCAAGGTGCAAAACTGTAACACCTGCCATCACAGTGTGCATAATGCAACCGATTTCACAACTTTAAAATTGGCTTGATACTTTGCTTAAATTTTAATTGGTGAGATTAATGTTATTTAACTTTATTCAATCATGCATAGATAGCACATATTCAAGCAACATGCACAACATGAAAAATAAATAAATAACAATAATACATTTGGGGGAGATATAGATATGACCCCTAGACTCATTACATCACTTAACAAGTGAAATGCTAACATAAGTCCTATTACAAACATTCTAACAAGTACAACTCTTGTATTCTTCAAAGACCTTGAAAACTTCATAAGTTCTCCAAGTGCCGCTCTTTTGTGGATATGCTATCTTCAATGCCACCACAAAGAAGAGCATACTACTCTTAACTCCAATCTGTATAACACGCAGTTTCGTGGGTAAAAGAATACAAGAATAAAAGAAATACGACTCACAGGGTCAAGCATAACATTTCCCGGTACGCAGACCGTAAATAAATAAATTAAATTGGGTCATATCTAAATACTCCTTTCCATTCCATAACAATATATATGGGCAAAACATTAAAACAAATAAATACACTTAATGTCATGGGTATATTAAATGAAATGAGATTAAATGTGTTCATAATTGACTTAATTAATTACCCATTACTTTTACAAATTAAATATCAATTAATGTAAATTTTGAATTTAAATATATTTCCATTATGATTAATGATAATTATTACAATAATTATCAAATACTTAAATCATGGAATAATTACTTACAAGTAATTAACTCCAAAATTCAAATTAAAAAGTCACTATGAAATATATTTTCAAAAAATTATCAATTAATGAAAATAATTAAGAAAGGGAAATATAAATCAAATTTAATGCCATTCAAGATATATATGCAATTATCTTAATGACAAAAATTTATGATTTAACATTTAAAAACCGAAATTAATAATTACCAATACCAAACAAAAAACTAATTACAAAATTACATTTAGGGTTTCCTAAAACGGAAGACGAACTTCAACGACCAAAACCGATGGCCTCCGCAACCAAAGACTGACATCGCCGCCGCCAAAGTGCCGTAGCACGGCCGACATGGGCTACGTCCGGAACGCCCACCCGCCACCGACGCTTTGGGAGGAGGTCCGGCTCGCCACCCATTTTTAGTTCATTTCGCCGCTTCCAAATTAATTGCAACTTTTGTAAAAAATGATTTGGAGGCTCTAAAAAATTCAAAAAAATTCTGGGATTTTTCGTGAACATCAACAATATCATTATTGAACACGTCCAAGTGAAAGTTTATCAAAAACACTTCTAGTTTTCTCGATTAAACCCAAAACAATCCGTAAAATTCAACGACTTTTTGTTTAGTACTTAAAAAAATTCAAAAAATTCTGAAAAAAACTAGCATGAACCTCGCTAAAGGGTCAGAACACACGCTTTAATTTCGTAATTTTCTAAAATTTCTAAACCTCTCTGTAAAATCGAAATGATTCTACCTCAAATTAAAAATGCAAATTAATCAATTTTTAATCCCTTTCAATTCATGAAACAATTAAATAAACTTCAAATCATCAAAATCAATACATGAAGTGATGATTCCAGCCATGTGAAACATATATAAAAATGGGTTGATTTTTCATATTATATATTCATCAATTGAATAATAAATCATGAAATAATCAAATTAACTAACAACTATTTCAACACACAATCAAACTAGATAAAATATATCAAACTTGAGTAGGCTCTGAGGCCACTGTTAGAATCTAGTATGAATTTAATCGTGGATGAACATCAATTCATACATCCCGGATTCTCAAAATAATATAAATTAATCTAAACATAAAATACGTATGTATGAATACCTAATTTTACATTGCAACGGAAGCGAGTTGAACCCACCTCTACCTAAAAGCTCCTCAAGCAAGTGATTGCCCCTCCAAGATCCTTCCAATGCTTGTTCACCGAAAAAAGTTGTCCTCTAGATTGTACATAACAAGAGGGAAACGAACCTAGTAACTCAACTTGCTGTAGCTTGAGGATTTAAAATGAGAATTGGAAGAGAAAATTCTTCCAATTCTTCCAAGGGAGGGGGTTAATGCTGTAGGGTGGAGGTTTTTATGATTCTTATGTCATGAAAAAACCTAATCCCCTCTTTAAATACCAAGTCCCAAAATTCCACTCGTTAAGCAACTCGTTAACTTAATTAGACCGTTATGAACTTCTAATTAAATAATGAGTTACTAGTGAGTTGTTCTATTTTAATTAACTTAACAAGTCAATTAAAATACTAACGAGTCACTTCGAATAATTTAATCAAGTTATTCATCGATTTCAATTGCTTAATTGATTAAACTTACAAGTTTAACCAATTGATGTTCATCAACATATATATTTGGATAAATATATAAATATATTAAGAAATATATTTCAATATACAAGTCTCGCTTTTTAATTTCATTCATGAAATATTATTCGAATATCATCAGATGTAAGCGAATCTTCTAGGCTCGATAATAGTAAGTTGTATAATAATAATAATTGACCAATTACTATTATTATAACGATTAATGAGTAAGATCTAGCAATCGCCATAACCTCTTGAATTGTTATGAGAACTCACACTAGTAATTATACCATTGGCCAAGGTGAACATTAAGTTTCAAGAATCACATTTAACCAACCCGCAATGAATTGATACACAATTGTCACAACGGCATAATAAAAGGGAATCAATTCTCATTGATTTCCCAACAGATTTTAGTAGTAGTTTTTATTTGAGCATTTGGTAATTGGTGGGCATGTGAAAGAGGTTAATTTTGAATCTAATTTAGGTTCATTAATCTATTTTTGTGTTTGATATATATAAATTTATAATTTTTATGTTCATTTATTTTATCATGAAGACATTTATTTGGAGTTCGATTTATTGGTTTGAACAAACTATTCGAATCAAACCTCAGATCCTTTGAACCCATTTAATTAAACTGGATATAAATTTTTTGAATCATTCAAATCTCAAGTAAAACCAAACTTTTAATTCATTCGGTTCGAGCCGAATCTAGTAGCTTTTCTGCAATAAAAATATGAGGCTATTCTTTGCACCGATTAAAATTATTCCTACACCGATTAAGATAATTATGCCCTTCATATATAATGTAAAATTATAACCTAAAAATTCATTTCATCAAAATAATTTCACCTCACATCCCTTAGAACTCTCTTAAATTAACCCTTAAAATCTTAAATTATTCTTCATCATCTAGATCTTTTATCACAAAAATAACGGAGAGAAATGAGAATCCATCTTCTTATTATGAGATATGTTAGCCAATCGATTAGTCTTTTTTTTTGTAACATTTTAATATGTTAATTGATTAGTGAAGCAAAGCAACCATAGCATGGTAACACTGTTCTCCATCCTTAATTTGGTAAACATTAATTTGTTGTTTTATTCCGAAAATTACACTGTAATTTGGTAAATTAACATTGTAATTTTTTTTAATCATAATTTGCTGGTTTGAAAAATTGGTATTTGTATGTTAAATTATGATAGTTTTATCTAAACATGTCAAGTGTTTGATAAAAGTTCTCTTATATGAAACAATTTTTAAATATGGAATTTCATCATGTCGTTTGAATTTTATCTTGTTAAATTATGATAAAAATTCTTATATGAATCCAAATTCAATGCAAATGGGGGTTTTCAACTTTCTAGGGGCACTATTTTACAAATTTCATCCTTTTCAGCATGTGGTCTAATCTTGTATATATAACTTAAAAGGTCCTTAAATTCTTCCTCATTTGGATAATACGCTGATCCTGAACATTATTTATATCTTTTTATTTTAATAATTTAAATAGGTAGACATTTGAATCATTGTATATGATTACTATCAAAGATGGTTCCTTTGATATTGAGATTAACTTGATTAATCTTGTTATGGTGATATATAGATAGTCATGATTAATCTTGATGAGTTACTTGACTTATTTTTTATAATATAGATTCAATACACAAGGAAAGACAAATGTCGCACTACAGACGCAAGAAAGAATAACTTCAAGAAAAGCACTCAAAAAGATGATGCCAACAATGAAGTTGCACATAGACAACGAGGTTGTTGCACCTTTAGTATTAGACACTACTGGAGTTGGCCAATCTATAGACAATATTGGCAGTGAAGTACTAGATAATCTAAATGTTGATTCTACAAGTGAAGATTAGTTCAACACTGTTAGAACTAAGAGATATTAGATCTCATGAAAATGTCCGTTGAATAATTTAGATTGTACAACCGATTTATACATTCAAAATTATAAGTTCAATATATATTAATTGTCTAACAATTAATATTTAGGATTTACCGCAGATTACATTAGGATTGGCGATGGCTAGAATCCACTCATAATCTATATATTAAGATGATGATCGGTTAATATTGTCTACTATATTGTTATTATCAATCCGTCTCTAATGTCACACACAACAAGAACCGAACTAATAATAAATGTATTATAACTTCCTAGTTTAAAGTTAAACGCCAAGGAAACATTCAGATGAAAAAATTGAGTTGCGGGACACGGTGAGGTGCGCCAAGGCAGGGATGGGAATGGAGAAGGTTCTAGAACATTCTTTTGGGAGTAGATGAGAATATAGTTTCCTTGGATGAGAATAAAAGAGAATTTTATTCTCCTAAAAACTCTCATTCGGTTGGAGATAGATGAGGATGAGAATATGGAGGAGATCTTTTCTCCTTGAAACTCTTATAAGAGGAGATCTTTTCTCCTTGAAACTCTTATAGTTTTGCCTATATAAAGAGCTTCAACCCCTCATTATTTCTTACTCATGATTTTGCTTAAGAAGTAAAACTCTCTCTCCTCTCCACCTTCTTATTCTCGCCGCCCTCCTCCCCTTGGAAGAGAATGATTTTCTATTTTGTTTCGGGTTTCACTTAATCGCTCTAGCAAAACACACGAAAAGATATCGAAGTTAATTTACTGGTGTGGATACTCTTGGAGATACCCTACTTTGGGTATATGAGCTCACACGTCATTGCTATAATATTATTCCAGAAGAAAGGTACACACTTGTAATTCATATTTATTATTTTTGTATAATCCGTAGTATCTGGAGATTCGCATCCGATTAGTTTAGAACTAGTTAGATATGAATATAAAACCCCAACAAACAATTAGCATGACATCAAGGCGCCAATAGCACCGATGATGGGATCTCCGTGGAAGTATCGGGTAATGATGATAGCACTAGTGATCGGCTATTCTCATGGTAGTTCGGATGATAGCGATGATAGTGTTTGGTGGTAGCACGGAATAGTAAATTTCGTGATTTAAGGGTTCTTGTTTAAATTTGTTTACATTTCCGATTTTTAGAAGAATTTGATTCAATTGATGGATTTTGTGTTATTATTTTGCATCGCAACTAAGTATTTGGTTCACTTGTTTATGGTTACCGCGACATAAATTTTTTAATTTCCTTTTGAGTTGAAATCCAACAGAATTGATTCCATTTATTATGCCCGCTAAGTAATAATTGTGTATCAATTCATTTACCGGGCCAAGTTAAAATGTGATTATCAGAACTTAGTGTTCAACTTAGTAATTGTATATTACTAGTGTGGGTTCTCATGATAATTTAAGGGGTTATGAGTGATTGCTAGATCTTACTCATTAATCGTTATAATAATAGTAATTGGTCAATTATTATTATTATACAACTTACTATTATCTGAGCCTAGAAGGTCACACACATACAGTGACGTTGAGTTATATTTCATGTATGAAATTAAAGAGAATCAGATAAATGAGAAATGTATTTCTCAATTACAAAGTGCCTACATTTTACGTAATATCGATTGAACAAAAGAATCAATTAAATGAGAAATGGATCAACTAGAGATATCATACGACATATTACAACAAAGAGTCAGTGAAGTCAAATTCACGCTAGAATTTGAAGCATGTGGATTTTGTGAATTTACTCACGCATTGTAAATACTGTCATTACATATTGTAATTATGTGTATTTTTGAATAATGTAGTAAGCACTTTAAGATCCCTGGATCTATGGATTTGTATTTATACTCATATATCCATAGAGAGTTTTTAGACTAAGTGTTCGGCTCGGTTCGGTCCGACTTTGCGAACGGTTTGCAAAACGTTCGGTACGAAACATTAATTGAGTTACTAATTGAAATATAGATTGCACATATAAAACCCAATTCAAATATATAATCAATCAATTCAATACAATAAAAAAAATCTAACTAATAAAGATTGCATTTGAGTCGACTAGTCCATTTGGAATAAGCACTAGGAAGAGTAAATCTTGAGAAGAATTCATTAAGAGGAGGTGGCGGAGATTGTTGGACTACGAAGTCCACACCTTGTTTTAATGATGACTTAAAACATTGATTTTCTATCTAACATATGTGCTTAAGTGATTTATTTTCCATAGGTATAGCATAGAAAGGTGCTTGTCGTGGGATCTAAAGTTGACATTGATATCAAACAAGCACAATATCAAGGCATTGGAAGACAAATTTAAGAAACAAGCCATGAGTCAAGGTGATTTCAATGCCAAAATATGAGTACGCGAGATAGAAGAATAATCAACCATACAAAGCTTCAAAGTCAAGAATGGCGAAGGAAGAAGAAGATCGGCCCATCTACCGGTCATGAAAGGACCAAGAAGAAAAGCTCATCAAGAATCAAGATCGAAGAGACGTAGTCTTGACGCAGTTTTAAGATTAGATAAAGTTATGGTCAATCTTACTTTACTTTCTTTCCTTTGATCTTGATTGAACTTCTTATTTGGAGATATTTTTCAAATCATTTTGACTAAAGATTTTTAACCAAGCTTCAATATTTTTAAGAATATTTGTCAAAAGAAAATATTTTGAAAATCTTAATGTGTATAAAACCGTGGGGTTTTGAATCTGATTTTATTAAAGGGTTTGAAAAAATCTTTCCAACGTTTTTTGAATCGTCAAAATCGGAGTTATAACGAAGCGGGAAATGCGATTTTAAGTTTCGCAAAAATTGCTTCATCGAGACCCCATCGAGATGACTCAAGCATTTTTGCTTTTTTCTCTCTGCTTTTTAGACCCCATCGGTATCTAGCCTCTCACGGGGCTCCCGCGGTATGGGTGTCAAAAATAGCCGATTTTGTCCATTTTAACTCCATTTTCTCGCCTTTTAACACTCAAATCTTCCAAACTCTTCCCTCAACTTTCCCAAACAATTCTAAATATTTTTATACTCATTTCATCTTTAAACACCAAATCTCTCAAACACATGAGCTTTTAATTGTGATTTATCAAAGAGAGCAGAGTTTGGTTTCAGGGCAAACTTTGAAACGAGGAAACGGGAAACTAAAGAGCATTCAAGGTGTTTGGTGAAATGCCTAAATGGGGAGTTCAAGAGCTTCAGAAAGTTCATCTACTCAACAAGGAGTTGAAATCAAGCTTCAATGTATTATCTACTCAATGTAAGGAGTTATAAATTATGCCAAAATTATAATTCTATTGTAGCTCATCGAGGAGCATTTAGATCAGATAAAATAACAATCTCTATTCTATAAAAAAGAGATGTCCCATTAAGTTAGGATTTGTTCTTCATACTAGAGGCTTCAGGTCCATAAGTGCTGTGAGGCTTACTCAAGCTAGAATCGAGTAGATTGCCATAGTAAGCCGAGGCTAGTGCTCAAGCAATATATAGAGTGCTTCTGGGGTAGAGGAGTTGCATCTCCGACTTGATTGGGGTTGAAATCCTAGGTCGAGGCTCGTTCCTAACGAGGAGTTAGGAGTTAAAACTCTTTAGGGTGATTCCTGGGTTCTTAGTGGTGTATTAACGGTGAAGTTATGAGCTAAGAGTTGTGGTGCTGGTTCGGGGCTTCACCAACATTTGAAGAAGCGCCATCTAGTGGATTCTAGTGAAAGCCTAAGTAGAGCTCGGTCGGGACGATTAATGTAACCTCGTGAAAACACCGTGTCGAGTTTGCATCTTCTTTCCCTACTCTTTACTTTATTGCACATATTATATATATGCTAGAATTGCTAGGATTCGATTATATGCTAGTTTATACGCTTATTGAATACGCCGGCATATAATTGAATTATTGTGTTAAATTGATATGTCGTTTAATCAAGCTAAAAATAGAATATCCTATGTTGATCTTAATTCAGATTCATGATTAGGGATAGTTTGATTTGATCAATGAACTTAATTGTTATATTCCGCACCGTCAAATCATAATTAAACTTACTAGCAAGAATATCTTAAAACTCACCTAGTATATCTATGTATTGAATTGCGGGTATGTTTAATAGATTGCTAGATCGATCAATAGCTAGAATGGACTTAATCGTATTATGCATGAATGAGCTTAATGTTAATATTGATCAAAATGAGTTTTGGATGTTTTATTGCACATAATGATTGCTAGATCGTTTTATTGTTTCATCTTTTATCTAGCATTCATTTGAGGGTGTTAATACTACTTTAGCCTATTCCGCATTTGTTTTACAAATTGCTAAAGTCGTATTAACGGTGAAACTTGAATTAAAGTTTGTATAAGTCGAAAAGCGGTCAACGACCTCTTAGTCCTTATTCACTCTAAGGACGTCATATAGGCTAACAGAGATGACCAATCAACCTCTCTTTAAAGCTTGATTAGATCATCTGGCCGTAATGTTTCTCTAATCCATTATTGTAAAAGGAGGAATATTATTATTGAAAAGTGGACAAATATTTGGGGACAAATTATTAAAGGGGAAAGTTTTGGGTGAAAGGAACTCGAGGTCTTACTTTCTAAGGGTGGAGGGGGGGACTCTTCATTGATTATTGCAATTACTAATAATTTGGAGATTTTTGGGAGCATGGGTGGTTTAATAACCTGCTACGCTTAAGCCATTTTATTAAATTTATATTTATCGGTTGGTAAGGGACCCGGAGATGATATCATACTGAATAGTATCGATATATCGAGACGAGTATGAGATGAGTAGTAATATATGCCTCGGGGAATAACACATTTGAAATCGGTTTCATTGAGATTTAAGTACGGAAAGTGGAGAAATTAACCGAAACCGAACGGAACTTAATTTTTTCCCTCTAAATATCTCACCTACCACCACTATCTAATCTTCTTCATCACAAAACCCATCCCCCTTTCTTCCCCCATTGTGGCCGAGATTCCATCTTCCCCCCCTAAATTTTTTTCTTCCAATCCTTTGTTGCTCAAGACATTAAAAGTTGATTTTCATCTTCCCCTTATCATTCTATACTCATTAAGGTAAGAAAGTTTGAAGCTTTGTGATGTTTTCTTAAGTTTTTGGAGAGGTTGACTTTTGGTTCTCAATTTCGAAGTTGTAAAATGGTATGTAAGATCCTCTAGGCCTGAATTATGTGATTGGTAGTGATTATAATTGATTTTAGGGGTTGAAATGCGTTGATCGAAAGAAGTTGACTTTAGCAATACGTACCGAACGAAGCAATACCGAG
>JADFUC010000217.1:0-76519 GCA_019722365.1 Lithospermum erythrorhizon | reverse complement strand
CTGGGTGACCGAGGTGCAGAGTTTCCGAGGCCTTGGGAGACTAAGTGGAGTTGAGTACATCTTTTCATCCCCAATTTGATAGGCAATGCGAGAGGGGCGTTCGTACGTTGGAGGATATGCTCGGGGAGCGTGATGCGAACTATAGGGAATTGGGGCGATAGGTTGCCCCGAAGATAGGATTGCTACAACAGCAGCTTCCGTACTTCAAATGATGATATGGCACCGTTTAGAGGCGTTGTAAGGCGGAGATGTCGCTCCGATTTGTTGGAATGGTAGGAGAGGAGGAAATTTTCACGGTTAAAGGTTGAGGTCGAGGATCGATTAGAGGCGGATCGGGTTGGTCGGCAGCATTTGGGGGCGGCTTCGGGATAGGCGAGAAAAGAAGTATCACAGTCGTAGCGGGAAGTAGACTTGTATCGTTTGAGGTTGTGGCCAGTGTGTTTTACGAGGTATCTCCGTGGAAGGAGTGATGCGGTTTGGGAGGAAAGGGAAGTTGAGTCTTAATTATATTGGACCATTTAAGATCCTTGGGAGAGTTGGCTCAGTGGCGTATCGAAGTTGGCGTTGCCTCCAGTTTAGATAGGATCGTAATGTGTTCAGCATGTATCTTGTTTGAGGAAGTATACGATGAGTCGCATGTTAACTTGGCTACTTTTTCGGTGAAACTTGATGAGACACAGCGTTTGAAAGACCGGTGGAGATTTTTGGACCGGAAGAGAAGGTTTTGAGGAAGTAAGACAGTGGCCTTAGTGAAAAACTTTTGTGGAGAGGCTCGAGCGTGTAAGAAGAGGCGACTTGGGAGGCGTGAGGATGAGATGAGGAGGCAGATTGCAATTTCTTGAGTAGATGTGAGTTTGTTGTTTTTGGTATGGTATTTGTTTTTTGTTATTATATATTCTTGGTTGTTTGGGTTGTTAAATTTGAGGTCGAAATTTTATTAGATGGAGTAGATTGTAACCCGTTATGAAAAAAAAAAAAAAAAATTTAATTTTTCGATTCGGCGGTGGGACAGGGATAGTATAATTAATTTCGATGATAATATTATTTAAAATTTTTTTAGCAGTGCATTTATAATTTAGTAGTATTTTGCCAGGGAAGAATTTTATCTTTGAAATCGGGTTAAGTGGAAATTTAGAATGCGATAAAGCGGAGAATTAACAGCAAAGGCAGAATTTCGAGTTTTTAAATATCTTGGCATCTTTATCTTGTAAATCGCAATAACCATCATCGTTTTTAACTTTGTTTTGGCGAAATTTATCCATAACAAATTTCATTTCCATTTCTCTTGATTGTCGCTCAGGCTTCGAGATCGGTTGTAGAATATCTTTCTCCCAGTAAATTCTCTTCGAGGTTAAGGTAGAAATTTCAAGTCTTTGAGGATATTTCTTGGGTTTTGAGATAGTTTACTTTTACATAATTGAATATTGTGATAAATCTTAGTTGGTTATGTGTTCTGTGGCGTATATAAGTGTTGAATTCGTGATTTAGAGATCATTTGAGGACGTTATAATTAGGAGTTGACTTTTAGGTTTTCGGTTGACTTTTTATGTGGATATTTTATAAAGGCTTTAAATGTGTAGGAGGTTATACTGGGACCTTATTATAGTTATTTTGATGTTAAATTGGTGATTTAAAATGGATTTAAGGGGGGTTATGTTGAAAAGTGGTAATTCCAATTTGAAGTATAATTGATATTTCGGAGTATAAGTTGTTAATTATGGACATAGCGATTAATTAAAATGACTTATAGTTATTGATTGCATTAATAAAGATGAAATTTTAAGCGGGGGATCGATTGGGATTTGGTAATCGATAGGATTATAATTGATAGTTTATCAAGTCGAGGTTAATTTTGTTTAGAGATAGTTCTCCAGAGTTGGTTATGTAACTTCGAACGCCGGTATAGTAATAGGTCTTGATTATAATTTTTTGGAGTGTTGTTTAGAGATTGATCGTGGAAAAGAGGCAGTTACATGATTGTCTTTCGCGACGGTTTTGCGGTAGGCTAGCAGTGAGTACTTATCTCACTTGGGTATTACTTTACGTACTTACGCATGATTTGTGATATACATGTTATTCTATTATGATTATGAGAATATACATGTAATTGTGTTAATATGATTGTGTTTACATGGCGTTGAAGATTCTTTGGAGGTAAGTAACGAACTTTGAACTCCCCGACTTATATTTAGTGCAGGGCCTTGGCAGCAGCTATTATAATATGGCCTTGCCGATTACTTTTGATATGTTTGTGGCACTTGCTCGGCGGTGTGATTGATTCACGATTGTGGGATGTTTTAAAATTTGTGTCTTTAATATCTTGTTGGGGTCAGAGTAGTTGTTTTGGGTTATGCGTGAGTTTGAGGCCTTGAGTATCGGTGACCTACAGTTGGGATTAGGGGATTAGGTGGCTACTCGCCCCGCTACTTGGCGGGATATATATGTGACACTATTGGCACTTATACTTAGTGTATAAGTGGGGTGTGCACCTCTTTTGAGTGTATAAGTGCGGTGTGCCTTATCTTGTGTGTATAAGTGCGGTGTGTCTTATATTGTGTATAAGTGCGGTGTGCCTTATACTTAGTGTATTGACGGTGTCTTATCTTTGAGTGTATAAAGTGGTGTCTTTATCTTAGTGTATGGCTACGGTTTTGGCACTTATCTTTGCGGTATAAGTGCTGGGTGATTATCGATTAGTCCATTCGCGAGGTGAGCGGATTGAGCATATGCGCGTTAAGGAGTTGTTGATATCTTTGGTGGGGTTATGAGAGATAGGAGGTTTGATAGTAGAGTTTAATTAGTTGTTGAATACTGCTTGATGTGCTTTACAGAATTGTGTGTTTCACAGAGCCTACATGATATCTTTGTGCTTGTTATGTATGAGACTTCTTTGGGATTACGATGTGTGACTGAGTAGATAGTCACCGGATATATGTGTATTTCGTCATGTGTGGCTATAAAATTTATATTTCTTGTCTCGTTCGTATGGTGAGTTCACCCACATGTTAGTTCACTAAGCCATGGTACACCGCATTTAATTTGTGCGAGGTTGGCCAAAATTTGTTTGAGAGTTTTTGTTCGGGAGTGGCTAGGTGAGCGTCGGGTGGCGAGAGAGGATCCTGGCGATGCGATTTGATGTGTTGTCAAGCTGTTTTGATTGATGTATTTCCCTTTTGAAACTTTAGCATGCAATTTTGTCATTTGTATTCGGGATCTGAGTATGTATCGTCTTTTTGTAACTTGCCGGCATTACTTTATTTTGGGATATGTTGTGTATATATTTATGGGTTGGTCATTTTCGATATCGGTGATGGATTATAAATTTTAAAAGCTGTTTTGATTTGGGAAACTTAGTGGCGTCGCATTTTTTGGATGAAGCAGGCGTGTTTTAAGCGAATTAGATCCGTCGGTTTGGTGACACAAATTGTTCAGGATTAATGACTACTTCGGGCGGCCTGAGGCGGGTCGTCCTGAAACTATTTTCATTGCAACTTTGTAAGAGTAGAAAGAATGTCATGTTTATTTTCTTTCATATGGGGTGATTACGATTGAGGAATCATTCTTTCACCCACTCTTAGCTTTAAAAGGACTTACCTTGAACAACAAGCGATTGAATAATACTTATGGATAATGACTCGAGCAAAGACTTGAGTATAATCTTGAAGAAGATGAACTAATTCAACTTTAGACTTAGTGGGAGGTTATTTAGTCTAAATTAAGTTTGTATGTTTCTGTCTGAGTTAGTGAAAGATTTAAGTCATTGAATGATCGTCATAATTGATAAGGGTAATGGAAAGGACCATATAAAGATACTATCGAGTTACGAGTGAGAGCCATAGTAGTATAACTAGTATATCATCCGAGAAGAATGAGACATCATTCTAGTCTTAAAAGCGATACTTGTTAAAGATAGTAATTAAGGAATTGTGTTTAATGAAGTTAAAATCTGAGATGGATGAGATCTTCGATTTCATATCACCAAGAGATGTTCATTCCCAACGCTTAGATGTATGTACGTTAGTTGAGTGATGCAGTAAGGATTGTGTTTAACGTCGTGAAACACAAAGAACAAATAATTTCACATATTAAAGGTTCTTCTACACTTTACTAAAATTAAAATTTATTCATATTCAATGTGAGGCAATTTCCAGAGTTGTGTTTGATAAACAAACTTTGAAATGCCTCGTATGGGATGATTTATTATTATGTATTTGTAGTAGACATAATTTATCAGAGATTGATATGAAGTAAATTTGTACATAACGAGGAGAGGAAGCTAGTATTTATTTCGTTTCACATATTAGGGTTCTTCACGCTGCCTTTAAATTAATTTGATAAGTAATTATTGTGAGGCATTTCGAGAGTTGTGTTTGATAAACAAACTTTGAAATGCCTCGTGTATGGGATAAGTTAGTATTATGTCATTTTGTAGTAGACATAATTTAACTAGATCAAAGTTGATATGAAGTCATTTAAATATAACCCGGAAAGGAAGGCTGGTATTTATTTCCATCCACTATAGTATTTGATTTATTGTACATATAGAGTCTTAAATTTATGAAGTACAAATGGTGGAAATAAATATGTGAGGCTTGAATGCATTCAGAGTAAACAGTAGGAGATACCAATCGATATTAGAACCACCCGGTTATATCGAGGTTTCCACTCTTGATGTATTTAAAAGCTAAATCTTGATGAAACAAAATGACAACATGAATAAATAATACTCGATAAATGACTTGAGGTCATTTAAATGAAATAAGATAATGAATACATGGGTTGAGTATAAAGCTCTATTTTATCTTTTGGTGACTCATCGAGGAGTGGAAGCCATTCTATAATGTACTTTAGGATGGTGAATCATCGAGAAGTAATAAATGTATTCTCATTAAGTGCTTGATAGTCCATGAATGAAGCGTTATCGTACATTTGGTTGAGAAATAAGATTAAACATATTCGTTGGTTGGCTGTCTTCCGTGTTTATTTTAAAACTTCTTTATTCTTGTTACTTGAGTTGTAGCATGTGGAGTCTAGCCAATTATCGAAGAATGTTCTAAGTAATGATGCGATGATGGATACTTGACATTTGTTATTGGAACTCCATATCTCAAGCGAGAATGTAAAAAGAAAGTTTCTATACTGTGGCTAGAATCTAAAGTTGTAAGCTTAAGATTGAGTATAATGGAGTTAAATTCTTCACTTTTTGATACTTGATGAAAATCCAATAAGAATCAAAGTGATGAAGAACTATGGATTCCTTAAAGGTTAGTAGGGCGTAAGCTTTGCATAAATAAAGTTTATACACTAAATATTGAAGAAATCTTCCTCTGACCTTATAAGGTATAGTAGTGATTAGATTCTTGTATGTTAATTGAGCCAATGACATTTATGTGACACATGCTATGATCAGTCACATTATATATGTGAGCTTGGATGACATTTGTATTAAGTTTAAGATGTGTGAAGCTCGGGAGTGAGATGAAATACATAATAGATTAAATTCTATAAATGAATGATTCTCTTGTTAATGACTTAACTCTTACGTTAAATTAATCCCGCTAGTAAAGAGGCCTCGCATTAATGAGAGTAGTTGCTCTATTACATAGTAATATGATTCACCGTATGCAAAAAATGAGTCATGTATTTATGCGCTACAACTATGGCGTAGCGTGATTTACGGTGGAATTGTGAAGTTTTACTATTCCACGCGGATTCGAGGAATACGACATTATGCTTTAAGAGAATAGGAAGTAACTATAGCTACATGGAATGGATCGATTTGATGATACCACTTGTAACTTAATGTGATAAGCCCAGCATTATGGGCAGTTGTACCGTATGAAAGCTATTAAAGCAGAGAATTTCAATAATAGGGGTGAGATACAGTATGCTGGAAGTAAGGTAAAGCCAAAAGGAAACTTGAGCTCGTTAGTACAACTTGACCGATCAATCTGTTTTTGTTGGTAATGTTGTTAAAGAGATAATGCGTTTAATAAGGCATTATGTGTTTTTTAACAGGCTTGAGTTGTGTTGTAAACCTACGGAAGGAACCAGAAGTGGTTGAAACTTCGTATTGATCGTAGTGCATGACTATGTCGAGGATATCTTAGTCGTCGATGATTCATGGATTTGAGAACCGAGATTAGATGGATAAGGCTAACTTTGTAAGTAATCATTTCGATAAAAGGATGTGATTGTAATGTTATCATATTTCTTTTACATATCATGAAATGATCTAAAAAGTCATGCAAAGCTTAAAGGATCCATGTATTAGTTTAAGCATGCATCTCGGAGATTGAGATCCGCTTTACGTGATTCAACATGATTTGGTTTTCGCAGAGCTTAATGAAGGAGGCGAGCGTGGCAAAGTTCGGTGGGGAGCTGGATTTCATTCCGCTTTGGAATAAGTTAAGTAATTGATTAAAAACAAAAAGTTCACTTTTGTGTTTTAATCACGATTATTAACTAAACTACATGAATCACGTGATTCGCATTCATATAGTTACCCGTTATTTATTTCACATTTTAGTTATATATCGTGTATTGTATCCTCGATGAGTGAAAAGTTAAATCAGATTGATACATGCTTTTACAGAAGCTGACATGAATTGTTGATAACACCCTCTTGAAGCCTAGAAACATAGGATAGCCCAGGCCTTGGTGGAATCTTGATAGTTAGAGGCGACAAGCATTATATGACTAACGTGGTATTTTAATTAGTAGTCGAGATTGATAAAAAGGACTAGATCCCAGTAAATTGAAATTTGCCGGTCACGGTATTTGAAATTTGGCATGGTAGAAACGAATTCATAGAAGATGTATATGTCATTGTCCTATGATATTTGTTTAGAATTTTAGAGTTCGACAATTCTTAGACCTCACGATATATAACTATCTATGTTACTGAGCTCTGTGCTGACTATATGACTGACGTCTGCATGGCGGGATTATAGCGGCATATGTTGGGTCACGCGATGAAATATAACGATAGATGTTGATATATTAGGAGAGGATTTATCAGGTCCTTGATACTCCTAAATGAAGATCTCGGAGCCTCTGTGCGGTTGAGTGCGATTGGTTATGGGATGCCATAAATGCTTATTCGATTCGTACTGAGGAAGTAAAGAAGTTGTGGGTGTTTAGCGACACGGCTTACTTGCCAGATTAGCCTACGACTAGAGATCGCGCGATAAATGAATTGCCAATTGTGCGTCAAGGGCAAGTGGGGTGTTGGAAATCAATGAGAATTGATTCCCTTTTATTATGCCCGTTGCGACAATTGTGTATCAATTCATTTACCGGGTTAAGTTAAATGTGATTCTTTGAACTTGAGTGTTCATAGTAATGGTATATTACTAGTATGGGTTCTCGTGATAATTTAAGGGGTTATGAGCGTTCTTTAGATCTTACTCATTAATCGTTATAATAATAGTATGGTCAATTATTATTATTATACAACTTACTATTATCGAGCACAGAAGATGTCACGGTGATATTCGAGATTATATTTAAATGCGTAGAGTGCTTGAGGCTTGTATATTGAGAGGAAGTATCTCAGTATTTATATATTGTTAATATATGATGATGAACATCGATTGGTTAAACTTACAGAGTTTAATCAATTAAGCAATTGAAATTGATGAATAACTTGATAAGTTATCGATAGTGACTAGATTGAAGTATTTTAATTGACTTGTTAAATTTAATTAAAATGAACAGCTTCATAGTAACTGGGTATTTGATTGGAAGCCATAACGGTCTAATTAAGTTACTTTGAGTTAAACCGTTCTTGAGAGGGTTTGGCACCCAGTGGAGGTTGGCAAAATGGTATTTAAAGGAAGAAACCGAGGGTTTTAGTTTCATGGTAAGCAGCTTTAATATAACTTCATCTTAAGCCTCTCCCCAAGAAATGGAGAAAATTTATAACCCCGTTTGTTCTTAAAAACTTCTAGCAAGTTCAAGTACGGATTCGATTCCTACGAATTGTGTGCAATCTGAGACATGGTGATAAGAAGTGGAGGTTTACCGAGTCATTCAGCGGGCGTCTTGAGGAGTTGGTTTCGTTTAGTCTTCATTGCTGAATGTAAAGAACTCTTTTTTATTCATAATTACAATTATGTGTTTAATTTATCCATTTGAGGATTCGGGATGTATGAATTTTGGTGTTTATCCTGAGAATGAAATTCATCTTCAGATTAGCAATATAGACTTTCACGTATATGTGTGTGGCAAGTTCATAAAGGATGAACAAAGGAGTATTAAAGTAAAGAGAAGCGATACATGGGGTTCTAAATATAGATAATGAGGATGAAAAGCGAAAGAACATGATACCGACTAGGATGGGTCAGAGTAAAGAATCAATAAGAAACTTGAGAGGAAAAAGAATTATGAAGCATGAGATATAGGAGTACCCTCGTGAATGAGTCGAATCCTTGTCGTTTGTTATGGGATATTAATGGCATATGGTTAATGCCGCCGACCGTCGAGGAAGACAACGATGATGATCGCCTGAAATGATAACAAACGTTGAGTGAAGGAAATTATGTACTATATCACTCACTCGACTAAAATCCAAGACAAGTTAAGTGTACATCTGGAAAGAAGAATTGACCCCAAGTAACATATTTAAAGACTTCATGACATTAATATGACAAAGAGAATACCTGATAGATGCCAAGGGAATGACCTACTATTGGAGTCGTGAAAAAAATGAAAGCTTAAGTTCTTTCTTGTGAATCTGAGAAAAAAGAATATTAGCTTATGGCTTATATAGGAAATGGGGGCAAGGTGTTTAATTTGAATAAATAATAACTCTCAGGATGTTTATCTTAACTCCCGTTTGAATTTCAAAAGAGTATCGTTCCGCTTAAGGTGTATTTGATTGTGGTTTGTTGGAGTATTTGAATGTTCAAGAGATTCCGAGGGGAGAGAAAGAATGATCATGATGATTGTTTTTGCGTTTTGAGGATGTTAGTTCTTGCACTCTTAATATTGCATGTTTTGTTGTGAGCTTGGATTGAGCAAGTTACTAAGTTATTAGCAGGTGAGCAAAGTCTTGATAGATAAATTAAGGGAAAGGGCCAGGGGCCCGAAAGTGATTATTAGAGTGGATATCCATAATCCGTATATGTATGGAATGAATCAATTGACAAGAATAATATGATGCAAGATGCGTCCATTGCTAATGTCCTAATCTGATAATACCAATCGAGCTCTTCAAAACATGGTGTGGTCCAAAGCCTAAATTGATCGAACTTCGGCCTATTTAAGACTCGTCAAATTTGTTGAGTAAATGCGTCGAGTGATTCGAGGGAGCATTTGTTGATAACATAAATTTATTCAATAAATGTTCTAATTAATTTAATTAATTAAGTTCCAATTTAATAAATTATACGTTGGAATTTAGTCAATTAAATCATGCGGTCTAATTAAATATTTACATGTGGCATTTATTATCAAATTATAAATTGCCGCATTGAAATTGGATCGCCTAATTACATGCATGGCTTGCAGGATCATAATAAATAATTATTTCTCAAAATAAAATGTCTAAATAATTAAAGAGCTGAATAATTATATCATTTGAATAAATAAAGGCCATAATTTCATCTCACCATCAAAATCATATAATTGACTAACAATTAAGTCGGAAGAATAATTATGTAAGAAATTAAATGAGACCCCATTCGAAGTCAAGCGAGACAAGCAGAAGTCGGGCTCGGCCAATTAATCAGGCCCCAATCCGGGGCCCGTACGCCTAATATGCCTATAAATGAGGCATTGCGTTCATTTTAGGGGAGAAAATTATTTTGCAAGAAGGCAGAAAGAGAGAAATTACCGCAGAATGGGAGAGGCTGCCGCCAGCGTTCGAGAGTTGCATGCCGAGCGTTGAGCGTGGCTTTGAATGCTTGAATCTTCAAGTATTTGAATCTTCAAACATTCAAATATTCAAGTCTTCAAATCTTCAAATCTTGAAACATTCAAGCATTTGAATCTTCGAATTTTCAAACATTCAAGCATTCAAGCGTTGATTGACCAAATTTGTTAATGAATTGAGTAGTAAATCAGTGTTCGAAGTTACAAGTATTCGGCAATCGAAGTTCAAACAATTTGCTAAGGCGCGACTTGTAGTGAAGGCAGATTAGAGAAGGAAGAAATAGAATTGTACTCAAATCCTATCAATATGCTGGTAAACATTTTAGCATGTGAATATCATCTTGGAGCAACAAGAATTTGTTAAAAAGAGGCAGGCGGAATAGTAAACTTGTTGTTCCTCACGATGCTACGATAAAGCGGGTCATCTTTAGAACCTCCTTTTTTGTTTTGATTTGAATCATTTCATTCCTCGGATGCGCGTCGTCCCATTTCATTAATAGGCAAAAATATTTGAAGAATGCAATGTTGTCGTACCTCGAAGCCATTCGGCAACTCCCCAATCTCACCATGACACCATGGTAATCAGCATGGTCATTATCTTGTGGCATGATATAACACGCAAAACTCATTATTATAAATTGCTCTTTGCTACCGTCACCACAATATCGGAAAATGATGCTTTGGGTGATGTAGTACTTCCTTTGGTGCTGGATGAGGGCCTAATAAGTATTTTGAAGGTAATAAAACCCATATTACTTAAATGTGGTTTGCTGAAACCATGTAGCTGATATTAGATTCATCGCGATTTAACTTTTATATAAATCGCATCGGGGAACTATTGTAAAGCCAATCTTTGGTAGAGGCCTATGACAAAAAGCAGGATTATATGTTTGATTAATAGTATACTACATACAGGTGAATTCATTTAAAATAACAACCATACCTTTTCGAGGGTTTTTCTTGTCTTCGGTGTGTTTTGAGAATATCTTAAATGATATTTATAGACTAATAATGAAGTATGAAATAATGGCCCAGGCCAAGGTTGTGTCATCCGGTTGTCGGTCATCGTTCCTCATGAGTCGATTTAAGTTGGTTTCATTCCTTCCTCAAAGTCACGTTGAACAAAGTTCGAAACCACTTTGAGCCAAATAACAACGTTTACTTACAGTTTCTTAATTCTAAAATCTGTATTTTTCTTTGCCACGGGACCTTCACTTAAAAACCGTATAGCTAATATGCGGTAAGTGCTCCGTAAAAATGAAATTAGAAATATCTTCTCCGTCTTGTAGGTATCTGATCAAATGATAAACAAATTAGAAAGCAGAAACAATATTGGAATTCATTTATTTGGAAAATCCAAATCATAACTTGTGTGAAGGAACAAATATCAATGGGCATACACAAAATAACAACTACAGCTTCTAGCCAAAACTAAAGGAATAAAAATTCTAATTAACTTCTGAGCTTGATTTGGAAACTTTAAGCAATCCCCAATCGATAACTAAAACCACGATAAGCAATCTGGTACTGAATTCAAACTCAATCAAAATCTAATTAATAATTCTAATTAATAACTATGTATTAAACATTCAAATTAAATAAAAACATTAAAAACAAAAAGAAAACTAACCTTTATTCGATTTGTAGGAAAAGGGAAGTTGGGGGTGGTGTTGGGGGTAAGTGCTGAGTGCGGATCGGGGAGGGAGTGGTTGATCTTGATCGGGGGATGATCGGGTGGGGAAGAGGGTGGTGGTGGTTATAATTTTGTATAGTGAATGAAGGGAGGGGGTTAATAGAAATGAAAGGTTCGCGATAGGGGAGTCGTTTTAAGATTTAAAATGTTTTAACTAATGGCGTCAGTAGGCGTCGGGTTCAGTTTATTTTATAATTATTTTTTAAACAGTTAATATATTAAAAGTCTGAAATATTTAAAAGCAGGAAACGCATAATCAAAATAACCAAATTTTGGTTCTATTTTGTCTGGAAGTAATAGAATTAGTTTTATTTTATATTTGAATTTTCTTTTTAAAAGAAATTTATTAAAATACGGCGACATCTTTAAAGTTTGAGCAGAAATGTGGGCAATTTAAGCAGTCGGGTTGATTCTTACTCATGGCATCTGCTTGTGTGCGTCTGGCCAACTTGGTAATATTGACGTCGGTACTGAAGCATATTTCTACGTATTAGTAGTGGCCTTTTAGATCATTATTGCAAAAACCTGTAAGAAAAGAACTTGGCCCCTAAGCTTCTTTTTTGTTATATAATCGATAGTCCTAATAATCTTTCTCACAGAGTTAAATTTATTACTCTAATATGATTTTTATAGTTAATTTTTTATACCAAAAATTATTTTTGTTTTAATTAGATTACATGGAATTTTGAGTCACGATTTTTCTCAACTAATTATTTATGTTTTATTAATATTATATAAAACAATCAATTTACGATTCAATAAAAATTAAACGTTTTAATATTTAATTATTCCCTCGATTTCTTAATAATGAAACTGATAAGAAATTAAGCACTATCAGCATCAAATATATATATAGAGATGGAGGGAGTAATAGTTGATGATTCCTTACCATCTACTCTCTTACTCGAAACAATTACGCATAGATAATTTATTTACTTTTGGTGATTAGTACTATAGAAGGTGTCTTTCCTCCAAGATAAAATGATAAAAAATATATGATCTTAAAATATTTTAAGCGCAAAGCTGCTTCTGAGATGACACGATCAAATATAGACTCGAGAAAAATATATGGGCTTCCAAAAATATTTTCGTTGACTTCTTTTGAAAAGAACTAGAACACATTTGTATCGCGTTGTAAATCCAGAATCGATATGCGAGTACTAAGCTATTGTTTAGTTTGAGGATAGTAAGTATATTTTTGTAACTCCCCATGATGTGCATCGATGCTTCGGTCATGCTTGAATCTGTCTAACTTTTTTGAGCATTTGAGATTGATTAAAAATGTAAAGCAAATCAAAATCCCAAACTAGGCAATTACATATGTATGGCTTATACGCTATTAATATTTATTTTTCCACATTATTACATATGTGTAAAAGAACTTTTAGCGACATTTATAAAAGCTTCGTTGGTTAAATAACATTTGGCAATGTATACCTTCTTAATGGCTAATTTATATTTCCATATGAATACATCTAAACCAACTTATGTCAACCCGATTTATTTTGTTACTTTAAATTGTTATCAAGTTCAATTTGTGAATAATATCTAATCCGGTAAAGGTTTTAAAACTTAAAAGTATATTTTTATAATTAAAGGTTTGGAGTTTTCTATGTGAAATTTGGGATATGGTTTTGAGTTTTATTATTTGAATAAATTTAGGATTTTTATAGAATCGAATTCCTTGTGTTTTGGAATTTTTATTTAGTTGGTTTTAAATCCCAGTTAGAATAAGGCAAAAGAGTGGTGAGATTGTATTCAGGTGCTCGGACCCAGTAATCGGCGTGTTAATGTTAGGGAAAGATTCTGAAAATATGGGTTTAATCTTTAAGTATGATAGGCCTAGCAATAGAGATGTATTGTTTTAGTTTCGATTCTTTAAAGGATATTTTTTTGTAAACTTTCATACTTAACGTTAACGTCGGAACAACGGTCGTAGCTGAATACAATCTCCTCTTTTAGCTTGTTTGAATTGATTAATGCATGGGATCGAAAATCAGAAAATAAAATTTGATTACATCAGCCAAAAATCTCGAATTATTAGGGAAATAATAGGCTCAAACCCATATCCCCAAATTTCACATGGCACACACACTGGGCCAGGGTTTCCATTTTAAAACTACCATCAACTAAAAACGAAGAATTTTACAAATCAAAATGGTGGGAAATAGTCGAAGTTTCCGGAAAACGCGTCTTTGTCAGAGCTGCTTTGGTCGGAAATGGTTGAACTTTCCGGACAATTCTTCTTCTCGGGTCATTATAATGAACAAGGATGGTGGTTCTTTGATTTTTTTTGTTAAATTTGGATGAGATTGTTAGAATCCATGTGAATTTTTAATGATACTGACATGATAGCTGCATGTCACATCAGGGATGCCATGGCAGTAAGCCAGAATGATATCACCAAAATTTAATTGAGATATGTGAAGCAGAAAATATCACGAAATTAAATCGGAGCCAAGGATTTTCACGCGGATTCGCCGATGTAGAAAGGTACGTCGTCTTCTGAATCGTAATAATATAAATAAGAAGATTATTCTGAGGCTAAAGAGCCTTATTCAACCACCAGTAGATGTTTCCTTTATGAAAACTCGGCTTGTAAATCTACGTGAATCTTTCTTGAATACCAATGAAACATGGCCTCATAAAATTATGATAAGCTCGATAATTAAGAATAAGAATAAAGCTAGGGGTTGGATTTGAACTTGGATAAAAATCCGTCCGGTTCGTCCGTCCGTCGGCCGGATTTTCGGATAAAAGCGGTCGGGCCAGGGGCCAGGTTTGAAATAGGTATTTTGACCCGAGCCAGGACGGATCCAGGATTATCGATCTGAGACGGACCCAGGATTTATACTTAGGTCCGGTCCGGTTCACTATTTAATTTTTTTTTTAATAAAAATATAAAATTAAAAATCAACAAAATCAGCCCAATATTTATCATGGCAGTAGTTTTTACTATCAAATAAATGTCTCAACAACATTGGTGTGTAATGGTATAGAACAAAAGTTTGGTTCCCCCTGCCTAAGATTTTGGAGGGGAATTGTCTTAGTTCAATTCCGGCTGCCTCTCAAGTTTTGCCAATCAAGGCTGACCCGAGCAGTTTGGACCAAGTCTTGCTCTCAACCAAAGCTTCACAACCTACAAAGAACAAATTCTATATTTTGGTTTAGAATTTATTGTATTGGTATTAGTTGTACTAGACCGTGTGTCGTTAGAGGGTTGTATCTCCCTGTCAAGAACTTTTGTTGTTCTTCTTGTAATCCAACTACAACACTGGCTGATGTAGTGTCTGAGTTGTACTTTTATTATGAAAAAGTATGCTATTATAGAAAAAAATAAACAAATATATTTGAATTCAAAATTCAAAAGAAAAGACTATTTTATTGAAATAATATTTTTTTATCTTTACATTTTCAAAGAAATTTTTAATACAGCATCTGTGCAATAATATGTAAGCATGGTTCGAGAATGGGTACATGACATGAGCCGTACGTCTAGCTATACGATATAACAAGTGCAGTTAAAAGGAAAAGAAGTGAACAATATTCATTACTAGAATTGTATCACTTCTTCGTGCAGACATCATCCATCAAAGTTGTAAACTTGTAATTCAGTCATACAATTTCTGATCGCTTGTGCTGTTCTCTTTGTCGGAATCTTGAAGATGGGAATCTTGATGACGCTCATCCTCATTATTAAAGAATCAACTATTGAATAACACAGCGATCTTTAAAAGCTCTACATAGTTAGTGGAGAATGCATGAATCCTATCTCAATGATTGCTCCTGCAGAACTTTAGATGATTAACAATGGAATCGTGACATAGATGAATTTCTGGTATGATATGATTTTTGCTAGTAAATTACTCATGTTCAGAGATCTGTTTAGATTGGTGAATTAATCATGTTCAGAGATTTGTTTAGAGTGGTGGATCATCTTGGGATTGAAAAGTACTCATATTACTAGAAATTTAAGAAGGACTAACCATATTATGCTAGACTTCCTACAATTTTCATGCTTTGAAATTTAGCATACGAAAGAAGTTCAAGCATAGAACTCCAGGCGCAGACAAATAAAATGGAAAAACTAAAAGAGAGCGCCATGGGAATCAAAGAATGTTCAGATGCCAAAATACCTCAACGCCCAGCAAATGTGAAGCGGCTAGATTTCAATCTCTTCCTCTGATCCAGTGCCATTAATCTGCTTATAATTGTGACAAGTTCTAAATAAGAGTTGTTCTGAAACTAACCTTTAAGTTCAAAGAGTGTTTAACTTTGAAAATATTATTGCTGGACAACCTCTCAATACAATACCTTATGAAGCTTTCCCTTGGCAGCATAGTAGTTAACCACAGGAAGGCTTAAACCCCGAAATACATTTAACCGTGCCTTCACAGTCTCTTCATTATCATCAATTCGACCCTGAAAAAATAACAACATTCATTTATACCTTCTTTTAGTTGAAATGATACATCAACATGCGTCATGAAGAGGAATTACGCTGTGGGGAGAGTCGGAAATGCATAACCATGCCTCTGTGATAACAGGAAGGGTGTGTTTCCGAATTGACCTCGATGAAATGCAAGCAATATCTAACTAAATACCGATATAAGAGCGTAATAGTGTAATGAATCATTTTGATTTACTCCATTATAACCTAGAGACGGAGAATATAAAATCTTTGATTCCATAGGACATGGAAATAATAGTTGAAATGATATCAATCGAATTTAAGAAACACAAAACCTCATTACGGTTTAGAACTCGTTTTATCATCTCTTCCTCAGGACAATGAAAGAAGAGCACCATATTTGGTTCAGCACCAATCTGCATATAGAATTTTTCCAGTCATTATTTTAGAAGTCCATAAGATAGTTAATTTCAGAAAAATATAAGGCTTAAGTGGCCAACGTACGGGCTATTTGTTAAATAGAGATAAGTGAAATAGTGGAACTGTAACTATTAAGATGTCAGGAGAAGAAACTCACAATTCGTTCGTATGATATGCGATTCTCTTCCGTTCTTGGAAAACCATCTATTAGAAATTTATTGTTTTCACTCAAACTTATTGCCTTTTGAAGTAGTTTGACAGTCACTTCTGAAGGAACAATATTTCCTTCCTTTATCATTTGAAATATCATGGAACTGAAACAAAAAAGTTGGCGTCAATGAAGACCTGTAGATCAAATGATTATGGAGACTCTGTTAGGGACAAATCTTACCCATCTTTGCTATCAGACGTAATTTCCTTTCTTAACAAGTCACCTGCACTCAGATGCGTAAATCCGAAGTTCTCCACTATTTTTGTGCATTGAGTACCTTTTCCACTACCAGGGCCTCCTGGGAACATGTAAAACCATGTTGGCACACTAGAAATTTAACTTTAACCATTCTCAAAGCAATTCATATCTCAACATAGGATATTAGAAGACTAAACTGGAACATATTGATGTCAAAACATGCTTATGCGTAAACTTAGATGACCATTCCAAACAACAACAAAAAAATGTGCACCAAATAATCTTTTGGAGAAAATTTGACAAAACAAATGATAGAGATGCAGTGCTAACATAAAGAGCTTGGCAAGCAAAATACTGAAAATTAATCTCACCAAGAACAAAAGCTATATACGGGCAGTGATCTCTAGAGAAAAATCCACCTGATCCCTGCATTCTCATAGGAAGTATTGCCTCGTTAAGACACATAAATTATTCATGTAAAAAATTATATACCGAAGAAACTACATTCTCAAAGATTACCATTATTCCACTTTCATATGTACCAAATCTCAATTCCAAGCGACAACAAAAACAGTTTTTCAGTGCCAGTCAACAATATTAAAGATGTACTCTTAGTCCAACACTTGAGTAACTGAGTATATTGCATTGAATTTCCCACATTGCAGTTAATGGTGTGAATAACGCGGAGCAATCAATTCTCAGTAGCATTTTTCAACTACAATAAATGGTGACAGCCAAGATACGAGAAACCATGGGCATTTTCCAAGCCAAAGATATCAGGATATAACACTCATCGTCGTTAAACTGAAGATCGAATTCCATGATCCAAGCATCCAACGCGAATAATACAGGGAAACATGGACTACAACCCGTAAATTACAAACGAAAACTATCTAATCAGCAAATGGCAGTTACAAAAAAAAAAGAAGCTCTATTGTTATAACTACTTTGGTCCTAGATTGAACAGTGATCCGAATAAAATGCTCGTTTTCGACGTGAAACATATTAAATGCACAAAATCAATCTTTGTCACCTAACTCTTCCAAACAATATTAA
This sequence comes from Lithospermum erythrorhizon, assembly GCA_019722365.1. Taxonomy (NCBI): domain Eukaryota; kingdom Viridiplantae; phylum Streptophyta; class Magnoliopsida; order Boraginales; family Boraginaceae; genus Lithospermum; species Lithospermum erythrorhizon. The sequence continues at coordinate 58,654 of JADFUC010000217.1, read as the reverse complement.
GTGTAACTCGATGATGAAATGGACAAGTCAAATGGGACAAAATAAAACATAAAATATGATTAAAAAGGAGCAATTGAGTACCGATTTCCCACCATCCGTACACAATGATTTACAGATCCTCTGTCCATAAGCTTCCTATTATATAAATTCATAAGATATAATGAAGACCGAGATAATGAAACCATTACATTGTCATTAGTTGAGGGGTTTGCGAAATATTGTAATCGTGACTAAAATATATACAGATATTTAAGAGTCCGTATGTTAGAAAATAAAAGGTGATAATACCTGGTTGGGGTTAAGGAGAAATGATCTGGATGGAGAAGTGAGAAAAGACGAGAGTGATGTCACGCGCCTCCACATAATTGGTGGATTCGAGAATGATACAAAGAAAAGAGTTCGATAATAATAGAAAGAGGCGTTATTGAATGCAAATGTACATTGGGCGGTGGACTAAGCTTTGTTCACTTACAGTTTTCCTGATTTGGGAAAGTCCTCACTTTTCAGCTTTGGTGACACTTTCTACACTTTTATTTATTTACTAGTAAAATGTACTGGCGTTAATTTCAAGTATTTATATTTTAACGTTGTCAACCTTTAAGTATTTATATTTTAAGCAGTTTAAATTGGAAATAATAAATAAAATGATGCTTGACTACGTAAATTTATAAATTATCTTTTTGATTTATATTATAATTAAATTTTGTTCCGTAGTTATGATCCCGTATAATTTTTAATAATATAATTTTAATAATAGGTGTAAAAGTTTTGTTAAATGCTACTTTCTTCGTTTTTCGAGGTTTAATAAGAATGCGCGTTATGTAATTTTATTTATTGTTAGAAAATATCGGTTTATAGCACTAGCAATCTTAATTATGTTATTTTATTTATTAACTTGAAAAGCATCGCGTTTGAATTGATTAGTGATATATATTATTAAATAGTTTTACTATTCAATTTTTATTTTACGTATTCATTTTAAACGTATTTTAATTGTTGATTGAGCTTAATAATATTTTACTATTATGAATAATATCGAAGACTTTTTAATGAAAATTCTCTTGTTTGTATAAGCAATAGAAAGCCTTTAGCGTTAAGATATGTACATTCGAAGATGTGAAATCTTTCTAAATGAATTATCACGAAAATCAATGGAATAAAAGATGATATCATAACTTTAAAATTATATGCTTACATTAACGATAATTTTTTAATGCAAGTTAAACCTCGATAGTATATATGTGATTAATATTCTTGATATGAAAACTTTTACTAATTTTAGCGTAAAATGTCACAATAGTCGTTGAATAGAAGATGAGAATGCACTGTGCCGAATGTTAAATGATAAAGTGGATTATATCACTTATAATATAGGTATTAAATGCATCAACCATTTTTTTTAGACCATATAAAATGAAAACTAATATAAGTATTATTATGACGATATCTTTCTTATTTAGTTTACTAATTATTAATAAATATTAAAATAGTGAATGAATTTTTTTTAATTTCCTTTCATATATTAAATTCAACTCACAATTAATTATTACGTACATAGTTTATAGATAAGATATTTTTATTTAAAAGCGTAAAATTGCCTTGTGTTATATATATTATAATAACAAATTAAATTTCACAAAATAAATTATCCAAATATACTTACAGAACATTACTAAATGATTGTAAATGGCAGTTGAAATGCTCGAATTATGGCTTTATGCCGTACATTAAGCATAAAATTTGATTTGAATAAAGTGTCTCGATATTAAAGTAAATAGAAATAATACTCCTTAATTGATAATTTTCACGAAATATTATCACAATAATAAAAATATTTGAATTTAACGTTTTAATCTACGAAAAAAATCAAATTTAAGCGTTGTGATATTGGGGGATAGCGGGAGTATTAAATATGTAACTTGACACATTTTTTTATTTCAATTGTTGAGAAAAGTATCTGAAAATACATAATAATAATTTAGATATATATTATTAATATGTAAAGTAATTTTTGTTGGATTAGAAAAATTATTTTTTTAATTTATAATTGAATAATTATCATACAAAAAAATTTAATATGGTAAACTAATTCAATACATTAAATGAAATTTACTTATTGTTATGATAAAATAAAAATGTGATATTATTCAAACAGCTTTTTTATTTGTTGGTAAAGATGTTGATTATTTTTTATATAATTGAACGAAAATGTTGATAATAATGACATTATGATAATGAGTATAAAAATACGTATAGAAAGTGGTAAAGAGCTACTTAAATGACCCATAAGAAACTAAGATAAATCGTATGTTTGAATTGTTTATATAGAATTTTAAAAAAATTTAAAATATAGAACTTTATTAATTATTGAATTGTTATAAAGTCTTTTTTTTATAAAAATATCGATAAAAATATTATAATAAAGGAAGTAATACCATAGTAATTAGTAGTGTGAAAGGGAAAGAAACTTGTTCATGACTTTATAAGTAGGAGGATTATTTTCTCTCATCCATTATAATTATCTTTCTACTTAAGATAAATTTTTAATATTCAGTATTTTTTATTAAATTTTTTAAAATAAAAATTAATATTATGAAATTATTTTAAAAAGACAAATCAATTATATAAATTTTATATTTTTTTTAGAATAATTAATGATTAATGGCGATAATTGGCCCCATAATTTCAAAAATCGAATGTAAATTAAAATAGATTTTAAAATGACCAATGATAATGCCACACCAGTTATGATTCTACGAGAGCCAATTCCTCAAGTCAAATATTTTATTTGTCAAGTATCATTTGATATTTAACTTGGGCTTTGATTTTACACTCTAAAATTAATAAACACACTCCAAAATCTCATTTTTTGTGAATATCACTTTTAACATAAACTAAAAAACAACATTATAAATTCCATATAGCAGTAAAATCATCAACAAAACCAATCGTTGAAAATCCACATCAAAATCAATTAATATAACATTCACATGTGAATCACCAGGATTACGAAAAATTTCATTAGACCCCCGCATCAAAATTGATGTTACTAACATATTCCATGAAGATCATGTGATTTGAATTATTTGCTCAGCATTTACAGTGATATTGCTCAACAGGAATTCATTTTGAAATCTTTTATTTACTAGTCATCAGAATCTTAGAAATAAAATTATAAGTTTCTTCAATTCAGAAATATTATATTTTGATATTGATTCGAATAGTTGAATTAAATTATAAGGTGGGGATAAAATTGATTGTGGTTTGAGAGGGGCCAGGATAAATGGTGGCTGCTTTGGTTTGTTATGGTGAATGGGGTGGGATGGGCGCTTTGGTGATGCCTACGAGTTAAGGGTTGGGGCGGGAGTAACTTATTGAATTTATTTTATTACTATTATTAGTAGTAGTAGTAGTAGTATTATATACATATCTATGCCAAAAGTTCATAAAAATAATTTTGCCCCAAAGTTGACTATATTTCTACATTGAGTCGTTATTGATTAATATTCTTGTCAGTGTTAGTTTGGAATTTGGCGCCGGTATCGATTACATGGATGAGTATTAACGTACTCTGAAACATAAGGGCTAAAATCTTGAGCCGTCATGATATTGAAGCAGTTTTATTGATTAACAAAAGTATTTTACAACATAATATTCAAATGCTACGTAATTAGTATTCGCGCACGTCGTTTTGAATCTTGTCGAAACAATAAATTAACACGTGATATATTCAACGCTTCGCGATAAATAAATCTATTGAAGCTTCCGTTGACTTAATCATTTACATAAATCACTCTTTAATATTCAATGTTCAATTTATGTGAAACTTCCATTTGTTTAATCTTAGATTAATCAATTTTTTATTTTTGCAATGATTTTCTATTTTGGAATTTAGCAGAACCTAAGGAATTATTTTGTTAATGAAAGTCTTGTTCTACGGAGAAGCTTATTTGAGTAAGTATTTTGGTTAGTTCTGGTTTTACTTGGTAATTCATTTGAATTAATATTTTTCTTAGTTCCTTTATTTGCTTTAATTGCATTTGCTTTATGACTTTATTGGAGTAAATCAATTGGAAGAAATTTTGAACTAAAATTAGGTAATATTGACGCTCATTTGAATCAATATTCTAGTCAGTTGATCTAATATGAGTTCTCTTTTGTTGCTAGTTGACTATATATAGAATTAAGACTGGCCGCAGGCGTTGGGCCCATACATGGGCAAAATTTGATAAGCCAGAAATCACTTAGATCACTTAGAATTAGATGGTGACAATCAAAATAGAGGAATCTTTCTATCATTTCGTTAATAACTTCTGTAAAATATCGTATAGTCATAGTATAGTTTTTTTTTAATTGCTATTTACTGTTCGCCAAATGCATTCGATAAATTTAAATCTTAAGCTTGATCGTTGGAGTATACGTGATCGGTAGCGCGGTCATGTTTTCAGTGCGACGGCCCGGTTAGATTCTTGGATTACCGAGGACTCATTGAATCCAGCCATACAGCGTCAAGCTAACAAGTATTGAGGCGGAGGCGGTTGCTTGATGACTCGGAAAGGACCATTTCAACCCGGCAGCCGGATAATTGGAGAGTTACTGTAACAAAAGAATCTGGCCAAATGCATGCTTGTAGCAACTTTAGCGGATCAGTTGTCATTTAGTGATTGAAATGGAGGCGATTAAGCGTATTTTCTCTTCATTGTGTGTTAAGCGTGGTAATGATGAAGCACATTTGAATCAATATTTGAATTTATAACTATGTGAAAATGAACTTCGTTAAACTACTTAGAAGCATCCTTTGATTTTCTATAAAATTTCGCAAAATCTACTAAAATGTATGACTTTGTCAATTTAGAAATTCTTTTAACTTTTTACATGAAATCATATTTCCTATTTTACACCCTTTATTATTAAAATATTATATCTTACAATTAAATCTTCCAAAAACCTTACACGTTCGCATGCGATAACTTGTACCGTATACTAGTGTTGCGTTCGTATTATGAACCACCGATTTTTTAGGAATATTTTTACACATTTCCTATTTACGTGGTGGATGTTGGTGTAAAAGAATTGGGGATCCGTTAAATTTTAGGGAATGCGAGAAAATATATCTTCTACGATATATAAGTCTCCTTATATATGTATTTTTTGAAAAGAAAGTGCCAGAGCGTTTGAGATAATTCTGATTGTCGAATTAATCATGTTTAGATTTAACTTCTAGATATTTTTCAAATATTCAACTAATCATAAAAATATTTTATTTAAGAGTCTAAATTTTCATCAAAAATTTATTTCAATCATTTTAAATTACTTAACATTGGTTTCAATTTCTTTTATTTAATCTAGGTAATGAGGTTGAATATTTGTATTTGTTATAATATTTATGTGTATACAAATATCTTTAATATATATAAATATTTTTTTATAATTCGAGGCATTAAAAGTTGTATTGAATACATCGGAAGTGGCATTTCTAAAGATGCCATCAAAATTACAATCCGTGGAATTAAAAGATGCTTGGTATTCATCAAGCAAATTCAAAAAACACATCTGACTAAAGTTAGAAGCCAAAATAATTTAACGAAGCATTAGCGATTCTTTATTCCTCATTTCACTCCATTCTTACTTCTTTGGATCTTGTAGATAAGTCTAGTCCAAACCTACGAAATAAAGTTATCAATGATGAAACAAATAGAGTGATTATTGTAGTTCCTAGTCAGTTTGAGAGTTGTAATGATGGGCAACTTCCTGGCTACCCAAATATTGATGTCTCTTGTTCTATCTTAACGTATATAACTAACTTATATTTATATATGAGTTGTGTCTTTGACTATATCGAAGCGTCTGCGCCTTAAGAAGAAGATTAACGACATATGTTGGGTGACATAGTAAGTATAGCATTAGGTGTTACGTATATTATAAAGGTTACCCGTCACTTGATATACAAGGTAGATCTCGGTTCTCTCGATAGTGTGGGATGATTGGTTTATGGGGCAGCCAATAGTGCGATTGATTGACTCGAGTAAAAGAAAATGCGTAAGTGTTTAAGCTGGCCCAGCGTTTGTTATGGTTGCTTTTATGACTAGAATCGGCGTGATAAAAGAATTGTAAAGTAATGCGTCAAAGAGCAAGTGGGAGTGTTGAAAATCAAAGTATTTTTGATTTCTTTTAATTATGTCAGTTGAGACAATTGTTGTAAGCTTGATTAGATTTCTTTAGTTTTTAGTTAAGTAGAGATTCTTTCGAATTAAGTGTTCAAATAGTAATTGAATTACTAGAATTGGAACTCTTGATAATATCGAAATTCGCGTATTACAATGACGTTGAGTTATATTCCATGTATGGGAGATTAAATCCACGATTACTAAATTAGGGGTGAATGGAATCAATGAGATACTGATGAAGTATTTTACATCGATAATGTAAATTCAAATTGGATAAAAACCAAATCAATTAACTTGTTAGTTCGATTGAAGGTTGAGCGAGGGAAAGGCACAAATTACAAGTAACATTGCAAGTTGCTTAAGCATTAAATAAGTTAGTTAGCGAAGAACACTTGAGTTAACTTATTTGTCGAATGAGTAAATTTGGTCGAGGAGGCGAAACAAAAAGGGGAGTTATATAAGGAAAGGAAAATGAAAACCTAGAGTTTTAATTTCCGTATTTCCCAAAATAGTGCCGCTTCGCCCGCTTCTTGTATTCTCTCTAGAATTTGGAGTGAGTTTTTCTTTCGGAGTGCAAATTGATAATTCGAGGAGATTCCTAGCAAGTCGATCGTGAGACTTTACCTCTCTTTGATGCAGGCCTTCGGAAGCATTCATTTGAGGTGCTAAGGAATTGAAGGATGAATCGTGGGAGAAGTTTGAAAAACATCCGTTGCGTAACTTTGTAAGTTTTCTTTTATTCATACGTAATGCATTTCGTATGATTTTAATAAATAATTGATATTATACATTTATTCGATTTTGAATACATTTGATTAAATTTTATTTATGAACAAATTTCGTAATTTCGGGTTATCCATGTAATTGTGAGAGCACGCGGAGTTATGTATAGGCAATGCCAAATTGAGTGCCACATCCTCCCACGGTGGTAGCGAGAAGCTCTAAAGATGTTTTAGTATCTAAATAAAACCCAAATAATCTTGTTTTCCGGAGTTACATGTAAGTTCTGAGCAGGAGAATTTTGTAAAGGGATACTCTGAGAGTCCCAGCCTTTACTGGGACATAGTGGAGTGATTGGGGTTGCATTAGGTACCAATGTTGCGGAATCTTTGGCGTTTGGAATTTCGAGGGAGGCGGAAAGCAAGGTTGATGATCGATGTTGCGAGGATTGGGAGTGCTCGGAATTTAGTGTTTAGAGCGTCGATGATTACATCATCCGTGTCTTAAATCAATAGAGAGGTAAGAGCTCTTGAGTAGGCCCTTCTATCAACATTGACAATACCTCGGAGAAGCAGCAGGTTTAGAGCATGGTGATGAAACTCTTTGCTTCTTTGAGAGAGAAAAATCGAGGAAGATGCTCAAGTGCGCCAAGAAGGGTTCTAGAGAATCTAGCTCTGTTAGCAATGGAGTATTCTTGATCCATGGGGGAGAATCCAACCTCTTCGGTCAAGTGGAGTTGGGGGGGTGGGTGGGGGGTGAGGGGGGAGGAGTTAGAGGCTGAGTAATTTATTTATTTTTATTGGAAAAGGAAGGGTAATAAATGAGACGAGGAGAGTGGTAGAGAAAAGGTGGGCTAAAATTGTGTTTGATCAAGAAAAGTAGAATAATGGTCTGAAAAAGTTGTTATGGAGGCGAAAAAAAGATCAAAATTTTTTTTGCAATGATTTTGGAGGATCTTTGAGATGGATTGATTACGAATGGAAGTCAAAAGCACTTCCAAGGGCTTTGTTTAATTGGATCTTGAGGATTTGAGGAGTGTTATACGCAAATTTTATTTGGAAAACTTTCTTGAGGGGTTGGTTTTGGGGAGACCCTTTTAGAGAGAAATTTTTTTGAGAATTTAAGTTTCGAGATGGGAGATTTGATTTTTAGCCATATTAATATATATATATATAAGTATATAACTTATGTTGAATTTCTAAAATTTTACATTGTTTCTTAATCTATAATGTTTTTGAAATGTTTCTTATGTTTATTAGGGTTAATAGCGTATTGGCTTGTCCCATGTTTACAGAAAACTTTTCGTAATTCGGCTTGCGTGTTCGAAATGAGCTCATAGAGATCGTTCGTGACTTTGAAAAAAGTATGCCGATTGATAAATTCATGTATTTACGTTAAATTTGACTTTTTGAGGCAAATTGTCAAGTTCAAAATTGTCCATAACTCATTTTTTTAGATAATTGTTCAATTTTATTAATATTTTGAAGCAAATATTTGGATGAGATTAATTTTAATAAAATATTTGAATGAGATTAATATTTGAATGCGATGAATATTTGCCTCAAATTTTTTTTAGTAAAATTGAAAAATTGTGCAAGAGTAGAGTGTATTCGCTTCAAAAGTCAATTACTTGTCAATTTTGACAAAATAAACAATTAAGAACATTTTTTTGAAATATGTGTAATCAACATGTATGATCGAATAGTAAATGTTGCAAAAACATATACATACCATATATAAAAATACAAAACGACTAGTAATTTACTTGGAGTTATAGCTATGCGAGCGTGAAAGCTAACATGGTGAAATGCGACTTTTTTCTTCAATTATACCCTAAAAAAGATTATTGCAAGCTAACATACTCCTCTTAATCTATCCATTCAAAACATTCAAAACAACTACGACAAACAAAAACTAGCTACTTGATACTTGATTAATTTTCAATTTCAAGCAGTTGGCTATTAATTAAAACAAAATTGGCTATTAATTAAAACAAATGGGAGATGAAGCAGGTTATCTGTGGTTGGGGAATTGACAAACAAGAAAGACGGAAGGAGCCTCGTTTGATATTTTGGTATAAATACTCATAAATGTCGTAAAGATTGTCATGATTGTTTTTAAACTTTTTAAATGATTGAGGCTTTGGCCAGTAGATTTTTTTTTGAGTTTTATAATATTTGATGAAAAATATATGATGGAAAGAATTTATTTTTTTATTGATATCACTTTAAATAAAAATATATAAAATATCTATTTTAAATATATCTTGTCAAAATTCAACATATAAAAAATGAAAAATCAAATATCTTTAGAGAGTAATGGTTCTAATGTCAGGTCATATTCATTCATACAAAAAGATTGAGACACCACTATCAAAAAGCTTTTGTATGAATTTAAACATTTTAACACAAAGAAGACTCACTATATAAAGAAATGTATTTTAGGTGAAAAAATAATATCCGAAAAATTCATAAACTTCTTAAATAACTTTCAAATAATTCTTAAAGACATTCTTGATAGATGGAAGCATTCCAACGGAGGATCAAGGAAGGTACAATCATCAATTTCATAAACTATAAAATAGAGTACAAAAATAAAAATTGGGAAGATTTTATGTAACAAATATAAAAATTGAGGAAATTTTATGTAACAAAGGAAGAGATTAAATAAGAGTTTTAATTAAAGATTGAATCAATAGAAAGAGAGGTTAAAAGAGGGTGGATTTGCGGTGTTTAGCATTAGGTATATCTTTTTGAAGCTTAACTTTTGGCTTGATTAAAATAAATCAATACCCACCTAACATTATGTTTATTATGTGAGTATTTATGTATGTGACTATTATTTTGATTTCTTCATTTTATCGATAGATTGTAGCCACTTAATTTTATAATTGTATTTACTTTTAATTGTAGTCACATAATTACCTGCTTTTCAAATTGATTTCACTTAATTCTTTCCTCTTTTAATTTATTTTCTTTATGTTTTATAATTTAATATTACATTATAAAATTGATTTGTCTATATAAGGTATAAGGTATCACTTTCTACCGATTAATGTTGTAAGTTTTAAATTCGAAAAAAGCGATTAATGCTTTAGGATTTCATTCGAAGCATGAATCAAATAAATTAAGAAGAAAGCGAGAAGGCGTAATATAGAAGGGAGAAGACGGGGAGGCAGGAGTTGCTGAGGCAATAATGAAATGAATGCAGGTGAACCAAGGTCTACATTAATGGAGCCAGGAGAAACGATAGGCGAGCATGTTAGGCAGCAATACGTTCTGAAGCACAGAAATATTAGGAGAGAACAAAATTGCAATCTCACTTAAAGCCATGTCGGTTATTCCCGAACACAAATTATAATGACCTTACGGCTTTATACAAACCACATGAACAGCGAAATGAATGAAGGAAAATTGATTTTAATTTAAAATGTATCTTTACTTTTATCGATACTGTAACATGTTATTATTACTTAAACCAACGTAAGAGAATCGTGGTTGGGCAAATAAAATTAAACTTTTCGCGTATTAAATTGAAGCGTCTAGATTATGTAATCGAACTTTAGTATGGGAGCTCGGTAAAGTGGACAAAATAAAATTCTACATATCATTTCAAAATACTTTTCCCAACTAAATTGAAAAATATAGTTTTATTAAGAATAGAAATTTGGTTTCGTATATGTGGAATTCGGGTAGCGAGAGTTAGATGTGGATGAGGATGTAGATCTGACGAGGAAATGCGATTAAGTGACCTACTGCCCGGTATGTCTTGTTAGGGATGTTTCGGTCCGGTTGGGTGAGTTTTTCAATTTTTGTGGCGGTGTATCTTTTATTTTAATGCACAAACCATTTAGGTTCAAATTAATTTGGTTTTGAATATGTTAGGTTGGTGTCGGTTTTAAATGCTTGACCCGGTTCAGTTCGTCGGTTTTTCGTTATATCGATAATATAATATAAAGTTGATTTAGAATTACAAAATAGAATACGGATAATTTAAATGCGCCGATAAAAAGCGATATAGCAGTAGGCGATTAAATGCGGCGATTTCTTTACAGGCGGTACTTAGCAGTTGTTTGGCAGCATGCGTAATAATAGATATAAGCTCCACGAAGCGATTCTTATTTCGTCACGTAATAGCATTTGATTCTTAACAATCTGTCCGAAGCATTTAAAATACGTAATTTCAAAATAAAATAGAGTACTGGGTATTTCAAACTAAAATAATTTATAAACTAAAAATATCACAAATATAAATATTTTAAACAAAATATATATACTAGGATTTACAGTTCGATTATCTGCTAAAATGAAATAAAATTAATTTTACTAATCAGTTTGATTTATTTTCTTCTATAATTTCGGTTCGATGTAATATTTTTTAAATGAATCGATAAAAGCTTGATTCGAGTTACGTCGGTTTTTAGTTTGAGCCAAGGCAGATGCTCACTAACTTGACACTTGAGTTGGACGACACAAAATAGAATGTAAATATTTTATATTTAGTTCATAATTCACATGTATATTATTCATTTGAATGACATCATCGAAGTGTTAAAACTATATATAAATTTATGTAGAACATGTTGGTGTTCAAGAAAATCAAAGAATGGGCACAAAAGGATATCATAATTTAGCTGGCGTAATTATCGAGAAAGAGTTATGCCCATAAAGCGTAAGCATAGATCATTAGCCGCCTTGTCATGCAACTATTTATTTTAAAGCAGGGAATGAACAAATATGTTATCTTTGGAAAAACTTTAAAATTAGAATTTACTCTGGAGTTAGTATGAAAAGCTTTATTTGTGAGATGTGTTTTAATTTTAATTAAATTTTTAATTAACTAAGATATCGAAGGTAGATAATTTTGGCCCTCCTCTAGGGTTTGTGTTTCCACGTTCCCCTACCCCACCCTCTTAACATATTGCAAAAAACTTAACCCCCTCCGCCGTGAAATATAACCCAATTCCATCTCTTCTCAACTTTCACTTGTTTCTCTACTCTTCCACTCTTTTTCATTTCATATTTCAAACATAAATTATAATTGGTACGCTTTTATTAATTCATTGAACAATTAAAAGAAAAAAAAGTCCTATGTCCACCTCTATTGAAGACGGAGATGACACATATATATCACCTACGCCGGACCCTTTATTGGGGGACCCACATGACTACAGCATAGTATCAGTGGGCCCAGCTCAAGAAACCCCCTCTTTGAAAAAGGAAGAAAAAGAAGACAACCCTTGTTCTCATATGCTCCCCTTTCAAACAAACAAGACTGTCATACCCAAGAGGGCTTCAAAGGTAATATCATTTTTAATCATTTAATAATTATAATTCTTAAATTTCATGTTTCATTATAATTGATCGTTTAGTTTATCGAACTTTTTGCACTGGTGTTGAGAATATTGAATGTGCTAATGGTTAGGAGTCCTTTGACTTTCGATTCTCACTGGGGTGATGGGTGGGTTTAAAAAAAGATTGTTAAAAAAGTTCTCTTGTCTCTCTCTTCGAAAATAGTCAAATCAATTATTGTGTTAATAAAATGCTTTTGATTTTTTCTGCTAGATGATTAATTAAATTGAGACGGAAAGAGTAATAATTAACTAGCAAAGAATAAGGCTATTCATCTTATTGAGTACCTAAGAATAAGGCTGCTAATATTTTATCTTAATGCTAGATGTTAGAATAAGAGTCTGATTTTGGAAACTAAGTAATTGTTTAGCTATTGTTACTAAGCAATGTCAAAAGTAATTCCTCACCTAGATTTAAAAAAATGGCGATTACGACGGTTAAATCTAATATTCCCTCCGTTTCAATTTATTTGATTATGGAACTACCTCCGTTCAATTTATTTGATTATGGAGTAACTTTATGGAGGGGTTGAGTATATTACTATTGTACCAAAAAGAAATTCATCAAAAAACACTTTATAAAGTATAAAAACATTTTAGTTGATTAGGAAGATAAAAAATTATTTTATTAAGAGATAAAATTGGAATTAATATAAAGTTGCATTGAAGTCTTATACAGTATAATCTAGTAAAAAGGAAAGATAAATTTTTGCTACAAGTTCAATTAAATTGAAACGGAGGGAGTATATTATTAAAATAATAGATGATCCATTGGTTGTCATCTAAATATTTCCTTAGAAAACATAATAAGTTTTCCATATATAATTATATACAATGTTTGACTACAATAATATCTAAAAGATATTCTAATAAAAGGACCGGCACACGAAAGTGGAAGGACGAGGAAGGAGAGTGCGCATGCCTGCACCCTGTGCCGCTAGAATATTCCAGCTGACACGTGAGCTTGGCCACAAGTCCGACGGAGAGACGATTCGGTGGCTTCTTGAAAGGGCTGAGCCTGCTATTATTCAAGCTACTGGAACTGGTACTGTTCCTGCTATTGCTGTTTCTGTCAATGGGACTTTGAAGATTCCCATGACTTCATCATCAGGTGCAAATTTGAACTCTGATGTTGAAACGGGGTTGAGAAAGAGGAGGAAAATGTCTTCCAGTAGTGAGTTCTATGATGTTACGGAAAGTTCGAATTTTGCCCCTGTCGCGCCGATTTCGCCACAGGGGCAGGGTTTGGTACCTGTTTGGGCAGTGGGACCCCCCGGAAATGGGACTGGTCCGGTTCCCGGCGGAGCCTTTTTTATGATTCCGCAGTCCGGGGGTCAATTGTGGGCATTACCGCCAGTTTATAATGTTGCGGCTAGGCCGATTTCGAGTTGTGGTTTGAGTTTTAGTGGTGGGGTTGGGGAGTTGCAAAGCCAAGTTATACAAATGGGTGTCGTGGCTAGTAATGGCGGTAGCAGCGATGGTGGTAGTCATGAAAGGGTTGGAGGAACTTCAGTTGATGTAGCAGCAGGTCCGAATTCGAACTCTCAGATGGTTAGGGATTTTTCTTTAGGGATTTATGATAAAAAGGAGCTTCAGTTTATGGTTGGGTCTGGCAATACTAATCAGAATGAAAAAACACCATCTTGAGCAGCCTGGACATGGTTGTTAGGTACTATCTTATTTTTTGTTTATCAGGGCTAATCAATAGGTTTTAGTTGATAGGGTTTTCAGCTTATTCACAACCTTTTTCCATCTAATTGATATGCATAGTGTAGAAACACTTTGTTAGCTAATGTTGACGGATGCTAGGAATATTAAAGGTTATTTAAGTTTGTTATATGCCTTTGTTTATTGTCTGATCGGGCAGTTTAATGACTTTCTTCAGGATTTGTCAAAGCTAAGCAAAACCAGTTTCTAATTTTTGAGGAAGCTCAAAAGTATAGCTACAATTTATTGTTTTCCTAGAATCAAGCATTATTGTTGGTACTTTTACAGAAAATTGAACAGACTCCTGCCAGTTTGGTAAAGTAAAATGAAATTGCTCTTTCCTTTTCTACAAATGATTTTGACCATTCAAATTGTTGGTTGTGGTCATAACATTTACGAGTATATGATAGCATCATAGCAAATATAGTAACCTAGCATTCTGCTTATGTGTACTGTTTTTCCTAATTCATTTGTTTTTAATGTGCTTGTATACTCTTGCCATTAAATAACTGGTTCTGCAGTGATTATATTCTTATAGTTTAAAATGTTGCTTCTAGCCCTTCTATTAGCTATTTTCTAAGTTGACCAGATTAGAAGGCTTGATCAGTATGTTCATATTGGACTAATATCTTTCATGATGCAAACTTTTGAAATCATGCATATAGAGAGAGCTATGTCAGTCAGTTGGATTGTAATTTCTGCCATGAAAATATCTGATTTCGATTGGGATACTTTTATATGGTCCAAATTTTGAGTCTTTTCTCTTCTATATGTTCCTTGCTTAGTCAACCACATTAGAAGGCTGGTTCCAGAGGTTCCTGTTTAACCAATATCTTTAAGGATAGCATGCTATTTCTGTCAGTTGGACAGTGGTTTCACTAATACAGTTTCCGTTTTTCTATCGTAGAAAACATGTTATGATAAATGAAAGAAAATGTGAGTATTTTCTAGAAAAAATTGTGTACAAATTTGGAAAACAGAAAATTCTGCAGTGGTAACCTAGCCGTCAATCTGTTTTCTGCGATTTTCAATACTAATTCTCCCATGCTTTTATGTGGATGTCACATTGAAAATCGTTTAACTAGAACATTACAATGTAGTGAATGTACTACTCCCTTCGTTCCTATATACTTGTTTTTCTAGCATAGGAAATTGTGTTTCTACATTTTCAATGTACTTTTGACTAATTTTCTTATTAAATTAGCAACCAATCAATTGTATAGTTTCAATTAATTGACATTTTATGTTTTTAATGTATTTTTTAGTATGTTTTTGTTTTTTTTAATACGTAATACTTGAATAGTAGAAAACAGTAAAAGAGAACGGAGGGGTATTAAGTCTATTCTTTTATTTCCTCCATTTTTGGATGATTTACATATATGGACTATAAATATGATATTCAAATAAAAATGAAGCAGTTTATTTACAGCAATTGTTTGGGCATCTAGAGCCATCTATTTATAACAATCCATTTGGATAAGGTCTTAGGACATCCTTTTTCATGTGCAACAATAGCAAAGGCATGCTGTTGACAAAACCAATATGTTAGATTAATGTATGAGGTGAACATATTCTGTGTATCCAACAAATGAAAATTGATTTGTAGCAGCAGCGTCTGTTTCTGGTTTGTTATGACAATTTATCAGCTTTTAGTGATGGATTTCTCATGTGCACTAACTTGCTGACGCTGCAGTTGATGAAAAACAATTGATGTTTGTTATTACTGAACGCATTAGAAGTGTTTCTGTAAAAAAGAAATGTTAACAGAGGCATATTTTTTAAGAACTTACCAAGCTTATTTGTTGAAATAATGTATTGTGTATCAGTATATATCTCAAGGCATCTGTGCACTAGATCCCATTGAGCTACATGATTCTTTAGTTCTCCACATATCAAGAACCATAAGTTACACTGTAGGAATGAACTCTTTTTTTCTTCCTGGGGAACATATTAATCAAGGTATTCTTAAACTTGTTACCAGACTTCAAATGTATCGAGCAATCTGATTGCCGGGACCAGTTTTTATTTCGATGTTTGCTCTTAATTTGCAAAATGTATGTTTTTTCGTTTTATTCAAGACTAATTGTTTCTCCATGCATTTTTCTATTTACAGGCGTCGTCTGTGGTATTAATCCAATTTTCCCTCTTAATATCTACACATTGTTGAAAAAGACCATGTTATAAGTTGCCACTCCAAGAATAGCCAACAACTAATTTTGTTCTTTCATAATATCACATACCCAACTTCTCAAGCACGTTTGTAATAGAGAACGGGACATGGAAGTATATATTTCCAAGGCATGGATAAGATAAAAACGGATCATGTGATCTTAAGCCTTTTATATAGAGCCGCTTAGATTCCTAGTCGAGTCCAACCCTTTATTTTTTCGGAACCATCATATTTTTCATTTTATCATTCAACATAGGCGTAATTGATGAGGCTGTGTAATTATTGAAAAATTCATTTAACTAAATGAACTTTTCAAATTGAAATTACCTATGATGATTCTTCTTTTCGAATTGCCTACTCAACCGATTCCATCATTTCAAATAATCTTTTTTTCGTCCACTTCAAATGTTAAAATAAAAGAAAATTAATTTAACATTATTGAACATTTGGAATTCCACAATGACTAAAGATTTAAGTTAAATTTTGAAAAAATTTGTATTTATATACCTCTTTGAATTAAAATTAGAAGTTTGATACCAATGCATATTCGCTACTTGAATCGTTAGGGGCAAGGTCGTAGTGGTAATACCAATCAAGGAGAACCTCTTCCATTACCCATGACCTCTTTTTGAGGTTGGGAGTAATTTTAGGCAATATGTGGCTTATTAACCAAAACATCAAAGGAAAAACAAAACATCATTAGCTCATTGCTCAAGTCTATTGAGAGTTGAGACATGTAGACACCATGAGCAAAAGTGAAAAAAAACTCGTTCTTTTTGTTTGGCCTTATCTGAAACATGCCTGGCTGAATTTAGGATTCAAACTATTTTCTTCAACTCAAAATATAATGGATTTCTAGGTTATACAAATTCTTACTATGAATATTTTTTACTGTTATACTTATCTCAATAAATATGAATTCATATCCTTGATTTCATATTTTAAATTAGTTTTCATAATATGTTTTCAGTCAGGAAATTTCTTCTGTTCCGTCGTCTTTTCAGGAACAATTCTGGATTTTCAATTAGAGTTTAAATGAATATGTGTTCAATATCATAACTCATAATTATTAGGTATTGATTGAGACTATATCACACTTATTTTCAATCAATCTTCTATTCAAATTCTCATAAATTTTATCGTACCACTTTTTCTCAATAAGTTGGTAATAACCGGAACCATTATGAAAAAGTGTACTCCGAAACGAAAGAAATTTCAAAAAAATCAATATTAATCAATTACAAAATTATTCATGGTCAAAGATCTATCTCTAAATTAAATATGAAAAATATTTTAAATTTGAGGTACATAATATTTATCTATTTATTGTTCAAATTGCAATAAGTACAAAATCAATTAGATGTATTCTTATCCTATAAATGTTAATTAATTTTGGATGATTTTTTTTAATTTGAATATATAAGGAGTATATTTTATATTATTTGATAAAAATGTATTAATGAATAATATATTTTCAATGAATGAAATTATAAACAAGATATTTTTTTGTGTAAATACCCAAAATTTTCATTGTATATCAATTAAAATCTATAACTTTGTTAAGTTTTAGTGATAAACTATATGGAACCTAGGTGGGGAAAATTTTAAAACTAATACATCTTATTATATTAAAAACATTAGAATACTACTAATAAGGAGTGTTTGTTAAATTTAATAAGATCCTAAAATTAATTAATGTAACATTTTTTTTTGTTAAGTTTGTTTGATAATTAATTATTTAATATATAATTCATATATATAAATGAATTGAGGTAGGGAAAAAGTTGTCAATATTAATTCAATATAGTATATATATATATATATATATATATATATATATATATATATATATATATATATATATATTCAATATTCAGCCAATTATAATTCGCCTAAGCTCATTCCGTTTCAATCATTTATTGATTTGCAGCTCTGTTACTGTCATATTTTTGCATTTAAATTTTGAGATTTAATAAATATGTCTTAAATAAAAGAATAAAATTGAGTATAACCAATATGAACCAGCCAAATGAAATAAAAAACCCAAAATTCAAATATATGTTGAAAAGTTTGCCAGAGTTGGCAACACAAGACAAAAATTAGTGATCAAGAGCATTAGGACCAGTGCAGTAATTGAAGAAATGATTCCAAAGCCATTGAACCAAGAACCTCCTTCGGACCCCATTCATATTATAAGTGGCGCCATCTTTCCCTTTCAACATCTGCCCTGGGTAGGACCCACCTCCCCCAGTCCCATATATCCCCTGACAAAGATCCGCTATCTCCACTGGGAAAACCGGGTCCTGACCCGCATACCATGCATTAATAAGCGGGTTAGTTGCCACCTCAGCAATCTCATGACCTATCACACTTATCATCCCATCCACACCCACATCTCCATTGGGTGACTTGACGGGTTTCAACCCGGGAATGTACTCGGGTATGGCGAATGGGTAGGCGCACATGCCCGGGCACATTTTGCCCGAGTTCCCTATCCAGGCGTAGGGTACCGTGTACCCTACGATAGAAGGGAAGGTGAAGTAATGGAACCCACAAACATTGTCGCAGAAGTCTTGTACGTACACGTCATCAGATGTCAGAACCAAGTAGACCCCACTTTTCGAGTTGACTGGTAACGGTTTGGTTCGGGCAGTTATAGCGGTTTTAATAACGGTTTGGACAGTTAACCGGGTTAGGGATCTTCCGAGGGAGTAGAACCGGATGTTCTTTTCTTGTCCCAAATGAACGGTTCTTGAAATGTTGGCTCCGGTTTGGTCTGTATAGAGCTGGACCGTTTTCCACCACCCGGAAACAGAAGGCGATTTTGTGTTAATTGATGAGATTGAGATGATGAAGTCGCGGATGATTCGTTTTTGGGTCCGGTCCCATTTTCCGTACCAAATGGGGTAGACTATTATGTTTTCGGACAGGACCGGACCCATGTGGTACCTTAAATGGACAAATTCCGATGAGCCTTCGTATTTCTTCGAGCTTCCGACGAGAAAATCGGTGGCGTTGTGTTTCTGGTTGTGCCATGGATGCCACCCATTGACAGATGAGGTGAACAAGAAACAAAAGAGGTAAACAATGGCAAGTAGTGGTGCATGGTAGCAGGAAATGCAGTCCAGGCGCATGTTGGTGTTACTTGAATAAGAAGAGAATTTAATGGAATGAGAGCTATGTATAGATTGATGAAGGGTAATAAGAGTTTGTTTCAGTTCTGGGGTTCTATATGATTGATTTAGAAGTGTGGGTTTATAAGGGGATGGTGTGAGAAAAAATGATGGTCTCAAATGGGGAAAATGAGTTTGGAAGGTGGTAATGGAGGACAGATAGATTCTTAAAAATATAAGTAAAGAAGTAGGACCAACATTCATTAGGATTTTTATGATGATCCAGTAGAAACTTTTACCTTAAAACCACGTAAACACACCAAAGTGTTCTTTCGGTTCTTTCTTTACTTTTTTTTTTTTTTAATTTTATTTGTATCACTTTATGAAAACAATATTCAATATCATAAACATCATAAAATGTAATTGGCTTCAACAAATACACCTGGAGTTTTGGCATTGACATTTTATTCTCGAAAACATGTTTATATCCACAATGAAGATTGGAGATAATATTTGTATCGAGAGGAAATATTTTATTATTTATATTGTGCACATAAATAATAAAATTCCTTAAGAGAAATCTTCTATAAAAGAGATTTATCAAACTGGCCGTGTGCTCGACTATCGGGCCTCAGATTTCCTAATGCATGTCACCACAAAGACGATTCGACTTGGATATGACCTCGAGCTGTGGAGCTCGGATCTGAAGTCGATATGTGTCATGCATGTACCTGTGACGAGGATTCGTCTTTTACCCTTGATATGGTCCGAATCAGCTGACTGATCCCTGCAAGCATAGTAATTTCGATTCGCCTTGGACTTTGATCCTTGAGACGCTGGGTAGGACGTAGCGGAACTTGACCCTTCCGGGCTGGTCGATACGCGACGGCCGACACTGAATTCTCTTGATTGATAAAGCGCCTACCGAACGCCACCCCTCTTTATCGATACGCCCTCGCGATTTTGACTACGCGACGATCATGATATTGCCCTCTATCGAGAGTATTAGACCGGCTCTCGGGGACCAGTGTATAAAGCCTCCCTAGACTTCCGAGTCTTCGGGCGGTTATTCGGGGATAATGGATAAATTGTTCTTGTCGGTAGTATTAGATCCGCCTTTCGACTGTGCAAGCAAAAGTTACCCTAGACTCCGATCCTCGTGAGTTCCTTCAAGGTCGAAACCTTTGAAAAAGCTGCTCCCTTCCCGAGATTTATCTGCAGATAGAGATCCCAAGCATGCGGTCAAGATTATACCAGATCCCATTACAGGCCTTCGCCTAATGTTCTAATAGAATACCCGTATTTGCCTTCACTCTTCTTCTTTCAGTTATTTTTGCATATATCTTCTTCTTACTCACCTTTCTTTTCTTTGTACCTAGATATCGTGCCATCCTTTCAAGGATTTAGGCTCCGCCGAGGGCCGCTATGATATCAGGAGCCTTTAGATCGACGGTCACGGAGGTACCGATGTTGATATACTCACGCTTCGCTTGCTAGTACCCAACGATAGAATCCATCTTCGTAGATACTAAGTCAGTTGACGAAGATGTTTCCTGCATCATGTATCATGCGAGGTCCTTTTCGACAGTGAGGAACGCATTTATGGATTCTTTTAAGACTCTCAAGAGGTTCAAGGGCGTGATTTGTCGAGTCAGACGCAGGAGTCGAAGCCGCCTTCTCTAAGGCTCGTCACCTTAGGGATGCTCTGCAGCTGGCTGCTCCTCTCAAGATTCACGATAGATTGTTGTTATCCGCACAACTTCAAAGGGAATCATCTTCTAAGTTATAAAGATGCAGATGTAGGTCATTCCAGCGCTCGAATCCACCCTCGGCAACAGCTGAGGATGACCGCCTCGCTGAGGCGGTGAGCTGACCTAGCCGGGACATACACAGGCTTCTCATGACGCCAAGTGACTGCCGGGAGTCTCTGTGATCACTCTGGCCTAGAGGTCGGCAGTTCGAGCTCATATTAAGGCCGCTGGAGTGAGTATCAAGAAGTATGTGGAGAGTCATGTTGAGTAGCTAGCATAGAACTTATGAGTCTTTGTACTGGCCTTAGAGGGCTCCTTTAGTTTATTTCTTTCATGCACTTCCGCTTTATTTTGTTAATTTCTTTATTTGTAGCAGACTTTCCTTTGTTGAGACACAGTTTTGGCCTTGATTATTTACAACTCTTGTTTTCTTCTTTTTGCATGTATGCTTTCTTTATTGACTTTGATCACCATATCCCTGACTCCTAAAGTTGTGTTCTTCAATGTACTATGCTATTGCCATCATTAATCATTTGACCCCCTTCTCCCTTACCTGAGAGAAACATAAAAGGTATTTAAGCACAGACCGAACTTTGGATCGTCAAGCCATAGTGACAAGCTCAAACAGCTCAAGCGGTATTGATCTTTTTAGCCTCTACATCATGAGGGTGGCCTAAGGCTTTATACTCATACTCTAGGAGTTCTATAGGTAATTTACCTCGCACTGGTAGGGTCGGATACTGTGTTTAGGAGTTCTGTAGTAATTATCCCTCCCACCGGGGTCGGGACAATCTCTATACTCATGTTCAGGAGTCAAGTGTATATTTTATCCTTTATCCCGAGCGGCCAGCTTTACTCGTGCCTGTGAGGTCAGCGACGCTTTATCCTCGTGCTCGGAAGGTTGGGACAGCTTTATACCTGTCTTTGGGAGCAAGTGTATAGTTTATCCTCTTATCCTTGTGGTCAGCGGGCGCTGAACCTCGTGCTTGTGAGGGCTCTATTCTTGTTTATCACGGTAACACTCGGTGGCCTCCACTATATCGGGGTCACCTCTCATTTCTTCTCTCTCGAGGTCACCTCTCATTTCTTCTTCTC
This sequence comes from Lithospermum erythrorhizon, assembly GCA_019722365.1. NCBI lineage: Eukaryota > Viridiplantae > Streptophyta > Magnoliopsida > Boraginales > Boraginaceae > Lithospermum > Lithospermum erythrorhizon. The sequence goes on along the minus strand of JADFUC010000217.1, from coordinate 36,581 downwards.
TCGAGGTCTTTGGGCGTTATCAGGTGATAACATCTATCTCCTGTGAAAAGCCGATATTCAAAAAGGACCACTCATGAGGTCCTCTTTGCTTTTTGCAATGACGACACCTCCGCCTTACGTGGTCCTGCTTTTTGGGATGTACTGGTACACCCATTTATCCCGGTGTTTGTCCAAAGATCAGCGACTTCTCGACAAGGCCCGATCGCGTTTTTCATCAGTTCCCTACGTGTTTCTTCATATATGTAATCTGGGTCCATACCTGTGTCTATGATTTCTTCAAGGGTCCTTTCCTCGGGCCAAGGACGACCTCGTACATGAACTCTCGCTTTTAAAGCTTGGGCGTCGGCCGATAAGATTTTCTTTAGTCTGGGCATGCATTTATTCTATAAGGTTTGCTCATGTAGGTACCCAGATACCCACTTTGTCCGATACTTTGTCTAGTATTCTCGACGACCTGGCTGCTGCACTCGGGTCGCTTCCCATCGCTTTTCCCACAATGTCTCTTCATATGAAGCCGCGCATAAATTTTGTGTCTATGACTTCTTCGAGGGTTCTTCATCTCGGGTGACTGCATATGAACTCGCTTTTAGGGCTTCTTGAGGCCGACAGGTCTCGACGGTTCCTGGATGGACCTCCTCTTCGGTTATGTTCACTGCTAAATCTAAAAAGCGACGCTTTCTTCTGTTCCTCAGATTTCCGTGACACCTTCGCCTTCCGGCAGAGCTTGTCTCGCATGTCTTCTTTCCGTGGCAAAGGTGGTTCATTATACCTCTACTTCTCGACTTCTCATAGTCCTCGAAGACGGATACGTGGTTTGCCTGATTATCAGTTGCCCCCAACTCGGAAGACCGACCGGTTCATTTCCGCTGCTGTTGGATTTTCCCGACCTTCGAACACTGTTTCTCCATATTTTTTTTGGATACACGCAGAGTTCTCGCTCGTACCATGTAGTAGTTGGCTATCCTTTGATCACGACACACAACGGAAAGCTGCAAGCACTCCGAGTCCCATTGCTGAGTTCTCACGGGGTAGCCTCAAGGCCAGAAGCTTCTCTTAAGGCTCGCTCGCACTATGTTTTTTGACTCCAAAGGTTGATTTGCCCCCGGTTGTATTCTTTATGTGGGATCGTAGCCCGCTACCAGAGGTCATGTTTCGTATTCATCGTCACACGCTCAATGTTTCGCTCTCGCACCGTGTGTCACGAGCCTTGAGCTGCCCTCGATGCCACATTTTCTCGCTGTTAATGGTGCATCATCCCTTTCGAGTGCTTCTACGAATTCTTCCTCTTCTGGATGGCTTCGGCTGGACAAGAAGGCTGCAATTTTCCTCAGTTTAGTCCGTCCGTCTCAGCTTTTGATGTAACTCGCATCGACAAAGGCGCTTCTTCTCGATGGTGAATGGATTCGCCACCGCTTGGCCGGCTTTGTAGAGAGCTGGCGGTCAGGGTCACCATCTTCTTGGTATGTTCGCCTCGTGAAGGCGACTGCTGCTCGTAGGGACCTCTTGATCGCTGAGGACCCAGTTGTTTCGCCTGGTTGTCTTCACCTACACACATATGGCACGACTTTGTGTCTTCACGGTCGGAGTAGTCAGGTAGTTCGCCACTCATCCCAGGTTCCAACTTGTTTCTCCGTGTTTCTAAAGACTTTACCTCAACTTTCTGAGGATGCATGGTATAATGGGCCGACGGCACCTTTTTCTCTCCAACAATATGGCTCCTTGATGGGAGAGGTCCATGACCTTCTCCCATGAAGACTAAGTAATTTCATTACGTCCTAGCATCACGGTACTTCAATAACTGTTCTCAAGGTTGTTGGCTTCTCCTGGGCGCCGGACTCGTGTAGTTCGATCATCTTTGCTCTGAAATTCCTCAAACATCCCGGGGATGTCTGACCGGGCAGTGGTACTCCTTGGGCTTGCATTTACTTGTAAGGCACTTGTCGCAAGAAGGTCAGTCCGCCCGTTATCTTAGTCTCAATGAGAACTTAGTTGATTTGGAAGTATGCCGGCATCCTTTTTCATTGATGCTTTCCTCGGCCTTTTCGCCTCATACTTCAGTTTTACAGGGTGACCAATGAGGCCGCACCCTTCCCCTTGTTTGCCTAAGACTCCTCCATGTCATGTGCTCTAGTGGATAGTCGTCAAGGTCTTCGCAGTATCCCCACTGCGATGTAATCGGAGGTCCCCACCGCATCCCCTCGTATGTACATGCCGACGTCAAGACCGAGTCTATCTTTTGCACTCAAGTCGAGGCCCTCCATCGGGTCGATGTACTCAAGTGACCGCTCTTCTTGGCGCTGCTGGCAATCGCGCCGGAAGAAGGGCAGAACTACTTTTCCAAATTGTGCCTACCGTCGACGGAGTCCGTCTCAGCATCATTCTCAACGCATTCCCTTTCGAGCTGATGAATCAAGCTGACTACGCGGGGTTCCACTTGCTCAAAGATTATTGCATGTTTACATGGGTAATGCGTCATTGGGGTTCTAATTCCAATTAACCGTTGAACTTTGGGGTTGATACTCAGCTTCAACCCATTCATGGTTCGTAAGTGTCGACATAGAATATGAAGTGAACCGGCTCATCTGGTGTACGATTGTCTCCAATACGAACTCCCTACTTGTGCACCGGGTATGGTTCCATCACCGAGACGCATGGAGTCCCTACCACCTTCGGGTTGCTGGGTCCATGGATGTGTTTCAAGCTTGATCTCAGCGGAGCGAAAGGTGCTTCCGGCGCCTTTCGAGGTATTAGGGCGCCTCGTAAGGGTGTAACCCCAAGCTGGCCTCTCGTAGCCAAGGCCCTGCTCATGGCTTCCAGTATCTTTCCTGGGCGCGGTAGAGAGATTCTTCGACGCCGAGACATGCTTGACCATTTCTTCCACTCATCTTGGTTGTAGAGGCTATCTCGCTTCTTTCTACGCGGTGATTCCCTTCATCATGACGTATATGAATCATCGAATTCCATGTGACGATCTCGATTGGCTTTTTTCGGATTACCAAGGAACCACATCTGGGAATGGGATGAAGACTGCTGAGTACGCTGAGCCTCTGCTGCAATCAATGTCCCTTTCACATAAGTACGTCATCCAGTCACAGTAGACGCCCGCCTCCACTCGCGTGGTAACCCACGTTGCTTCTAAGGCCCCGTAGTACGCCGAACTGCACTTACTCATGCTCATCTCAAGGGTTCTTTCGAGTCGAGCGACGAGAGTGTAGAGCCCACCGTCACAAGATTTTTATCGCGAGGAAAGACTTTATTATTTATATTATAACACTAAAATAAAACCCCTTGGGAAATCTTTCAAGGTACAAAAAGAGATTTTGTCAAACGGTCGGGGTTCGACTATCGCCTAGTACTTCCTACATATGTCAAGGCTTACAATATACTTACTGGTCTCAGCTTGATATGTATAACACTGATGTATTCGGAGCGAGGAATTGCCTTTTATTCTTGATATGGTCCAATCAAGCCAGCAACTCCGATCCCGCGTGGTCATAAGTGGGACTCGATCTTTGTCTTGAACCATCCATGATATACGGGCCGGATTGCTGACTCTGACCCCTTCCACTTGGTCAGAGGCTGGAATAACACGCTTTACTCTCTTTATTGATGTTGGTCGGCCGGACGCTGAATTCTTATTCGATGTCCTCAGGCGGGACTTTGACGCGATTTACTGATATGTCCTCTTTCCTTTCCTGACGCTTTCAACAATTTGTTCCTCGCGCCGGACTAGCTTCGGTGAGGTTCGCAACGTGGTACCGAACTCGATGAAAAGTGTAGCTTAAGTGGTCGTGTCTTTCCAAGAAGAAAATTTTAGTACTTTCCCTTTATGCCTCTGCCGAATGCAGAAAGCGCGGGTTTACTCTTCCGATTTGATTTGCACAGGGGCCTTAGTAGCGCAGCCTTGCAATACTTCATGTTAAGCAGTAACCTATTCGTGTCAAGGGCTTCAATGCCTTATTCCTTTTCTAGATTTGATTTTAAGTAGGGCCCCCAAGATCGTGGTTTCCTACAAATATTGGGATGGACGCCCGCTTTTTTGTCGGCGGGATCGGGCCGCTTTAATGGGGCAACTCCACAGGAGACTCTGGGATCGGGCCATACAGATAGGCGCCTATTTAGGTCTCGTGTCCCGTAGAACTTTTTTCCTTAAATCTTCAAGTCCTGAGACGTTGCCGATCTTTCCTTCAAAGCTGTTTTCATCTTTGCCTTAGCTTTTCTCCCACTTTTACCTATCAATTTCAAAATTATAAGGGCTAAAAAAAGGGAGGGGCATTTATAGATTCTCTCGAGCTGTTTTTGATTGGTCGATCCATTTCTCAAAGCGATCACCATCTCACCAAGTTGATTTTAAGGCATAACTGACCTGCTTGATATTTTACACCATTTGTTCTCCATGAAATGTGGAGTTGCGCCTACTTAGGTTTTTAGGTCAATATCAATTTATTTATTGATCCCGATATTTATTCATTAATTCAAGTCCTGGGTCTTATGGAAACCCTATTTTGCGCTTAAAATTGTGCTTATTTAATGAAAATCCTAATTTTAAATTTAAAATTAATATGGCCCTTGAATCACTGAACCTATTATTTTTTTTCCTTGCTTGAATTTAATTTGAAAGTCCGGGTGAACTCTAATCAACATGTATAATCGTGTAATCGGTTGAAAATTAACTAAATCAATAAATCCATAGAAATGAATTTTATTAAAATTAATTAAATTTTCACTATCTACAGTATTTATCTTATCAAGATTTTTACCTGCTTTGTCCTTCTAAAATTACCTCCCTTGATTGAACCAGGTTTCTATATTCTGCTTCAATACGTACCATCTCCTCATAGGCTATAAACGACCTCTATGCCTCGATTCGATCCTAATATTCAATTCGAAATAGTCAAGTTCAAGGTCTGCTTGGGTGAATTAAAGATAGAGCCGAATGATTGAAATTATATTCAAATGAACCGAGCCGAACTGAAAAGTTTCTACCGGTCCATTTGGGTGCAAACCCCCATAAACGATTCTCCCCCTGCACTATCCACATGTTAGCTGAAGTGTCAAATTGACACCACATCAACTTAACACCATCAAATACACACTTACTCTCTTTTCTGCACCTATATAAGTAACCGCCTCGCGTGTAAATAATCCTGGGTAGCGACAAGAGCGCTAATGCCAAAGACTCTAGCCCTTCATGCCACTACTAAACTACAGTAACTGCATCGCTGGTTTAAAGGGTGCCTCCTCGCCCCCGACCGGCCGAGGCACATCCCGTAATTTACCTCCTCCGCGATCCCAAGAGGCCTCGAGGTCATGAAATGATTTCGCTTTCTTACACTTTACAAATTGGTGCAACCCATGAAACATTAATCTATCGCAGACACCTCATAATTATTTAATTAAAAAATAAATAAATATTCACATAATTAATACTTACACACTACACATTCAAACACACACAATCACTCTCTCTCGATCAGATTGCCTCTAATCTCTTTCGGCTCACTACTCTCTCGCTTCTCTACTTAGAAATCATTTCTTCTATCGACATCGAAGGATAATGCTCAAACTCGATTTAAGCCGGGAAAAAGGTAAAATTAATAACTTGATAATTCCTGTGATTTTTTAAGTAATTCTACAGTACTTAATGAATTTATAAACTAAAAAAATTGAAATAACATATTTGTGTACTCTGATGTTGATTTGTATGTCAATTTGAGTATATTATTGCTCTAATGTATTTTTGAACTTGAATTATATGATTTTAGGTTTTGAATGAAAAGGTTGTACAAATTTGGGGTTTACAATCGTTGTGTAGTTTAAATTAATAAATGCATTTTAATTTTCTAATTTTGAAACATCTCATCTCGATTTGAATTGTATTATAGTTTCAAGTTTAAAATTGTATAAAATTAAGGTTTACAAAGAGTGTCAATTTTAAAATGAATAAAATACATGTTAATTTGTTGATTTAGAATCGAGTTATTGTGATTTGAAATGTTCATATTTTATATGGTTATATGGAGTAAATATTTACACTTGATAGATAAATTTAAGTATAGAAATACTCTAAACATGTTAGTTCTACCTTGAATAATGTAGATCTAGTCATCAGAGTACATTTGCACTCTAGGTTGTTAGGTAAAAACTACAAACACTAGGCTCGGAAAGATATTTATACTCCAAATACTCAGTTGTAAGTAGCTTTAAAGTGTGTAAGAGAAGAGTATATATAAACAAACACACATTTGAGTTTATATATACTCAAAATATATAATTGTAGGAAGAAATATAGAAGAATGTATTAAGAGTACATAACTATCTAATTACACATATTTGAGTACATATATACTCTAACAAATTATTAGATCTATTAAGTCAATGTGTGTAAATATATTTAGAATACATATATACTCCCTCGAATACACACCAGTACATGTATTTTAAAAACATAATAATATAGTTTTATGTTCGCATATGCGTATTACTACACATTTGAGTATATACGTATAATGCGAACACAAATTTGCACATATAGTTTAAAAATCGTAGTACTTTAGTATTATATTCTATACATACGTGTATTAAAGTACATGCAAAGACTCCAAAGACACACATTTGAGTACACGTGTACTATGTATAATGAATTTTAGGTTGAATGTTGATATATTTTGTCACTGATTTTGTGGGGACAAATCTATTGCCAATGGATGGGTTGGGTTGCATTTTCTGCGCCTGCATCAAACTTTTCATGGATTCTGATGTTCAATGATTATTGCATTTTATGTTATATGTCGAGGAGACAGCTTATGGTTTTAACCGCAATGCGGGAAAAGGATGTTGTTATCTCTCACGCTGGGTGTTTTCACTGATTTCTAGATGTTTTGGAGGTGATTTTTTGGACGCATTTTTTGGCCACGACTATAGCAGATTCATTAAACCATGGCTATTATTATTTCAACCTTAGCATACGGAATATGTTATGTTCTACATTCTGTATTTGTCAAGCGCCTACGCGCCAGCTCACACACTCGGATTGGTACTTAAAGCAAGAATGGGCTTCACGCTTGAACTAATAATGGAGAGCGCAATATGAAAAGGCTTTCGAGGTCACAAAAGCAAGTGACAAGTCTCATTCCATTTGCAATGCCAAATAGTTGTAATAGAATCACATTGCTTATTATATTATAGAATTAGAAGTAGTAAAATGTAACTAGGTATGTCAAAAATATTATTGCATAATTATATTGATAATGTGTATATTCATATACGGAGTATATATATACTCCGTAGACATATATTTGAGTACATATATATCCGCATCTAATAATATGTATATTTTGTGTTCAAGTACACGTGTAATGATTGAAATATGAGCATTTTTTTCAAGTGTATCATTGAGAAGAAATAGAAACAACATAGAGTGGAACTATAAACGATTAGTAATTTTTTTTTGACATAATTGAGAACAACTTCATTGAGAATGAAAACAATACATTGCAATGACATAAGTTTTCACCTTCTCTTTGCTAAATGCCGAATCCAAAAAGACAATTTATGTTTGGAATTTTCAATACATATTGTTGTTGATCATTACAAATGAAGATGAACACCTAACTTCTACTAGATAAAATACATAGATGATTTGATTTACAAAAAAATGCTACAAGTTGATGCTCTTTGTTGTCTGATGTCTCCTAATGTAGAGTCTTGAATCTTCATCTTTTCTCTGGCATCCTCTAACTTTTTGACTTTCAAAAAATAGCCCCAAATAAGTGGAAAAGTACAACATTTTTGCATAAAAACAACCACAAATCTGCTCCAAAGAAAAACAACAAAAAATATACAAAAACATATCCAAATCCATAGCCTCATTGCACCAGAATGAAGCTTAAAAGTTGTATCAAAATAGCCCAAAAACTGCTCGAAAGTTGCACAAAAAAGAAGCTATAAAACTGTTCCAAGGTTGCTCCACAAGTGCAGTCTCCTCGCACCAATGAGAAGCTTCAAAACTACAGCGAAACAGACCCAAAACTATCTGAAACTTCTTAGAAAGGAAGCTAAAAGACTGAACTATATGTGTTTAAAACCTGCACCAGAAATCTCTAAAAAGTACAGCAGAAAAATAACCATAAACAACACAAAAAATAGCTCCAACAACTAAAACAAAACCCAAATGCATCAATAATGTACAAGTGCACTATACTATCTATTTAAAAAATATACATTATCAAATATTTCACCAATTAAACAATCAAGTACGTTAACTTCAGAATTGATGATTTAACATTCGATGTGTTATCTTATCGAATGACTAGCACAAACAGTAATCAACGAAACCAACTGGACAATAAATTTGATTAAATGTAGTTTCACTAAAATATGATTAAAGGAATAGACCTCGTAGAAATTTATCTTGAGGAGCAACTTGAACCTGTTGAGACAAATCACGCCTTTCAAGAGCAAAAATAGTAGGATCTTGAACCTTCTGGGAGAAGGTTGGAGGAGGTAAAGCAAAAAAGTGACAATATCTAAAGACATGGAGTAATTGCACATTGGATAGAAATTAGAAAAAAATATAGTAATAAAACAGTTCCATTTTTCTCAAAATTATACTCCATAACTCCAACTCGACAAAAATGGATCATAAAATCAACAAAAAACAATAGAAACAAAAAAAAAGAAAAAAGAAAAACAATAGAATTTATCTTCTCCCTACCTAATTTCATTTCTCTAGTTCTAATTTCATGAATCAAATTCTATCAGAATTTGAAATTCTAAGAAATAGAATAGATTGAGAAATTAAATTGAAAATCAAAACTAACAATCGTTCATTAAGATATTGTGCACAAATTCACATAAATCTACTAATAACATACTAAAATTAACTAAAAAAACTAGAACAACATTAACATAAAAACAAAAAAACTCAAAAAATTAGTTACTTTAGGACTAAGAAAAGTTACATAGATTATACATATTAAGAGGAGAAAGAGAGGGTTGTAATGGTACGAACTTTCGACGAAGAAGACAGCGGTGATGGCGATTCATGGTGGCATGTTTGGATTGGGCTAGGCTATATTATGCCCCCGTGTTTTGTCCAGTTACCAGCTAGCCTAGTCTAATAAATTGTTGGGCTTAGAGGGTGGGCCAAGTTTGCACCAAATAATGTATGCACCACATCCCTTTCTCTTTTCAACAACAGCCCCATCAAGGTGTTAATTACTTTCTATCCCTTCCACATCGCTTCATCATAGACCCCACCATAATTTTCATTTCTTTTTATTTATTTCATATATTTAATTATTAAATTTATAATTACTATAAAAATTAATTTTTTAATGTATTAAATAATATATATTTTGACATGAAAATTAATTAAATTTCAAAGTTGTAATTTGGGATTTTCTCTCTGCTTAAGGTGAAACAGAATTAAAAAAAAATTATAATTTTGTGAAGGATCCATGTAGTGTTGTTAATTAGGAATTAGATTTGTATTTTAGAGGTTTTCAGTTTTGAGAATTTTAATTAGTGACTTGATTTTGACAATTTAAATTTTAGGGTGTCAATAAGGATTTTTAATTTTGGGTTTTGATTTTTGCGCCTGATCGGGTACCCGCCTGATAAATACCGTTCCGTCCGATCCTTTTTGGCCAAATATATATATATATATTAAGCTTAATTATATTCCAAGAAAGATTTAAAAATGAAAGAAGAAAAATTAAACCAACCACAAGTTGCCACGCAGCCCAACGTGGTGGCAAAGCCCCGATTCATCTCCACTCGTGGAACTTACACTGGGGTGTGTGTCATGTAAAATTGGCACCGGATCAAATTTTGACACCGGACCCATTTTATGTCAAATGTGATATCCATTTAATCCCCTACCGCATACAAATCTCATTTGACACCCTGCCGCACTTCTGGGTCTTAAGAGCAAACAACCCCCAATTAAGACAAGTCCCAAGTCAGAGCCAAACCCAATTCTCATCATCCGATCTTCCCACTACAACTGGGCCTAACCTTCGCCACCACTCAGCAACTGGGCCAACCACCATCCTCCGATCCCTAATGTAGTTTAATTTTATGTCAAAGGATCGCGTCGCACAAGAGTCAATACTGCCTTTTTTATTAGGCTCATGAAGAAATCTCTATACTAAAACTTGTTTTATGTTAGCTAGCACGTGCTCTTTAATATGAATTGAATATTTAAAACGCTTTGAAAACAAACGCTGAATCCTATTTTCACAACTTGAATTAAGCTTCGGCTCATCCACATGATCACAAGGTATACCGTAGATAAGTTCAAAACAAGTGTCCGCTGGGCAAATTTAAACTAATGGATCCTACCGCAAGGCTTCAAAATCACGCCATTTCCCACACGTATCATTTCCTTTCGAAGTTCTACTTAACTTGAGTTCCTCGCATATTACTTAATAAATACGAGAACCACAACCGGTGTCTAGCACCCACGAAGAGAATTAGAAGTTGTACAAACTTCAATAAATATACACACCTTTAGGCTCGTGTTTATTAAAAACCATTCTTCCTGGCCCGATTGAATTTCCTATGTGCCGCTTCCTGACCTCGAGCTCAGAAGAATGGAAAATGTCATCTCTGGCAGAGTATTACCCTTGCCCTCTTCTCTGCTCAAGCGACGCTACCGCTAGAAAATTTACGCAGAAGTCAGTTAATTGCTCATATCCAAAATTCATTAGCACGCTAATGTTATTTATTATGAATCTCGGCAAGTGGTTTCGACGATTCTACCGCTTATAGCCTTGATATACCTAGACATATCGACCAAAGCGCATCTCATGGTGATAAAGAACTGCCCTGGGCTTATTCAGATCCTCAAGTGCTCGCACCGCTGCCGCATCCATCACCTTAAGCGCAATCGTAATCGCCAGATTGCCTACGCCAACGGTAGCACGAAAGTTTCGCATTTCTCATATTCCATGCCTTCCGATTCACTCAAGAGCTTCGATAAATGTCATATACGCGATACTCATCAAGGCCGTAGCCCGAAACTGCCCATCCGAGTAAAGCTGATACACACTTTGCTTAGAGAGTCCTTCTTTATACAACTCCTATTTCTTCCAAAGGCATATTACTAGTGTCCCCGTATGTCTATATAGGAATTCCTTTATACAAGACGATTTAACTCGCAACTCAAGACAACCTTCAACTCACGAGACCACGCCTCAAAATTTGCACCATCACACGATCGAAGTTAATGTAGCTTTGAACCGTAGTCTCTAAATAATAGTGGTAGCCATATTAATTCTACAAGAATAAGTAACAAAATAAATGCACTCAAGAACTATCATGCTAAAACACTTACAAATAAATTGTAAAGTAAATACTAACACTTCAAATCTCACCTAAATATATTAGTATCAAGATCTATTATACTTAAATTTAAACTAAGAACACCGTGATACATTTTGGAATCCATTATAATATAGGTTGTCAACCAATTATGTAAACTACATAACTTGCGGTTACTCAAGATTCGTTACAAGATGCTACCCAACATTTGTATCTCCGAAAACCGGTTATATACCAATTAAACCAAAGTGTTACTTGATTGACTATCCGAAGCCCACAACGTTAGTGGAAATCACTTCAACATTTATCCATTGTCATATCAAACAACATTGTAACATCTGCTATCACTTGCGGCTCCAATTGATGCAAATTGATTGCACAACTTTAAAATCGACTTTTGATACTTTGCTTAAATTTTAATCGTGAGATTATTATTACTTTGTTTTCATTTACTCATGCATACTAGCACATAATCGTTGAATACATGCAACATGAAAAATAAAACAAGTAACGACATTCAAGAGATATACGATATGGCCCCTAGAACTCATTACAAGTATTTATCAAATACTAACATGTTCTAAATTCTTGTATCTTCAGACTTCCGATCCAACCGGTCCACTTAAGTACCACCACCGTGAAATGACCAATATTCACTTGTTGCTGGGCTTTCATTTATATACTAACCCATCTTAGACGTTTCAGAAGCTTATGGTAAACAATAAATAAATAAATACAAGAAAATATGACTCGTATAACATTTACAACATTACGTTCGCACCGAAAAAATAAATCTAACGGGCCATATCTATATACTCCATTCCAATTAAAAATACAGCACTTTATTAAATCATATAAATGAACTTAATAAATATTTTAAATGGCATTGAAAAATGCATGTTTGTAATTATCAAATTAATTAATCCATGTAATTACACATATTAAAATTAATTAATATAAACTCAATTATCATACATATGTCAATTAATAATTACAATAATTATTAACTATATACATATTATAGAAAATATTTATCGCTAAATATATTCTACATTAAGTAGCGAAATTGCTACTATAATCGTTATATCACTTTTAAATTAATTTAAAAGTTATAATATGAAATTAATTAATTATCATCACACAATTAATTACAATTAATTATCATCACCTATTATTAATTAATTACAATTACTCAGTGATTAAAATGACAAATAATCAATAAAAAAACAGAAAATATAACTATCCCATAATTTAGAAACCAAAAATAGCGAATAAATCGCTGCATCAGTATTTTCAAAAATTGGCACACGCCATAACGGCCCTGACTTAATCGACTCCATTTTAACGCCGACCGCCGACACGCCGCCGCCCCACAAAGCAGTCGCCGACACGCGTCTCACGCTGTAGGCTTCCACACGCTACCGTAGGGTCGCCGAAGTCGTCGTCATTTGGCGGTAATATTTCCATATTTAACTTGCCTTTCGATTTAATTTTAACTGCTTGTAAAATCGTTTTGGAGGCTTTAAAATTTTTCAAAATTTATGAAATTAACACATTAAAAATTCATAATTTTCTTTGAACAAATCCCACCTGCTCGTTCATAAAATAAATGTTTCATATTTAATTATTAATTAAACAAATTCATAAATTTCAAAATTGTTTTTGAGGCACTAGAAAATCCAAAAATATTAAATTTAATGGAGACCTTCTACGTGCTATGGGTTCCAGAAAAATTAGTTTGTAATTTTACAAAATGTTTTACAAAAACCGTTTTGAAACAAACCAATTAAATCGTACTTTAATTTATTTAAACAAAATTAACAAAATATGATAATACATCATCATAAACTCAGAACATTATGCGTAAATAAATAATCAAGAACATATTGATTTATTCTCATCATATATTTATCAATTAAATATATGAACAAGAATTAATCAAATAAAAATCGATAAAACAAAACAAGCATAAAACAAATAATGTAAAACTTAATTTGGTTTACTAATCGATGGAAAACCTATGGATATATGAGTATAAATACAAATTCATAATTCCGTGGATCTTAAAGTGCTTAATACATTATTCAACAAATACATATAATTAGAATGTAATGAATAAAGACTTACAAAGGTGCGCTTCTGGAGTAAATTCCACTAAAAATCCACACGTCAAATTACGTCAGGAATTTGACTTCCTTCTACCTTCATTGTAATATCAATCGTATGATATCTCACTGTCCACACCAGAGAGGTCAATCAAGAACCGATGCTAAGAAACAAGCGTAACAAAAACCAAAACCCAAGAAAATTCTTGGAGAATTTCGCCAAGTGGCGGCTACTTTAGGTTTTTGATGAAATTATTTCTAATGTTATGTCATGAAAACCCTAAAGCTCATTTATATGTGGCTAGTTCTAAACAAAGCTCGATAAAGAACCCCAAGCAAGATGTTTCGACTCGTTAACTCTATTAGTTCGTTAAGACACTAATGAAGTCAAGCATTTGTTGAACTATTTAATTAGCTTAATTAAATAGTAACGAGTCAATTCAATTTTTAAGTTATTGATAAATACTAGAATATTCTCAACCAATTAAATAACTATTTAATCGATTCTTCTATTTGTTCAACCGATATTCTACATAAAAATGGGGAACTCCTTTGTAATCGAGAAATACATTTCAATTATACAAGCTTCTCTTTAATTTCATATATGAAATATAACTCAACGTCATCATGGACTCTGTGCTCGTGAGACAGAGTCAGAGCACACACACCGACCAATTACTATTATTATAACGACACGGAAGAAGACGCACTAATCGCCATAACCCCTTCAATTATCATGAGAACCCACACTAGTAATAGTACAATTACTAAGTTGAACACTAAGTTCCATAATCACATTTAACCCAACTATAAACGAATCGATACACAATTGTCGAACCAAGATAATAAACGGAATCAATTCTCATTGATTTCCAACAGCTTTATGTTAGCGACAAAGAATGCAGCTAATATTTAATTGAATATTTAAACGGCTTAAAACAATGTGTATTGAATCAAGTAATTAAGTTTCGAATTAGACCCAATATGACCGCGTGGGTATAACGGGTTGAATTTACAATTTAATTAGCGTCAAAATTAGGTTTAAAACACATTTTTTCGCTGCTACGAAAGTTGCTCGTGGTCGGACTAAGCCTGACCAAGTGGTAGTCCCTAACTTGTCCCGAAGTCCCACCGACTCTCTGGCATGCAGGTCGACACGCTCTGGACTCAGATTCCCGACTCCAGTCAAGAACATGTGGTTTTCCTGAATGTTAACTCTATAAAAGCCGCCTCTCTATAGCCATCTTTTTACCTAACTTGCACGATTTCAAGCTATACTTCATACTCTTTCAAAAAGCAAAAAGACATTCTTAATCTCTCATAAAACTTGATAGCTTAGACATTTCATAACTTGTTTGTTCACATTCATTTACAAGTATATTAGTCAAGAAACCTAGTAGCGATTGGGTTATTAATCGGGATATTAAGAGATCGAAATCTTAAAAGGTAGCTGTTTCTAAGCATAAGATCATAAGGAGATTCACCATATTTCAGGAGTTGCAATTAACTCGTAGTTTTTCTCCATATTCATAATGGGTGATTGTTATCAAATCTCGACTGGTGCCGAACACTTATTAAACCGGTTCTCGTTAAAATCGCCAGCCATTTCTTTTCCTTGCTATTTCCATTTTTATTTACTCGTGATCTTGACTATTTTGTTGTTTGTCATTTTGCCACAATTTACATTGTAATTGTTTGTCATGAAAGGGAGCTCGGCTCGATGAAAGCTTGCCAAGCCTAGCAAAGCCGAAGGCTCACATAATGGTCAAGCCAAGCCAGAAATTCTTCACCTAATTTACAGCTTTAATTGGAATTTACAAAAGAGGAACCCAGAACATTATCTTGCTCCACACCCACAAACGAACTCTCATTCAAAATTCCCCTTCTCCACTCGCTAAATGAAACAATCAGAAAAAGAAAACCTAAATATGGAAAAATTGCTAAGAGATGAACACAAGATCTGGAGAAAGAACTCAAAATAACAAAGTTCACTCAAGCATGACAAATCATGACTAAGAAGTTACAATTAATTTTATGTAAATAGAGAACGCATATAATGTTAGAATACAAACACACTAGAAGAGCTGAAAAAGTTATGCTTCTTGGAATGAACACTACAACGCCATCACTTGTCAAATTACCTGCACATGGTATACCACCAATGAGGAACACCGTCACTTTTGACCAACACAAAGGAACACAATCGAAAAATTATGAACAAGAAGAAATGCAGACCAGTATAAATCATCTGGAAGAGTATAAACATAGTAACGCAATCCCATGTTTTAACTTTATTATTATATTTGCTTATAGTGCCGCACTTCCATTATTGGAAATAAATATTACAATTCTTGTACAAATTAAGCTTGTTGCCTCTACGTTCTTACCGTGCTAGTCTACAGTCTTTAAACAGAAATGGATTATGTAATTGACCTATTTTCATTAATAGCAGGCAAAACAAATTCCTCGCTTGTAGTTGGAAGAAACAAACAATGGAGATTAAACGGAAAGACAACCCAAAGAAAAGTAGCTGTAATTCTACTCAATGCAATTAAACAGTCGCACAAGTACAAAGGAGAACTGTAGTCGGGCATCCTTAATAATGTCATAGAGATAATGCAGTTGTTAGATCTTAAGAATAGAATAGCATGGTTACCTTCTAACTACAAAATGTATTCAGATTCAAAATATGTGAAGAATCAATTACACAAAATATTGTAGCCCACTATTGTAATACAATCAATATCAAGGTACATGATGAAAAGAATGTTGAGATAGTCAGACAGGTCTCATATTGCTCTTCCATTTATAGTTCAGTCATAATGACCTTACTGATGAAAGAGCGGTATGTAAGTATGAATTTGTCAATCCATTGCTTCTTTCTTAATATTTTCTTATATCTTTTACTCCCTCCTTCCTAACAAGATTGTCTAGTTTGATTTTTTCAATTTAACATACTTTGTAGCTTTAATTGACACGAACATTCTCAATCCATTGCTTCATTCCTACTATTTTCTCATACTTTAACTCCCTCCATCCCAACAAGATCGTCTAGTATGATTTTCAATGGTCAGAATTATCATCATGGGATGGCTGGAGTATATTTTTAGATGTAAAATGTATGACACCATCCTTATCCTTAATGACATTGCTTCTCCCCAATGGTGGTCAAAATATGCCTGAGATCCGAAACCACAACCAGCCCAGTCCCATCCTTATCAAGCACCTTGAAGGCTGAAATCCAAGGGGGCATTCAGCTTCTCATCCGAGACTATGGCTTTCAGTTGCGCTTGTGTTGGATTACCACCTAATGACCGCATCAATATCCCCAATTCTGATGCTGAGATCTTCCCATCTCCGTCTGTGTCGAACAGTGTGAACGCTTCTTTCATTGATGATACTTGCTCCCACCTTAGATCTCTTCCCATTTTTTCAAAGTTTGAATGGAGTAATGTTTTGCTTTCATCAATTATTATACGATACAAATAAAAATATTTATAGTCAAACTTCAACAAATATAACAAAAGATCAAAAATCGACAATTTTTCTAGAATATTAATTTCGGCCTCTATGTCCCTTCAAAAGAATGACATGTGGTTTGTTGAATGAAGATTTTAATATCTTTTAGTAATCTTAAATTTGTTTCTTATTCAAAATGTGTAATATGTTTATTTTACATTTTGTAGGTGTTGAAAAGAAGATCGCGACTACTTACTTTAATTTCAGCTGATTGATTTGAACTTAATTATAAGATTTATCAATATAATATAAAATGGGGCTGTTTGTATTTTCTATTTGTTTATTATGTCTAGGGTTTCTTAATTACTAATAATATTAAGTTTCTAGGCGAGTTGATTTAATATTAATTTTCCACCATCTATTTTAATACATGTGTTTTAACACTTCGCGTGTTGCCATTAAAAATTAACATCTCCCTCTAAAAATGAATTTAAGTACACCTTTTTTTACCATTATAAAAACTCATATTATCTAAATCTTATTTATAAGAATGAAAACGCAACTAATACATTATCTGATACCATTTCGACAATTAATTTTAGAAGCAACTATCACTAACAAAAATCAAACAAGTGATGAGTGGAGCCAGAACCTACAAAGTGGTATTATTCTTCCACGTGGGCACACACGAGACCTCTTATCGAAAGCAACTGTCAAAAAACAAAAATCAGATTTTTTTTTTTTGTCATTAGATCTCTAGGAGAGTTAAATCGGCACCAAAGTTTCAGATGGAAAGGAAATATAGGCTACATGTCCTTTGGTTAAAAAGTTACAGTTACAATTTAAAAAATGAAAAATAGTTAATCCTCGTGTAGTTCAAAGCAGTAAAAACTCAAGTCTTCATGGAAAAACAGGAAAATACTATCACAGAACATCAACACATCTATTCTCTAAACAAAGTCCTAAAATAGACTCCAGGTAATTATCAAATTTCGTATTAATTTGGCCAATTATGCCTACATTCACCAACAATAAGTGGTCAATGACTTCAAAATCGCTAGATGGCGTTCAAGTGATTCCCAGAAAGCCTGTAAGATACAGTGAAAACATGCAACATCTAATAGTCAGCAAGAAACCTCGGATCTTGGAAGGCTCTATTCTGTAGAATCTGAGCCAGCAAAACTAATATTTCCAGGAGCTGAGATCTTGGCACCGTCACCAAAATTTATAGTAGTCATGTTGTCTCCATGAAAGGAAGCAGAAGAGCTCAT
The DNA here is from genome assembly GCA_019722365.1 of Lithospermum erythrorhizon. Classification (NCBI taxonomy): domain Eukaryota; kingdom Viridiplantae; phylum Streptophyta; class Magnoliopsida; order Boraginales; family Boraginaceae; genus Lithospermum; species Lithospermum erythrorhizon. Next base: position 18,418 of record JADFUC010000217.1, on the reverse strand, counting down.
ATTTTGCATAGATCCACCAAACATTCCCTTGTTTCTTTCTACAGACTCGGTTTTAGTAAGAACAGGAGTGTAGCCAGCCTTGAGCTCATATTTCTGTTTCTTTGGTTTCTGTTGCTGCTCTTGACCAGGAATGAAGCTACCAATGATAACCTGAGACAGAACAAAGAAACAAAATCTAAGTATACACGTGGAAATGATTTAAATAGACAGGAGGAAGCAATAGCTGTATCTGATCTGCTTCTTTATGGCACAATAATATAACAAAAGGTTGGATTGAGGCATGGATGATCTTTGAGATTTCATTTAGTTTAAAAAGCGAAGTTACTTCAGAGAGTTATATGCCAACCTGGATTGGTCCAGCTGCTACTAACATGCCAGCAAGTCCTCCTCCAAGAACTCGACCATCAGGTCCTACAAGAGAGACACTCATTCCTCCCGATCTGCTTTTTGACACTCCATTGTCACTGGGAATGAATGATCCTGTCAATGAAAGTATCTCAAAAAGTCCCTGCACAATATAAAATAATTGAATGCTACAAACTTTAAAGATTGGCTCTGCTTTTAACTGATTCTTTAAGATAGATGTATCACTGGCTCAGATATGCCATTCGTGAACTATATTAAAATGTGCAAAAGATAGACTTGCTCTAAATGAAAATATATATTTTTCAGAAGTACTCATCCAAACGAGAAGTATTATTATATTATAATCTATGACAAAATTATGTAGTCACTTCTCTGAAGCATTGAAACACAATTCAACAGCCAATTGCTTCTTAGTTAGGTACCTACAACATCAACACGCTCTAACAGCTTCTTCCAAAGTTGGCGCCTCCCACCCAAGTCGAGCAGAAAGGAAAATAAGATGCCTCACCCCTCATGATAACAAGGAGGCCAAGCTTCCGACTTGGCCCAAGAAGAAAGCCATAAACACTATCAAAGACTTCACTATGGGGCCAAGAAGTATAGATAGAGTAACGAGATATTTGCCATTCCATTATATCCAAGAGTCAAAGAACATAAAATCTTTTAACTTCATACAACATGGAAACAAATAAGGTACTCATGCAAACTGCAGGGAAATACTAGGGGGTTCATGTGTTTTTATCCAAACGAGAAGTACTATGAGATGACTATATGTGACAAAATTATGCAATCACGTGGTTACATTTCTTGAAGCTTTAACAAACAGTATAAAACTTCAGTCTACTTCCTACAAGAAATTGGAAAAGCAGAAGAAAAAAAAGATTTACCTCATAGGTCAAAGTGCCACCAGAAGAGTTAGGCTGGCGGAGTGTGACATTTGAAATTGGTCCATTTGAAGCCAAAATACAGATAGCTCTATTCCCCTGTTGTGCAAATGATAGAATTTTCATTGCCACGTCCTGGAAACAAACAGGAGAGAAGTATTAAAAAAATCGAGGATGCTCAAAGAGATATATGCAGTACTTTAAATGTTTCGAATTCCTAATCCTTTATTCCCAAAAAAGGTTCACCTACTAGTATGATTCCATGGTAATCTGTTTACAGTAATAGAAGTGTAGAACTATTCCATACAGTCTCAGGAGATACCAAATATGAACATTAACGTGTACTAGCTGACATTTGCATGCTATGAAGGTTATAGGCTTATAGAATTTTGATTGCAGAAGGAATTGTTATTGAACACTAGAAGGATTTTCAAACAATAAGAATGACATGATTAGACGATTTAGTTTTTTCAACGCTGAGAGTTACTTGAGGCTGATGCTCTTGTTTTCTGCATGCCTATTAGTGTGAAAGGTTGGCCTAGCTGAATTTACTATTATACCTCATATGGTAGTCAGATTAATTAAAGCAGAGTAGGATCAACATTAGTCATTACAATTTGGATGCATCGACATATCACATATGTGTTTAAATTTGTTTTTAACCATAAGGAAATTGTAATGGCGAGAAAAGGAAACTCACATGTACAAATAAGAAGTTGGCTCATTTACCGAAAAAAGGAGTTAGCTCATTATGTGAGTAATTAAAAAGCAAAAGGACTCGTGCAATAGTAAACAAAGAGTACATTTTCATAGTTTTTGTATTCCTTATATAAGAGATGTATTTGTCCTGTATTATGCATCTAGCACTTTCTTTAGAAATCTATGTCATGACTCTTTGAAGTTGTCCCTTCTATCATACTCTCCAGTCTCCACAGAAAATAACAAAATGAGTAAATTTTATTCAGTTTCCGCCTTTTGTGGTTACAGAAATAACACCAATCGACACATTAGAGATCTTTGTAAAAGAATTACAACATGAAAATTTTGAAGATGAGTAGCAGAGAAAAATACCTCACCGGTGTTAACATTGATTAGATGGGGTGTAAAATTCCCACCAACAGAATATTCCAATTGATCCCCTGTAGTCAAAGAGATCATTAAATTAACTGAAGAAGTACACACAATTTTAAGATAAGATAAGGAAAAGAACCTTAACAATATCACAAGAAGTCCATAAATATAAGTAGAGAACTAGCCATATTCATAAATTTGTATCTAAAATCTACACTCAACAATCAGTGTTTCTCAAAACTATGCCCGTACAATCCTTATAGCTTGGAAATGGTTCTAGTGTTTACATTATACTCCCTCCGTCTCAAAATACATCATCATCTAGAAAAAATTTACTTTTTCACAATAGTTGATTGTTTGCATTTTTAATATACCTTTTTACAATTCCAATGTAGCTTTTTACAATACCAATATAGTTTTTCACTATCTCTTAATAAAACATATTTCATCTAAACAATCATCTATTTTGAAATGGAGGGAATATACACCAATCATTATTTACTCAACTAATTGATAATATTTAACCTTATATTATCAGAGAAAGGCCAGTAACAATCTGTTGGTGTACACTCAAATCAAGTTACAACCACCGAAAGACTAATCAGACCTACAAAAGAAATGACCATTATTTCCTGAAATGGGCATGCCCATATTAAGAATCTCTAACATAAGATTTTTTTACCCGATGATCATTGTGCTCAAGATTGGAGAATGTTTCATACATAGAATCGAATATTCCCCATCATTTTTAACTAAATTCAATTACTGTTTTTTTTTTCCTTCTGAAATAGGCATTAACATGTAAAAGTGTATAGTAGACTAATCTGACCTCAAAAAATTATAGATCGTTTATGTACTAAAAAAATATAGGTCGTTTTTGTACTCGTATGGATCTAGTTCTAAAGTTAACATAACTAGCTAGCCAGTTGTTAGAACCTCAAAACACAAAAGAGATTCTTTGAACTTTAGCAGCAGAATATCACTGGGACATTGACACCTCTTCCTAATCATAGAGACTGAAAATCAAGATATAAAAGGGTCCCAGGTTACTAATTTAAGGTTGACCACTTAAAAAAGCAGTGTAGGATAAGATAGCATAAACAAAAAAACCAGGCAAGTAGATCAGATCCTATCCTATTCAGACAATTAAAATCAACTAACACAATATACTGCTCAAAATACAAATTGTAAGTGATCTAGATACTATTATTTGAAATAACAAGCAATTACATTTAAATCTTTAATAATCAAAAAAGCAGAAATACCATAATATTTACCAGGATTTTCATATTCTAATTTTTTCTTCTTCTTAGGAGGCTCCATTGGCAGGGTTGTGTTATGCTGAAAACCCGAATAATCTCCTGAAAGTGGGATTGAAGCTGATATCGGTGTAGGTGACAAAGTTCCCGCGTTTAGACCGTATAATGCATACTTCTTCGGTCTCCCCCTTTTCTTCTTTACTTCTGAACCTACCCCAGCTACACTAATTGGAGTTGCTGGCATAACCGATTCGGTCAAAACCGGAGGCAGAGCACCCTGTTCTGATCCACTTGTTTGGTTATGTGTTTCATTCCTAGGCTCAACTCTATAACTCTCTACAGCTTCACCAACTTGTCCTATAAGTCCAACATTATTCATCAATTCTCTTTCCTCCATTCATATAAACCAAGAATCACTTGCTACTTCTTTTCTTGAAAAACTATTCAAAACTATTTCACCTTAAATGAGCCAATCGCGAGATAATAGAATAGTCTAGCAGTTGAGGTAGGCCTAAATCATTGAGTTCAAGGTTCGAATCATGGAATAAGTTGAGAATTATTGCACACCTAAACAAACAAGGCTTTTTTTTTTGGTGAATTAAGAAACAACAAATATTAAAAACTAAACCCCTATAAAACGTTAAACCCTTACCTTAAAAAGATCAAACCTATGTCTAAAACATTTCTTACAGAAAAAGACAAACTAAATCTGTCTTACTAAAAAAGCTTTTGCAGTTCTAACAATCAAGTACAAGAAACAGCTTTGAATATTCAAGTATCATGTCAGAATATAAGCTATGCAGCTAAATTCTGGTAACTAAACATTATGAAGTTATAAAGCATAGTTTTGGAAAATTATTTTGCTTTGGTGTGAAAAACAAAAAAATTGGGTTGGTGGATTAGGGTTTGGAAAAGGAAAAGTTACAAAAATAAATTAAGTGTGGAAATTTGGTAAATGAAGAATTAGTTTCAATTGGAAATTAGTTGATGGAATAATTTATTAGTACAGTAACAATAAATAATTTTTTAATTGCGATATTCAAGGTAGTACTTATTAAGTTTGGTTAATAAGATGGTTTGAGGTCCGTCTTGGAAATTTCATTAAAGGGGTGCTTAGGAAAATGGCAAAGTGATATGAATTGGAATACAAATGAGTTTTTGGTAAGAAAGAGAACAAAAGTACTTTGTTCAATTGATAGTAGCTCATAATACTCAATTCGCTACTTTTAAATATATAATCTCTACGGCTGATAATTTAATATTCTCCAATCACCTTTAATTGTCAAGCCAATTTCAAATCAACTCAATTCATCAATTATAAAATTTGACCACGAATCTCTATTACCGACAAGAATAATATAGTAATGTAATCTTGTTAGATTCGCTTCAATATATATTTCAAATATCAATTTTTTTATAATTTTCACAGATACTGTAGATATTGCATGCTTTTAAACCGCTTTTAAACACCCCAAAGCTAAACGACAACTTTTTGGTGATGGCGAGTATTAACATTATTACTATTATTATTATTATTATTATTATTATTACTATTATTATTATTATTATTACTATTATTACTACTACTACTAATATTATTATTATTATTACTATTACTCCAATATTTTCTATGCTAGATTTTTAGAGATATCGATTGGAGATTTATTTTTGATGTATTCACTTTAATTGCGCTTATAGAAAATAAGCGTTATTTGAAAGTCAACTAAGTTAGTTCTTGTTAAGCGCTATCCAATAATTTATTATTTACAATGATTTTATTACATAACACTTTCTGTAATAGCTCGCTTGAAAGCACTATCTAATAATTGTTGGATTCTACATCGTTTCTAAAAGTCAGAACTAATCTGACACGCACTCCAAAGATACCACAGATTATACAAAAATAATAAATTTGAATTACAAGAGTGTACCGTTCTTCTTGAATAATTTTAATGGCGCTAGACCATCGCTACCAAAATAATTAGGTGATTCTCAAGCAGCCCACACCAAATAATTGTCCAAACTCCATGCTTTACTGTAATCCATTAAACCGAAATGAAACAAGAGATCAAGAAACCACTTTCTTCCCAGATTTAATGTCGAAAGAGGCAGGAGAAGTGGAGAAAATTTGACTTCTCTCTAATTTGTGAGCAATTCACCATGAATAAGCTCTGCAGTAATTCTCAATTCTTTAAATGTAGCACCAAGTTTATAATGGGATGGAACATTCTGTGAACCCCTATAAAAACACTAGCCGCCTAATACCTTGCAGGTGAACAGGGAATTTGACCCCGAATGCTTTCCTTCATGCTTCACTTGTAATCTCGAAAAGCTTATAATACGATTATTATTGTCTAGCTATCAAGCTTATGCGACTTTCGAAATGATGGATCGAGAATAGCAATATATTAGACAATATTAACCGATTGTCATCTTAACATATAGATTATGAGCGGACCCTAGTAAGCCATCATAGCCCTAATATCGGTACCGGTAGATCCTAAATATTGATTGTCCAACAATCAACATATATTGAACTTATAATATTGAATTTATAAATCGGTTATACAATCTAAATTTTGTCTAATGGGTATTTACGAGATCTATTATTTGCTAGTTCTAACACTCCTAATTTTCCCCCTTGGACGATTTTATGATATAAGATTTAACGATTCTCTGACACGCTGAGCTTCCAACGCTTAAGTTTTTGGGTGAAGATACGTGTCACCAAACTCTTTTGCACTCCGCAGCTTTGTGAAGGATAAAGACGTGATATCCAAATTTCATACCGCGGTGCACCAAATCACTCTTAACTCTCCAAGATTCCGTAAATGTACCGAAATATCCCAGTTGTATTTAATCCCCTATCGTATCTCTAGTTTCCATTTATGCTATCAGTATACCTAATAGTGTTGAAAAAATTACGCAACTTGTACATAATAAAATAAACAAATGAACCAAGATTGAATAATGTATATAAACAAATTATAATAAAACACATATATACATATGTGTATAAATGAGTACTTACATCGCAAGGGAAGTCACTCACAACTTTCTCTTCCTAGTTTCCTTTGAATTCCCTAGCAACGCACGAAAGACAATGCCTCCAAGTTAGTTCACACTAAGAATAAGGTCAATCTCGCGATTGACGGTTAGAATCTTACGAGCAATTGGACAAGAATTTGAGTAAAGTTACACCACCCCAAGCAGGGAGAGGGAGGCGGCGGCTTTGTATGGGTGGGAGAGAGTAATGAAAACCTTAGGTTTTCATCTTATCTCTTTCCTTATATACTTTCCTAGTTTCAATTCGAATAGCTCGACTCGTTAACTAACGAGCTAACCTCGCTAAAACCGTTAACTAACCGAATGTCAACGGCTTGTGCAACAAGTTACTAATAAGCTTCTTCTTAAACCGCCAATTGAACTACAGTTAATTGGATCCGCTTTGTCCAATTTGTATTTTACATTATCAATGTAAAACTGATTGGGTAACTCGCCTGATTTTAATCAACTCCCCAATTTGACAATCACATTTAATTCCATACGGAATATGACTCTCAACGCCATGTGTGCGACCTTCTGGCTCAAATAATATTAGCCATATAACAATATAATTGACCATTATGATTATTAATACCATTATCCAATTTAGATCTAGCACCGGGTATAATCCCTAATATTATCGCTGAAGCCCATTTTAGTACTAATTACTATTATTGAACACTTAGTTTGAGTAATCATTTAACTAAAAACTAGTAAATAAATTGTTACAACACTGTCAAGAATCCGCATAATTATAGAAATCAAAAATACTCGATTTCCAATACTCTCTACTCGCCTCGACGACATTTTACAATTCATTTATCCACCCATCTCTAAATACATTCTAACCATAAGAAGCGTGGTCATGAAACACCCACGACTTTCTTTTACTCGAGTCAACCGAATCAAAAATTATGACGCCCCATAAAAACCAATTCACCCCAAACCTACTGGTAGGTCTCAGATCTACCTTGTATATCAAGGATGGATAAATTCTTTATAATATATCAACACCCACGCTATACTCATCAAGGCCACCCAACATATGCCGTTACAACTCGCTAAAGCGCATGCTGACACAATGCCACACAACTCATATAACGTAACGACCAGCAGTCGGCCGCCTGAGGTTGTGAATCATTCAAACTGACACCGTAGCCACCAATCGATTTGACGACTAATTTGGGTAAACATTCATAAATAAACCAATACAACAACCTGCGACTAAAATGACAATTTTGAAACATCCATCGTGGTAGTATTTCTTAACCATACAACACAACCAATATAATTACAAACAACCGATGTACAAAAGTCGATATACAACCCAACAAATTTAAAATAAATACAAATAAGATAAAGATAATAAGATCAGGATTTATCTTCACCACCCGACAAGACCTAAACACGAAGGCACGAAGCACGAACGAACCCAAACACGCCGAACTCCCCCGCCAACCCAAATTTCATAGCCGAATAGCGAAGTCGCTGCTTAGCGAATATTTATCTCAAGAGCGGATAACTGCCTCGACAAGGTAATGTACTTAGTTTTGTACGGGATGGGATGGGTACTTCAAAATGCTAAACAACGTAAGGCTTGTCAAATGGCATCCTCCTCAGAGTTATCACAAATGCATAAATTTATGTTCTTGTCAACTAAAACATAAGAATTTTAAATAAAGGACATCTAACAACGATAACTATGCATTTCACAAAATAGCGACAACAATACCCAAATAAACTAATAACTCTATTCTATCAATCAACATGGTAAAGCACGCCCACTAATTATACAACCGACCGCCCAACATTACAACTCAACAACACTAATACTACCTGCTAACCCACACTACAACTCAAACGACTAACCAACCGAGTCAAATCAATCAACTCATATCAATCCAGATCAAATTTACATCCGGTTTTCTACAACTACTGCCATTATAATCAACTTCAACCTAATGTGAGAAACTTATTCCCATATGCTTATCACCGAATTGTGAATGAGGTAATGGCTAAATATTAACTTGTACTGAGGCAAGTACACACCGGATGGAAGACAATCACATGATCATTAACTCCGTACTTATAATCGTAAGATAAGGCACAACACCGCAGTACAACCCACATATATCAACAACTCTCAACAACTCATGCTATGCCAATCCAAACCAACAAGACACCCTAAACAATTAAAATGACCCAAATACCCCTGAAATCAACTTAATCTAGTTCGAATCTAACTCATCTCAAAACACCTACAACTTATAAACAACACATACAATCCAACTATTTAAATCATCATCAACACGTTAGATATATATATATATATAACATGCTCACAACTTCATCGAGTTCAACACATTCAATAAAGTAAATTATTCTACACCAGCGGTGATAAATATTTCACTGCTCGCAGTAAAGGAACGCCCTCTAATTAATCCTAACGCTTCCCATGCTCCACGCTAACCAAAACACCCATGAAATACAATTACTACCACTACCAATTATAACTCCATTTAGTTAACTATCCACCTTTAACAAACTATTTTAGATACCAATTATTAACTATGAAAAGATTACTAATGCCAAGAACCGATTAATAAAACGATAAAATTTCAAAGCACTACATCCTTTCTATTCCAATCGGCCAACACTTAATCTAAACACTAACACTTTAACGCTTAATCAACCAAAATCAATTTTCTCAAACTAATTTACCCATTTTTAACAACTTCTATACCAAAAACCCAAATACTACTCACTTTACCCAAACCCATATCCAACATAATCTCTTACAACAACTTAAAAGTCAAACTTATACTCCAAAACAACTATATTAAACTCCAACAACATACTTTTACAAATTTACATTTTTCTACAAAAAGTCAACAAAAGTCAACTATCAACATCAACACATTTCAACCCCCAAAATCGATTGTTATAACTTAAATCCACCTTAATCTTAGTGTTATTAGATACATATTTGTCATTAAAACCCCAAACCTCAAGTCAACTTAAAAGTCAAACTCTCAAAATACCAACTATAGCTCAAAATAAATTAGATTTAAGATTAAAATCATACCTTTCGATAATCGGATGCATGGGAAATCCAGATTATGGAGTTAGATTTCTAACAAGATTTCATCAAGAAAAATAAAAATCAAGTGAAGGAGATAAGGGTTCGGCCAAACGGGACTAAAGTGGGTCAGGTGGGTTTTGTTTTTTGCGACGATTTAATAGCGGAGCAGGTCAAGTAGATATTTATGAAACGTTGTTAAGTCCTATTTGCTCATGTTTTATTTCTCTTCTCAGCTTAACAACACAACTCTCGAACATTTAATTATATTTTATTTCAAATTTCGAATAATATGATCACCCAATCAATATTATTACTATTCGACTACAAAATCTTACCTACCAATCGAATGTACTAACGACCGAATCAATTGGTTGTATTTCAACTACTCAACTTCGAACTTTTTAATTTTACCGTAATACCCACCGAGCAACCTGCATATATTTAACATAATATCGTAATGGAACGGGTTATTTCATATAACATAAGTAGTTATATATGTAGTTCTAAGAATTGTTAAACTTAACAGTTCTAAGAAAACATCATAGGACACTTATAGACATATCTTCTATGATTTTGCAGTGGTCAATCCAGCTCCTCAGTTATGCAAACTGATAGCCCATAAGATTGATCAGACTTACAAGCTCTCATAATCCAATAAAATTGATCATAAATCAATCACTATGCTGGTCATCAAATGCTAGTTGCCCAAAAACCATCAATATCTGACCGAGGAAATGGCTATCTCATGTTTCTAGACTAAGAGTTGCCAACGCTACAAGTCGCTTCTCTAAACTATAGATCATTGGGATTTATTATTTCACTAATTGTGAAATAATAAATGACTATGTTTAAATGAATTACGATTCATATAAATACATAACAATTAGATTGTAAAAACAAGAATTACTTTGCTCAATCAATTGCTCCAACTTATTCTAGAAAGTAAATGAACTTGTTCCTACCTAACCTCAGATCGCTCGGGCTTCTTTCTTCAATCTCGTGAAATCAAACCCTGATTTAATCACGTAAGAATATATCAACTCAGACGGTTGCTCAAGTCCACACATGGAATCTTTTAAGCCAGATTAAACCTTTGTAGGTCTTTTAAGACATGTAAATGGAAGCGGTAATGATCACAATCATATCATAACCCTAATACTACTAGTAGACTTTTACATCCATCCGCTTAGTCTCTCAACCACGGAATCAAATACGGCTAAGTTTATCCTGTATACCACACATAGCTATGTGCAAAAACGGGTTTTAAGCCTTTAAGCCACAAGATTGCTTTGAAACTTAATTCATTACCATACGGGTCCGCTTTCCCTCAAATACCCACTAGTTAAGCTGCACAAGGACAAAATCTTGTTTTTTGGTATTTCTAGTGACTATCTTAGATTCTGTGGTAGCAGCCACTCGGCTACTATCGGGGCGTGTTTACAACATAATCTAAAGGTGCAAGTAAAACACTCTATCTTATTAAATGCATATTCTATAATAACATCATCAGGTTGACTCGTAATGTTATTGAGTTCAAGCTTCTTTAGTTACTCTCCGAGTATATTAGACTAAACCCCATTAATGAGTTACTTGGCTAATAGTGTTTCACATGGGACAACTGTCCATGACACTATTCTCACATTCGCTTCTAAAAAGTAAGATCAATAAAGCTGATCCATTCCATAGAACTATAGTTACTTCTATTCTCTTAAAGTTACTACAAAACGTATTACCGACCAAAGGCAAATACTCAGAAACTCCACAATTCACATGGAATTGTATATGTCATGGTCCTGATGTACAACACATGATCCTGACATGGCATACCAGTGAATCCTATTACTATGTAATAGTCAAATTACCATGTAATAGTCCAACCACTCAATCACGCTGAAAACCTTAATCGGAACGGACCTCTAATGTAGGTCAGACAAGCACAAGAGAACTGCTTTATCATAGAATTTTAATTCATCACTGCATTTTATTTACCTCAAGCTTCACGACTCATTATAGCTTAACAAGAAATGTCATCTAAGCTTATACCGTGATCATAGCATATGTCACATATATGTATCAATATGGCACACGAATCAATTCAAGACAAAGACCTTTCAAGGTTGTATGAAGATTCTTTCAAGACTCAAACATGTAAAACATCGGCGTGTAGTTGTGTCTAACCAACCTTCGAGAAATCCTCAAGGTTCATCTTCACCGAACCTTTGATTTTAATCAAAAATATCAAGATGAAGCCTTAACTCCATTATACTTTATCTCAAGTTTGTAACTTGATACCGATAATACAATCGCTTTCCTTTCTTTATTCTCGTTCGAGATGTTTCCAATAACAATGTCAAGTACGCATCATCACCGATGATTACTTAGAACGCTCTTTGATTACTTAAAACACACGTTATAACACGTAATCAATAAGGAATGATTTTTGAAATAGATATGAAGATAATAACCAATGAATACATTCAACTCGGGTCGAAACCAAATGTTTGATCTATTTATGACTATATGTTCATTTAATGGAAACACGCTCTTTATTTCATTTAATTACCATCTAGTAAGGCGTAAATAGAGTGAGTTATATACTCGACTGTATTCCAATTTATTTCACTCGTATGACCTCAAGTCATCATTTATATGACTTATTCATAACATCATGTTACTGGAATTAGGCGCAGAATGCATCAGAATTGTCACATAATATTCCTAATATAACTGAAGGTTCTCGATAATCGATTGGTGTCTCCTAAGGAACCAATCAATACATTCAAGTCATATATTTAATTACACTCTTTATACTCAATAATAAAGATACTATACATACAATAAATTGTAGTTCTATAATAGATGGAAATAAATACCTCACTGCTTCCGCTTTTGTACATTTATGACATAATCTCAACATTTGACTGGTAAAATTATGTCTACTTCAAAGGATAACATTAACTTGCTCTTTTCGAGACGTGCTTAAAGTTTGCTCACAACATAACTCTCGAGTTGTCTCACGCTTGAGTATTTAATAAATTTAAAGAACAACTTTCAATATGTGAATTTATTTCATTCATCGCTAAGCCAACCACATTAAAAACAATACTTACCAGATAACTCCAATTAGTGACATATTTAAGCTAGAATGAAAAATTACAAGCAGTATACTAAATTGAAAGATTTCATCCATTGTGTTTTAACTTCATTAAACACAATTCTTTTTACTTACGATCTTAAAGACGCTCTTTTAAGATTAGAATGATGTCTCATTCTTTGGATCACCTATGTCGATGATACTTAATTCAGAACTTGATAGTATTTATATGGTCCTCCCCATACTCTTATCAATTTTGGTGTATCATTCAATGACTTATATCCTTGACTAACTTGTATGCGAGCATACAAACTAAAACAAGATTAACGAACCTCAAACTAAGTCTAGTAAGAGTTTACCTGCTCATCTTTCAAGATTGAACTCGGTCTCATAGAGTCATTTTCCAAAGTATCACTCAAATGTTATTCAAAAATATCATGTATAGTTCAAAGAAAATGCCTTTGAAGTTTTAACGTCTATGGATGATTTAAACTGTTTGCTCTTATAACGTAGTCACCTATCATTACATAAAGAGCTCAATTATATTTCTTTTTATGCTCAGATCCCGGCTACTACTATACTTCTTGGCTCTGACAAACAATTTACCTGGTCGAGACCGGTCGTGGCCGCAGTATAATTTAACCAGTATCGCCTCACAAATTCCAATATACTAAGTACTAGGTCTTTTCTTAATTTTAATTAACTAATAATTAAAAGTTATAAATTCTTTATCTAGACTACTTAACTAAATTGACTAAGCAATTAAATTAATATTAACCGAATGCACAAAAAGTGAATCTTACTTCTAATATTCAAGTAGGTCGTATTACCCATTTCTTACTCTGGGATCATCGATTCAACTTACCTAGTAGCTATTTAAATTCATAACAAAAGCATTCATATACGATTTGATATTACTTCTCAAGTAACACCAATTAAGTCTCCTAAGGTTCAACTATCTCTATGATACTAAAATAGAGATCTTTTAATAACATACGCTATTAAATTGCACACAGATTACCTATATTTCTATGGTAATTGAAACAAGTTTTGATTTATTAATTCAGTTTACAACCCTATTTCTGAAGAATTAATCACTTATGAATATCGACATATCAAGATATTAAATACTAATTACGACACAATCGAATTATTTAAACTAAGATAAATTAACTCCAAGAAAATCAAATCCGATCCAACTACATCACAACCTTAATTAATAATAAAATTAGTTCATAATAAAAGATACAATAAATACATGAAATTAATGACATTCATCCTTAATAATAAAACATTCAATTAGAATTGTCAACCAATTAAAAGTAATCAACTCCAACTTTGCCTTTGTGCACCATATGTAATTAACTTCTCAATCGTTTCTTCCCAGCCTCCCAACAAGCGCCCAAAAACTCCAACAAAGATGATGAATTCTTCTCCTAGAAAATCCGAGATCTATATTTTTTACTCTTAACTCCTCCTCTTTATAGGTTGTCATAACTCATTAACGTGGGCCAAATCACTTACGCTGATCACGACTATGTAAATTCTTAGTGGACCTGTCATATCTTCAATTCAAATCATATCTTCCACTTTAACCGATAATCAGTTTTAAACTTAAATAAAAACGAAAACAAGTGCAAATTATATCGCATTAAGTGCAAAATAACATCGCCTACGCATCAGGGCCTCGTAACACTATATAATAAACACTATCACTGTAATCATGATAAAAAATCATGCAAGTCAAAATAGTGTCTAAGACACTGACAGTTTAGTCATAATGACAATTCTGATAACAAAATCATTTGAGATATGAGGTTTTGTCAACTATCTAAGTGTTATTAAATATCGTTCTTTCGGTGCCTAATGTTTGAAATGGTGAACTTAATCATTAACTTCAAACTATAAATCCTTACGCACTCCACTTCATGTCAAGCGCAAATTATAAAGTAATATCGTTTATCCGTTATACAAACCACAAACTTACGTTTCATAACAATTCATGAACAAAGTCCATCTTGTCAGAAACTAAGACTCAATGACATGTCTGAAATATGTATACACAAATATCTAAGGTCATCCAATAATATTCTCATTTAGTTATAAAAGAGATTGTATAAATTATTTAAGACTTCAGAGGGATGGCTAAAAGAGACAATATGAGCCATATTTGTCTTCATAGCATCATGACCTTTAATCGGTATAAAAAATTAATTATCTTCTCAATTATATCACGGACGCTCACTTGAACCTCGAAGTCTCAATTCACATGTCCACATGATTAAACCAAGTTTTGAAATAATTACGGTATTCATCAATTATTTTTTTTATTAGCACATAACCATCTTCAATGGCTTTTGAAGGAAAAATGCGTTTAGCATTTATAACACTATATTACCACAAGTTTATGAATTTCCTTAACTCGCTTCTATATTTCATAATAAAGCAGCTTTTAATTCCCCAATTAATGAATAAATAGGTCAGAATTACCCGCCTCGGTCGTGACGCCTCGAGGTCGAGTCACACACCTCAGATATCTCGAGTCACCATAATACGGTTGACACGAAAATCACCTGTTTAATAACCAATAAACCTGATAGTTTGATAAAAAGTAAAATAATTTCGAAAACTAAAATGTTATAATACAGAGATTAACCATGCCTAATTCAAACCAAAGTATAAAGTTTCATCACATACCAAGTCGCAATTATTCCACAAAATAGTTTACAACAATTTTTTTTTTCAACATCCCAAAACAAAATATGAAAAACTTAGTACATCAAAAATAATAGAAAAAGGTGACTGTTGAGGATCCTAGCCACTCGTCTCTCCCCTAAGTAAGGTCAACGGACACTCACGAACTCTGCCGCTTATCAAATGCAATAACTGAGTGGAAGCGGGGTAAGCTCGACAGCTTAGTGGAAACGAATCACCCGGATGGTAACTTACCCACATCCGAATGAGGTACCCAGCGAAAGATATAGACATAGCAAATAAGTATATAAACATGTACAGTAAAAGAAAAATATATCAAGTGATTCACAAATTTCATAACAAAAATGACCATCTTCAACATACAAACACTCGCGTAACTCAAGCTTACGTTAACTCACACTGCCACACCCCAACGATTCATATCGCCATAATCAAACGAGTAAACAAGATAACGCCCGCACCACGCTTAGGTCACAACAAATAATGTAATAAACTTACGAAATGAAAACCACAACAATATCACATATAACATTCCATCCTTTCCCGGGCAGCTCACCCTTCTAACACCCAACAACATATCCTTTTCCGGCAAGCTCACCCTTCGAACACCCCAACATCGCCATATCCTTCCTGTGCTCACCTCGAACTCCCCACATCATCCCAACCATTCTCAATTCAAACAAATCACACGTCACACATACAATACCAAACATACAGCCATCACACAATAATCTCAATGTAGCATCCATAATATACACGATACAACAATTTCGTATAGAGCCTATATTCAAACATAAATATACTCACAGATACGTCCATAACACAAATATACTCAAACATGAATACACACAAACATAAACATACTCAAAGGACCTACACTACATAAATATACTCAAACATAAGTACCACAAGATAAATATGCCATAATGCATCTAATACAACCACCATATAACTCAACATTTCACAATCTCGCAACTATACGCACAGATAAGTTTATAACACAGATACACAGTCAAAATCAATTACCATATACTTCACTCCATTAAGGTAAATAAACGAGTGATAAATCCCCCACCTTGGCTGGGCACTCACTAGCGCCTACTAATCGATTCAAGACGCCAAGCTTCAAGGCCCCGAGTCCGAACAGTAACAATCTTAAAATATACCGCCACTGCAACAAGCAACCCCTATCCTAATTCACCCTCACTTTCAACCCATTTTAGCAATTTAACAACTTAAGTCTAGATTACTAATTATGTTTCAGAGACTATTAAAATGGCGAATTCAACTATCTCGATCAAATCCCATAATCGATCAACACCTTAACCAAAATACCCAACATTATTAACCAATTTCAATCAATCCCAAAATGTTAACTTTTCCAACTAATCAAACCCAAGCTTTCTAATACCAAATCCCGGTGAGTCCGCTTTACTACCCAAAATCTAATAAAACTAATTTCAACATATTTTCTTCCAACAACCTAATACTCATAATTTCACCAAAAACAATCACAATAAAGGTCCAATAACATATTTATACTATCCACTACATTTTAGATAAAGTCAGCTCAAAATCACTCAAAGTCAACTCAACCATACTAACCATCTTCATCCCAAATAATCATTATCAACTCTAGATTATAATCTAAGCTTAAAACAATAATTATATTCAATAATACTCCTAAAAATCAAAGTCAACCCTAAAATACTCAAAGTCAACGGCCCTAAAAACGTCCTGTCAAATCTACATTTAACATGATAACAACTCAAGAATAATTAATTGAACCCAAGAATCAATCGAGCACAAAATTAAAAATACAAAAGTCAAACTGAGATCTCTTACAAAATACTCAAAAAGATCGCACCCTTTACCTTGAAACGACGAGAATGATGGTGAGAAACCTCCCGAAAAATTTGAGGTCCAAAGCTCGAGAAACGGAGGGAGAAATCAAGAAAGAAAATCAAGTGGGGGAGTATTCTTCTACTAAGTAGAAGTTATGGTGGAATCGGCCCTCTTCTTGTTTTTTTTGGGCCAAGTTTGGTCTTTTGGGCTTTAAATGGTTGGCCTGCTCAAATTGTGTGAAACCCGATCGTTTAATTCAATCGATACTTCTCGTTTTAACTTATTTCGACAATCAACTTCCAAACATTAACATTAACGTACATAAAATAAAGTGGGTTTCCAAATTTTACGTAAATAAATTTAATAATCTCTACATTTTAATTTATTAATTAACGAGTCGCACTGACATTTTTATACGGTAATCGTAGTATGCCAATCATAATAGAAAAAATATGCAATCATATATAGCGCAGCTCAAGAACATCAACATATATAAATAAATTGTAATATTATACTTCAGATTAAATCTCACAAAATGTACAAGTGTCTGCGATCCAAATTTGGTCAAAATCCAAAACGGTAACACTAAATACATTTTGAATCCTAGCACAATGGTAGATTAACTAATCACCCGTGCATCACTCTACACAACGCTCGGGTCACTAACACTCCTAATGGTGCTACCCGACAATGTATCACCGAGCCCACAACGTTGGGGAGAAATTACTCAAGTTAAGCTACCAATTAAACCAATACGTTAGTTTGGAATGATCATCCGAAGCCCACAACGCAAGGGAAATCACTCAACATGATCCATTGTCAAACTTGTCAAGATACCAAGACACCGCCATCACGCATGCCCGTGATCGTGGATAAGTTGCACAACTTAAAATTGGTTTGACATCATTAAATTTAACGGGCGAGATTAATATTATTTGATATTATTCACATGTTATATATACCATACTTAAAGTAATATGTACACCATGAAAATAAAATAAATAATACACATTCGTGAGATATACGAGCACACGTAACTGAACGAAGTACAATTGAT
>JADFUC010000156.1:0-15297 GCA_019722365.1 Lithospermum erythrorhizon | reverse complement strand
TTGAAGTTACGTATTGCTGCGTTCGGATAGGAGAAATGCCGCTTTTCGCTTTGCCCAAATAAACTCGAACGCATTTTAAATAAATAACAAATAGAATCGCTTTTGATTTTTCTCCTAGAACATCATTCGTAAGCTAATATTAGGAACATTGAAAAAAAACTCGATCGGATTATGCTCGGATATAAAAATGCCGCTCGCTTTGGCCCAAATAAACTCGAACGCATTTAAACAAAATAGAATCGCTTGATTTTCTCCCTAGAACATTTATTCGTAAGCTAATATTAGGGAACATTGAAAAACTCGATCGGATTGGCGCTCGGATAGAGAAATGCCGCTTTCTCGCTTTGGCCCAAATAAACTCGAACGCATTTAAATAAAAATAGAATCGCTTGATTTTCCTAACATCATTCGTAAGCTAATATTATCGGAACATTGAAAAAAAACTCAACGATTGCTCGATAGAGAAAATGCCGCTTTCGCTTTTGGCCCAAATAAACTCGATCGCACGAAATAAAATAGAATCGCTTGATTTTCCAGAACATCATCATTCGTAAGCTAATATTAGGGGAACATTGAAAAAACCTCGAACGGATTATGCTCGGATAGGAGAGAAAATGCCGCTGCTTTTGGCCCAAATAAACTCGATCGTTATAAATAAAAATGTAATCGCTTGATTTTCCTAGAACATCATTCGTGAAGCCAATATTATGAATAAAAAACTCTAAATCCGACAAGGGCTCATATATATAAAATGCCGCTGCTTTACCAAATAAACCGAACGCATCTAAATAAAAATGTAATCGCTTGATTTTCTCCTAGAACATCATTCTAGTTTTCAATATTAGGGAACATTGAAAAAACTCGATCGGATTTTCATGCTCGATAGGAGAGAAAATGCCGCTTTTTGGCCCAAATAAACTCCGAACGCATTTAAATAAAATAGAATCGCTTGATTTTCTCAGAACATCATTCGTAAGCAATATTAGGGAACATTGAAAAAACTCGAACGGATTAAGCGCTCTCGATAGGAGAAATGCCGTTTTCGCTTTTGGCCCAAATAAATCTTTAACGCATTTAAATAAATAGAATCGCCGATTTTCTCCTGTAACATCATTCGTAAGCCAATATTAGGGAACATTGAAAAAACCTCGAACGGATCAAGGCTCATATGTGAGAAATGCCGCTTTTCTCGCTTTGGCCCAAATAAACTGAACGCATTTAAATAAAAATGTAATCGCTGATTTTCTCCTAGAACATCATTCTAAGCCAATATTGGGGGAACATTGAAAAAAACTCGACGGATTAAGTTTCGGATAAGTAGAAAATGCCGCTTTCTCGCTTTTGGCCCAAATAACTCGAACGCACGAATAAAAACAGACCGCTTTTGATTTTCCAGAACATCATTCAGAAGCCAATATTGGGGGAACATTGAAAAACCTAACGGATCGGGCGCTCGGATAGAGAAATGCCGCTGCTTGGCCCAAATAAACTCGAACGCATTTAAATAAAATAGAATCGCTTGATTTTCCTAGAACATCATTCGTAAGCCAATATTAGGGAACATTGAAAAAACTCAACGGATTGCGCTCGGATAGGAGAAAATGCCGTTTTCGCTTTTGGCCCAAATAAACTCGAACGCATTTAAATAAAATAGAATCGCTTGATTTTCTCTCCTAGAACATCATTCGTAGTTTTCAATATTAGGGGAACATTGAAAACTCGAACGGATTGCGCTCGGATAGAGAAAATGCCGCTTCGCTTTGGCCCAAATAAACTCGAACGCATCAAATAAAATAGAATCGCGATTTTCTCCTAGAACATCATTCGTAAGCTAATATTGGGGAACATTGAAAAACTCAACGGATTGCGCTTTTGGATAGAGAAATGGATAGGAGAAAATGCCGCTTTTTCGCTTTGGCCCAAATAAACTCGAACGCATTTAAATAAAACAGACCGGCTTGATTTTCTCCTAGAACATCATTCAGAAGCCAATATTAGGAACATTGAAAAACCGATCGGGATCAAGGCTCGATAGAGAAAAATGCCGCTTTCTCGCTTTTGGCCCAAATAAACCTCGCCGAACGCATTTAAATAAAATAGAACGCTTGATTTTCCTCTAACATCATTCGTAAGCCAATATTAGGGGAACATTGAAAAAATCCCGATCGGATTATGTCAGATGTGAGAAAATGCCGCTTTTCTCGCTTTGGCCCAAATAAACTCGAACGCATTTAAATAAAATAGAATCGCTTGATTTTCCTAGAACATCATTCGTAAGCTAATATTAGGGAAACATTGAAAAAACTCGATCGGATTGGCGCTCGGATAGAGAAATGCCGCTTAAGCTTTTGGCCCAAATAAACTCGAACGCATTTAAATAAAATAGAATCGCTTGATTTTCTCCTAGAACATTATTCGTAAGCTAATATTAGGGAACATTGAAAAAACTCGATCGGATTATGCTCGATAGGAGAAAATGCCGCTTTCGCTTTGGCCCAAATAAACTCGAACGCATTTAAATAAATAGAATCGCTTGATTTTCCTAGAACATCATTCGTAGTTAATATTAATGGAATATTAAAAAAAAAACTCGAACGGATTGGCGTTTCGATAGTAAAATGCCGCTTTTGGCTCAAATAAACCTCGATCGCACGAAATAAAATAGAATCGCTTGATTTTCCTAGAACATCATATTCGTAGTTTTTCAATATTATAGAAATTGAAAAAACTCCTAACGGATTATGCTCGATAGGAGAAATGCCGCTTTCGCTTTTGGCCCAAATAAACTCGATCGCATTTAAATAAAATGTAACGCTTGATTTTCTCCCCAGAACATCATTCGTAAGCCAATATTGTGGGAACATTGAAAAAACTCTAACGGATTATGCTCATATAGAGAAATGTCAAGCTGCTTTGGCCCAAATAAACTCGAACGCATTTTAAATAAAACAATCGCTTGATTTTCCGTAACATCATTCGTAAGCCAATATTAGGGGAAATTGAAAAAAAAACCGATCGGATTGCGCTCGGATAGGAGAAATGCTGTTTTCTCGCTTTTGGCCCAAATAAACTCGAACGCATTTAAATAAATAGAATCGCTTGATTTTCTCCTAGAACATCATTCGTAAGCTTTCAATATTAGGGAACATTGAAAACTCGAACGGATTAAGTGCTCGGATAGAGAAAACGCCGCTTTCTCTGCTTTAGTATTCCAAATAAACCTGAACGCATTTAAATAAAATAGAATCGCTGATTTTCTCCCCAGAACATCATCAGAAGCCAATATTAGGGAACATTGAAAAAACCTCGAACGGATCAAGGCTCATATAGAGAAATGCCGCTGCTTTTGGCCCAAATAAACTCGAACCATCTAAATAAAAATGTAATCGCTTGATTTTCTCCTAGAACATCATTCGTAGTTTTCAATATTAGGGGACATTGGAAAAAAAACTGATCGGATCATGCTCGGATAGGAGAAAATGCCAAGCCAAGCTTTGGCCCAAATAAACCTCGAACGCATTTAAATAAAAACAATCGCTTGATTTTCTCCTAGAACATCATCTCTGTGAAGCTAATATTAGGGAACATTGAAAAAAACTCTAACGGATCAAGGCTCGGATGTATAAAAGTAACGCCGCTCGCTTTACCAAATAAACCTCTAACGACGAAATAAATAGAATCGCTTGATTTTCCTAGAACATCATTCGTAAGCTAATATTAGGGGAACATTTAGAAAAACTCGAACTGATTATGCTCGGATAGAGAAAATGCCGCTGCTTTTGGCCCAAATAAACTCAACGCATTTAAATAAAAATGTAATCGCTTGATTTTCCTAGAACATCATTCGTAAGCTAATATTAGGAACATTGAAAAAACTCTAAATCCTGGATTATGCTCGATAGAGAAAATGCCGTTTTCGCTTTTGGCCCAAATAAACTCGAACGCATTTAAATAAAAATAGAATCGCTTGATTTTCTCCCTAGAACATCATTCGTGAAGTTAACATTAGGGGAACATTGAAAACTCGAACGGATTTGGCGCTTTTGATAGGAGAAAATGGATGTGAGAAATGCCGCTTTTTCGCTTTGGCCCAAATAAACTCGAACGCATTTAAATAAAATGCACCGCTGATTTTCTCCTTTAACATCATTCGTGAAGCCAATATTAGGGAACATTGAAAACTCGATCGATTATGCCTGGATAGGGAGAAATGCCGCTGCTTGGCCCAAATAAACCTCGAACGCATTTAAATAAAATAACGCTTGATTTTCCTAACATCATTCGTGAAGCCAATATTAGGGAACATTGAAAAACTCGATCGGATCGCTGCTCGATATGGGTGGTACGCCGCTTTCTCGCTTTTGGCCCAAATAAACCTCGAACGCATTTAAATAAAATAGAATCGCTTGATTTTCCTAAAACATCATTCGTAGTTAATATTAGGGGAACATTGAAAAACTCGATCGGATTGCGTCGATAGGAGAAAATGCCGCTTTTCTCGCTTTTGGCCCAAACAAACCTTTGAACGCACGAAATAAAAATGTAATCGCCGATTTTCTCCTAGAACATTATTCAGAAGCTAATATTAGGGGAACATTGAAAAAACTCGATCGACGCGCTCGGATAGGAGAAATGCCGCTTTCTCGCTTTGGCCCAAATAAACTCGAACGCATTTAAATAAAATAGAATCGCTGATTTTCTCCAGAACATCATTCGTAAGCTAATATTATCGGAACATTGAAAAAACTCGAACGGATTGGCGCTCGATAGAGAAAATGCCGCTCGCTTTGCCCAAATAAACTCGATCGCATTTAAATAAAATAGAATCGCCATTTTCCTAGAACATCATTCAGAAGCCAATATTAGGGGGAACATTGAAAAACTCGAACGGATTGCTCGATAGGAGAAAATGCCGCTCGCTTTGGCCCAAATAAACTCCATCGCATTTAAATCAAATGTAATCGCTTGATTTTCTCCTAGAACATCATTCGTAGTTCCAATATTGCGAATATCGAAAACTCGAACGGATTATGCTCATATAGGAGAAATGCCGCTTTCGCCACCCAAATAAACCTCGAACGCATTTAAATAAAATGTAATCGCTTGATTTTCTCCTAAGCATCATTCGTAGTTTTTCAATATTAAACATTGAAAAAAACTCGATCGGATTGGGCGCTCGATAGGAGAGAAAGGAATGCCGCTGCTTTGGCCCAAATAAACTTTAACGCATTTAAATAAAAATAGAATCGCTGATTTTCCTAGAACATCATTCGTGAAGCCAATATTAGGGAACATTGAAAAAACTCGAACGGATTATGCCTCGATAGGAGAAAATGCCGCTGCTTTTGGCCCAAATAAACTCGAACGCATTTAAATAAAATAGAATCGCTTGATTTTCCTAGAACATCATTCGTAGTTAATATTAGGGGAACATTGAAAAAACTCGAACTCATCATGCCTCATAGAGAAATGCCGCCGCTTTGGCCCAAATAAACTTAACGCATTTAAAATAAATGTAATCGCTTGATTTTCCCTAACATCATTCGTAAGCCAATATTAGGGAACATTGAAAAAAACCTGATCGGATCATGTCGATAGGAGAAAATGCCGCTTTTCTGCTTTTGGCCCAAATAAACCTCGAACGCATTTAAATAAAATAGAATCGCTTGATTTTCTCTCAGAACACCAGAAGCTTTCAATATTAGGGGAACAGTTGAAAAAACTCTAACTGGGATTAAGTGCTCGGATAGGAGAAAATGCCGCTTCTGCTTTTGGCCCAAATAAACTCGAACGCATTAAAACAGAACGCTTGATTTTCTCTCCAGAACATCATTCGTAGCCAATATTAGTAGGAACATTGAAAAAAACTCGAACGGATTGCGCTCATATATAGAGAAATGCCGCTTTCTCGCTTTTGGCCCAAATAAACTCGAATCCATTTAAATAAAAAATGTAATCGCTTGATTTTCCCAGAACATTCGTAAGCTAATATTAGGGAACATTGAAAAAAACGGGATCGGATCATGCTCGGATAGAGAAAATGCCGCTCGCTTTTGGCCCAAATAAACTCGAACGCATTTAAAATGTAATCGCTTGATTTTCCTAGAACATCATTCTAAGCTAATATTAAACATTGAAAAACTGAACGGATTGGCGCTCTCGGATAGAGAAAATGCCAAGCTGCTTTTGGCCCAAATAAACTCGAACGCATTTAAATAAAATAGAATCGCTGGATTTTCTCCTCAGAACATCATTCGTAGTTTCAATATTGGGGAACATTGAAAAAACTCTAACGGATTGGCGCTCGATAGGAGAGAAAATGCCGCTTCGCTTTACTTCAAATAAACTCTTTAACGCATTTAAATAAAATGTAATCGCTTGATTTTCCTAGAAACATCATTCGAAGCTAATATTAGTAACATTGAAAAAACTCAACGGATTGCGCTCGGATAGGAAATGCCGCTGCTTTTGGCCCAAATAAATGGGAACGCATTTAAATAAATAATCGCCGATTTTCCTAACATCATTCGTAGCTAATATTAGGGGAACATTGAAAACTCGAACGGATCAAGGCTTGGATAGAGAAAATGGATGTGAGAAAATGCCGCTTTTCTGCTTTTGGCTCAAATAAACCTCGAACGCATTTTAAATAAAATGTAATCGCTTGATTTTCCTGTAGAACATCATTCGTGAAGCCAATATTAGGGGAACATTGAAAACTGATCGGATTGGCGCTCGGATAGAGAAAAATGTCATTGCTTTGGCCCAAATAAACTCGAACGCATTTAAATAAAATAGAATCGCTGATTTTCTCCTGTAACACCATCATTCGTAAGCCAATATTAGGGAACATTGAAAAAACTCTGATCTGATTATGCTCGGATAGGAGAGAAATGCCGTTTTTCTGCTTTTAGCCCAAATAAACCTCGAATCCATTTAAATAAAATAGAATCTTGATTTTCTCCTGAACATCATTCCAAGCTAATATTAGGGGAACATTGAAAAAAACTCTGACGGATTATGTCGATAGGAGAAAATGTCAAGCCATGGCCTGGGCCAAACTCGAACGCATTTAAATAAAATAATCGCTTGATTTTCCTAGAACATTATTCGTAGTTTTCAATATTAGGGAACATTGAAAAAACTCTATCGGATTATGCTCGGATAGGAGAAATGCCAAGCTGCTTTTGGCCCAAATAAACTCGAACGCATTTTAAATAAAATAATCGCTTGATTTTCCTAGAACATCATTCGTAAGCTAATATTATTATCGAACATTTTGAAAACCGAACGGATTAGCGCTCGGATAGAGAAATGTCGCTTTTCTCGCTTTGGCCCAAATAAACTCGACCCATTTAAATAAAATGTAATCGCTGATTTTCCCTGTAACACGTCTGTAAGCCAATATTGGGAACATTGAAAAAACTCGAACGATCAAGGCTCGGATATGAGAAAATGCCGCTTCGCTTTTGGCCCAAATAAACTCGATCGCATTTAAATAAAAAATGCACGCTGATTTTCCTGTAACATCATTCTAAGCCAATATTAGGGGAACATTGACAAAAACTCGAACGATCATGCTCATATAGAGAAATGCCGCTTTCTCGCTTTTGGCCCAAATAAACCTCGAACGCATTTAAATAAAAATGTAATCGCTTGATTTCTTTTCCCAAAATATCATTCGTAAGCTAATATTAGGGGAACATTGAAAAAAACTCGAACGGATCAAGGCTCGATAGAAAATGCCAAGCTCGCTTTTGGCCCAAATAACCGAACGCATTTAAATAAATAATCGCTGATTTTCTCCTGTAACATCATTCGTAAGCCAATATTGGGGGAACATTGAAAAAAACTCTCGAACGGATCAAGGCTCGGATAGAGAAAATGCCGCTTTCTCAGTTTGGTCCAAATAAACCTCGAACGCATTTAAATAAAATAAATAGAATCGCTGATTTTCTCCTATGAACATCATTCGTGAAGCTAATATTGTGGGAACATTGAAAAAACTCGAACGGATTGGCGCTCGGATAGGAGAAATGCCAAGCTGCTTTCTTTGGCCTAAATAAACTCGAATCAATAAATAAAACAGAATTGCTTGATTTTCTCCTGTGTTCATCATTCTGTAAGCTAATATTGGGAACATCAAAAAATCCTCGAACGGATTATGCTCATAGAGAGAAATGCCGTTTTCTCAAGCTAGTTCGAATAAACAATCGCTTGATTTTCTCTCCTAGAACATCATTCAGAAGCCAATATTAGGAACATTGAAAAACCTCGATCGGATCAAGGCTCGATAGGAGAAAATGCCGCTTTCTCGCTTTGGCCCAAATAAACTCGAACGCATTTAAATAAAACGTAATCGCTTGATTTTCTCCTAGAACATCACCGTAAGCCAAGGCTGAATGAAAAAACTCTAACGGATTGGCGCTCGGATAGGAGAAATGCCGCTTTCTCGCTTTTGGCCCGTAAATAAACCTTAACGACGAAATAAAATGTAATCGCTGATTTTCTCCAGAACATCATTCGTAAGCTAATATTAGGGAACATTGAAAAAATCAACGATTATGCTCGAAGGTGAGAAAATGCCGCTTTCTGCTTTTGGCCCAAATAAACTCGAATCCATTTAAATAAAATAGAATCGCTTGATTTTCTCCTAGAACATCAATTGTAAGCTAATATTGGGGGAACATTGAAAAAAACTCGAACGGATTGCCGACAGGCAGTGTGTAATGCCGCTGCTTTGGCCCAAACAAACTCGAACGCATTTCCAAATGTAAATAGAATCGCTGATTTTCCTAGAACATCATTCTAAGCTAATATTGGGGGATCATTGAAAAAACTCCATCGGATTGCTGCTCGGATAGGAGAAATGCCGCTCGCTTTGGCCCAAATAAACTCGAACGTAGGAAATAAAATAGAATCGCTGATTTTCTCCTGTAACATCAATTCGGGGCCAATATTTAACATTGAAAAAACTCGAACGATTGCGCTGATGTATAGTAGTCGGATAGGAGAAAAATGCCTTTTTCGCTTTTGGCCCAAATAAACTCGAACGCATTTAAATAAAAACAAGTAATCGCTTGATTTTCTCCCTAGAACATCATTCGTAAGCTAATATTGTGGGAACATTGAAAAAACTCATCGGATTGGGTGCTCGGATAGAGAAAATGCTGCCGCTTTTGGCCCAAATAAACTCGAACGCATTTAAATAAAATAGAATCGCTTGATTTTCTCCTCAGAACATCATTCGTAAGCCAATATTAGGAACATTGAAAAACCGACCTGGACAAGGCTCTGATAGGAGAAAATGCCGCTCGCTTTTGGCCCAAATAAACCCGAACGCACGTAAATAAATAATCGCTTGATTTTCTCCTGAACATCATTCGTAGTTTCAATATTAGGGAACATTGAAAAAACTCGACGTGGATTGGCGCTCGATAGGAGAAAATGCTGCTTTTCTCGCTTTTGGCCCAAATAAACTCGAACGCATTTAAATAAAATAGAATCGCTTTGATTTTCTCCTAGAACATTATTCGTAAGCTAATATTAGGGAACATTGAAAAAAACCTGATCGGATTAAGCTCGGATAAGAAAATGCCGCTTTTCTGCTTTTGGCCCAAAATAAACCTCGAACGCATTTAAATAAAAATAATCGCTTGATTTTCCTGTAACATCATTCGTAAGCCAATATTATCGAACATTGAAAAACCTCGAACGGATTGGCGGCTGGATAGAGAAAATGCCGCTTCGCTTTTGGCCCAAAATAAACTCGATCGCATTTAAATAAAATAGAATCGCTTGATTTTCTCCCTAGAACATCATTCAAGCCAATATTGGGGGAACATTGAAAAAAAAACTCGAACGGATTATGCTCGGATAGAGAAAATGCCGCCGCTGGCCCAAATAAACTCGGGATCACTAAATAAAATGTAATCGCTTGATTTTCTCCTAGAACATCATTCGTAAGCCAATATTGGGTGGGGAACATTGAAAAACTCGAATCCGATTATGCCTCATAGAAATGTCAGCTTCGCTTTCGGGCCCAAATAAACTCGAACGCATTTTAAATAAAAACGTAATCGCTGATTTTCTCCTAGAACATCATTCGTAAGCCAATATTAGGAACATTGAAAAAACCTCGAACGGATTGGCGCTCTCTGATAGGAGAAAATGCCGTTTTCTCGCTTTTGGCCCAAATAACTCGAACGCATTTAAATAAAATAGAATCGCTGATTTTCTCCTAGAACATCATTCAGAAGCCAATATTAGGGGAACATGAAAAACTCGAACGGATTATGCTCGATAGAGAAACGCCGCTTTCTCGCTTTCATTCAAAATAAACTCGAACGCATTTAAATAAAAATAATCGCTGATTTTTCCTGTAACATCATTCTAAGCCAATATTAGGGGAACATTGAAAAACTCGAACGGATTATGCTCGATAGGAGAAAAATGCCGTTTTCTCGCTTTTGGCCCAAATAAACTCGAACGCATTTTAAATAAAATAGAATCTGATTTTCTCCTAGAACATCATTCGTAAGCTAATATTGTGGAACATTGAAAAAACTGATCGGATTATGCTCGGATAGGAGAAAATGCCGCTTTCTCGCTTTGGCCCAAATAAACTCGAACGCATTTAAATAAAAATAGAATCGCTTGATTTTCTCCTAGAACATTATTCTAGCCAATATTAGGGGAACATTGAAAACTCGATCGGATTGGCGCTCGATAGGAGAGACGCCGCTTCTCGCTTTGGCCCAAATAAACCTCGAACGCATTTAAATAAAATGGGCAAATAGAATCGCTTGATTTTCTCCTAGAACATCATTCGTAGTCATTATCGGAACATTGAAAAACCTCGAACGGATTATGCTCGATAGAGAAAATCGCCGCTTTTCGCTAGCCTAAATAAACTCGATCGCATTTAAATAAAATAGAATCGCTTGATTTTCTCCTAGAACATCATTCGTAAGCTAATATTGTGGGAACATTGAAAAAACTCCTAACGGATCAAGGCTCGATAAAGAGAAAATGCCGCTTTCTCGCTAGCTCCAAATAAACTCGATCGCATTTAAATAAAATGTAATCGCTTTGATTTTCCTGTAACATCATTCGTAAGCTAATATTAGGGAACATTGAAAAACTCGAACGGATTACATAGAGAAAATGCCGCTTCGCTTTACCAAATAAACCGAACGCATTTAAATAAAACAGACCGCTTGATTTTCTCATCATTCGTAAGCCAATATTGTGGGAACATTGAAAAAAAAAACTCGATCGGATCAAGGCCGGATAGGAGAAAATGCCGCTTTTTGAAAAAAACTTCGAGCAGTTGCGTTCGGATAGGAAAATGCGTTTTCTCGTTTTGGCCCAAATAAGCTTCGACGTCTGAAATAAAATGAATCAACGATTTTCTCCTAGAGCATCGATCGTAAGCTAATATTGGGGAACATTGAAAAAAAACTTCGAGCAGTTAGCGTTCGGATAGGAAAAATGCCGTTTTCTTGGCCCAAATAAACTCGAGCGTCTGAAATAAAATAGAATAAACGATTTTCTACCTAGAACATCATTCGTATGCTAATATTAGGGAACGATGAACTTCGAGCAGTTAACGTTGGATAAAAAATACGTTTTCTCGTTTGAAAGCTAAATAAACTCGAGCGTCTGAGAAATAAAATAGAATCGCTTGATTTTTTCTCCTAGAGCATCATTAATGAAAGCTAATATTGGGGAACATTAGAAAAAAGCCTCGAGCAGTTGCGTTGGATAGGAGAGAAAAATGCCGTTTTCTCGTTTGGCCCCAAAATAAGCTGAGCGTCTGAAATAAAATAGAATAAACGATTTTCTCTGAAACGTCATTCGTATCTTAATGAGGGAACATTGAAAAAAAAAAAAAAAGCTTCGAGCGGATGCGTTGGGATAGGGCATGCCGTTTCTCGTTTTGGCTAAATAAACTCGAGCGTCTGAAATAAAATAGAATCGCTTGATTTTCTCCTAGAACATCGATGCGTAAGCTAATATTAAGGGAACATTGAAAAAAACTCGAGCAGTTGCGTTCGGATAGGAGAAAAATACCGTTTTTCTCGTTTGGCTGAAATAAGCTGAGCGTGCGAAATAAAATAGAGATGGCAGTTTTCTCTAGAGCATTAATTCGTATGCTAATATTAGAACATTGAAAAAAAAAAAACTCGAGCAGTTGCGTTGGATAGGGAGAAAATACCGTTTCAATGGACATTGGAAATAAATAAGCATCTGAGGAAATAAAATAGAATCGCTTGATTTTCTCATTGAACATCATTTGTAAGCTAATAATAGGGAACATTGAAAAAAACTCAAACGGATTGCGTTCGGATAGGAGAAATTGCCGTTTTCTCGTTTTGGCTTAATCAGGCGTCTGAAATAAAATAAAGATAAACGATTTTCTCCCGAACATCGTTAAATGAAAGCTAATATTAAGGGAACATTGAAAAAAACTTCGAGCAGTTGCGTTGGATAGGAAAAAATGCCGTTTTCGTTTGTGAAATAAACTCAGAGCGTCTGAAATAAATAGAATCGGCTTGATTTTCTCAAAGAACATCAATCCTAAGCTAATATTAAGGGAACAACGAAAAAAACTCGTATGGATTGCGTTCGGATAGGAGAAAATGCCGTTTTCTCGTTTCGGCCCAAATAAACTCGAACGTACGAACTAAAATAGAATCGCTTGATTTTCTCCTAGAACATCATTTGTAAGCTAATGGGAACATTGAAAAAAACTCGAGTTGCGTTGGGATAGGGCATAGTTTTTCTCGTTTGGCCCAAAATAAGCTTCGAGCGTCTGAGAAATAAAATAGAATCGCTTGATTTTCTCCTAGGAACATCATTGTATGCTAATATTAGGGAACATTGAAAAAAACTGAAGCGGATTGCGTTCGGATAGGAGAAAAATGCCGTTTTCTCGTTTTGGCTAAATAAACTTCCGAGGCCGTCACAATAAAAATAGAATCAGCAGTTTTCTCTAGAGCGTCATTCGTATGCTAATATTGAGGAACATTGAAAAAAACTTCGAGTTAGTCGGATAGGAAAATACGTTTTCGTTTGGCCCAAATAAACTCGAGCGTCTGAAATAAAATAGAATCGCTTGATTTCTCCTAGAATATCATTAAATTAAAGCTAATAGGGAACATTGAAAAAAAAAACTTCGAGCAGTTGCGTTCGGATAGGAAGAAAATGCCGTTTTCGTTTGGCCCAAATAAACTTCAGAACGTCTGAAATAAAATAGAATAAACGATTATCTCTCCTAGAACATCATTAGTATGCTAATATTAGAGAACATTGAAAAAAAAAACTCGAGCAGTTAACGTTGGATAGGAAGAAAAATGCCGTTTTCTCGTTTGGCTAAATAAACTCGAGCGATAAATAAAATAGAATGGCTTGATTTTCTCCTAGAACATCATTAGGTAATGCTAATATTGGGGAACAATGAAAAAAGCTTCGAGCAGTTAATTGGATGGAAAAAATGCAG
The DNA here is from genome assembly GCA_019722365.1 of Lithospermum erythrorhizon. Taxonomy (NCBI): domain Eukaryota; kingdom Viridiplantae; phylum Streptophyta; class Magnoliopsida; order Boraginales; family Boraginaceae; genus Lithospermum; species Lithospermum erythrorhizon. Next base: position 1,793 of record JADFUC010000156.1, on the reverse strand, counting down.
GATTTTCTCGTTTTAGCTAAATAAACTCGAGCGTCTGAGAAATAAAAATAGAATCGGCTTGATTTTCTCCTAGAACATCATTAAATGGCTAATATTAAGAACATTGAGAAAAAAAAGCTTCGAAAGAGCGGATTAGTTCGGATAGGAGAAAAATCTGGATTTTCGTTTTGGCTAAATAAACTTCGAACGTCTGAAATAAAATAGAATAAAGCGATTTTCTCCTAGAACATCATTCGTGAAAGCTAATATTAGGGGAACATTGAAAAAACTGAAGGCAGTTACTTCCGGATAGGAGAAAATCACCAGTTTTCGTTTTGGCTAAATAAACTCGAGAGCGTCTGAAATAAAATAGAATCGCTTGATTTTCTCCTAGAACATCGTGCGTAAGCTAATATTAGGGGAACATTAGAAAAAAAAAACTTCGAGCAGTTGCGTTCGGATAGGAGAAAATACAGTTTTTCTCGTTTTGGCCCCAAATAAACTTCGAGCGTCTGAAATAAAATAGAAGATATTGATTTTCTCCTAGAACATCATTAAATATAAGCTAATATTAGAGAACATTGAAAAAAAAGCTTCGAGCAGTTGCGTTGGGATAGGAGAAAATACCGTTTCTCGTTTGGCTAAATAAGCCGAGCGTCTGAAATAAAATATAATCGCTCGATTTTCTCCTAGAACATCATTTGTAAGCTAATATTAGGGGAACATTGAAAAAAACTCGAACGGATTGCGTTCGGATAGGAGAAAATGCCGTTTTCTCGTTTTGGCCCAAATAAACTCGAACGTACGAAAAAAATAGAATCGCTTCATTTTCTCCTAGAACATCATTTGTAAGCTAATATTAGGGGAACATTGAAAAAAACTGAGCAGTTAGCGTTGGATAGGAAGAAAATACCGTTTCGTTTGGCCCCAAATAAACTCGACGTCTGAAATAAAATAGAATCGTGATTTTCTCTAAACGTCATTCGTATGCTAATATTAGAACATTGAAAAAACTTCGGAAGCAGTTCGTTCGGATAGGAAGAAAAATACGTTTTCTCGTTTAAGCTAAATAAGCTTCGAGCGTCTGAAATAAAATAGAATGGCTTGATTTTTCTCCTAAACGTCATTCGTATGCTAATATTAGGGGAGTACATTGAAAAAAAAACTTCCGAGCAGTTCGCGTTCGGATAGGAAGAAAAATACCGTTTTCGTTTGGCCCAAATAAACTTCGAGCGTACGAAATAAAATAGAATAAACGATTTTCTCTAGAACATCATTGTTATGCTAATATTAGGGAACGATGAAAAAAAACTTCGAGCAGTTGCGTTCGGATAGGAAAAATACCGTTTTTCTCGTTTTTGGCCCAAATAAACTTCGAGCGTCACGAAATAAATAGAATGGCTTGATTTTCTCCTAGAACATCGATAGTATGCTAATGTCGATGTTACCGTAGTGTTGAAAGCCCCAATAAATGCTTCTCGACAATCCAGGTGCTATTGAATGCAGGATCATTATCTTTGAGATTTTTGGAGTTCACGAGCCAGATCTTCACTCATATCCATCTGGTTTTTAAAGCACCAGAGTCTGCCGTTTCTGAGAAGGGTCATATTCGTCGCCTCATGCCTGTGTTGATTCTCTGGTCGTTATGGGTGGCCCGTAATAAGGCTAAGCATGGTGAGCAACGGTATTGCTTTCATGGGATTGTCCAGCGTATTAACCAATGTCTCGCTATCATTGTCGTTCGATTATGATGCGGTTCAAACCTTTGGAAGGGAGACCTCGGAATTCGTTTGCCTTGTTCAATGTTCTATCTC
>JADFUC010000155.1:0-28249 GCA_019722365.1 Lithospermum erythrorhizon | reverse complement strand
CCTAGTTACGTATTGCTGCATCAAAAGGGAGCAACTTTAGAATTGATTAAGAGTGACCTTCGAGACGTAGCCTGGGTTCCACTTGTGGATGTTAACCTCGCTCGCATCAAGCCATCCAAAACTGTGGTTGTCGCTATTGTCGACGCTCATTATTATCAACAAAAAGGTGTAGAACATTCAACTGCTATAACATGTAAAGACTTTGATGACCCCGGGCAGATTTTGTATGAAAGCAAAGTAAGAGCTCTAGAGTAACGTTAGGCCAACTTACACTCACACCCATACATTCACGCACTGCACTGTGAACGAGGAGTCAATCGCGCTTCTGACATATATTCCTATCCTCAGGACTGGCTAAAAGCAGGGATGGATAGGCATACGGAAACCTTGCCTAATGCATGCTATTGGCATACCAAATCGCACTACCTAGTCAATTCAAGAGCGGGTCTACCTTTTCACTGTGCCACACTCATCTTCTTTAGGAAATTCAATATGGACTCAAATACCAAGTCTTATATATAAGTTTACATGCGTAGGGGAAACTTCACGACGCCCATCTACAAACGGACGGAAGGCTTCTATGCCTTCTTGGGATATGTGGTTGATTCCAGTAGGGAAGTCGAAAGGACAGAGGATGCGCGGGTTGTTGTGAGTTCGAGGATGTCTTTCCGAGGATCTCTGGTCAGCGCTGCAGGAAATCGACCTGAGCATCGTGTTATTTCGTACTAAGACCAATTTCTCTTCCGCCGCATCGATGGCTCCAAATGGTATATAGGAATCATGACTCGCCATGTGGAGTCGTTGGAGACAGATTCATCGTAATCCAGCGTGTCTCCTGACGCGCCGCCTGCTTAGAAAAAGAAGGACGGTTCGAATGAAGTCACAGACACTATGACAAATAATAAAGTGACTATTAAGAACCGATACCCATTGCCTGCACTGACGATTTGTTTGATCACCATGGATGCCAGTGTTTTGGGGATGATCGATTTCATGTCCGTTATCATCGCTGAGGATCAAAAGGGGAGGATATCCGTAAATCGGCTTTCCCATCTCGGGCATGGACATTACGAGTTTATAGCATGCCATTTGATCGACGAATCTAATCGACGGACTTTATGGATTTGATGAACCGTATTTCTGACTATTTAGGATGAAGTTTCGTGGTATTCGATGATATTCTGATATATTCCAGGGAGAGTGAACACAGGCATTCAAGATCGTACAGGGACCTCAGACAAAGACCAGCTATATTCCGCTATTAAAGTGCAATTTTCGGCTCGTTATTATTTCCGCGAGATTTGTACATCCATGTAACGCCGAGGCCGCTAACACCGGGGACCGCCCCTGCACGAGCGTGACCGAGGTGACGTAGTTTCTTGGGGTTACCGTTATTACAAGATTCATCAAGGACTTCTTTGATCGCGACGCCATCAATCAAAGTTGACTTAGTGGGTTCCATTTATTGGGATTTATGATCGCGAGGATCGCTTCCGGTATTAGGCGGAAACGACCGCCAGCTGTCATGCATACCGCCTCGTTCGTGAGGGCTACGCGGATTTATAGCAATGCTTCGCATCGTGGTTCAGCGCTGTTTTGACGCAGAACGGGAAGGCTGATTGCCTACGCTCGACACCCGAGAAATCACGAAGAATCCATCCGACCCATGATCTGAAAGGCCAAGAATATACTTTTTGCATTGAAATTGTGAGACATTATCTATAAGGGGTTAATGCCATATTTTATTGATCATATAAGAGTTTAAAATATCTTCCCGACGCAGATTTGAATTTCGAGGTAGGAGGCGGACGGAGTTCATCGCTGATTATGACTGACCATTGAAATTCACCCAGTAGAAAGTGCAAACGTAGTGAGCCGACGACCGAGTAGAAAGTGGGAAATCAAAGGACCCGTAGAGAGATGAAATAGTTGGGAAATGATTTTGATGTCAGAACGACGGGAGATTTTCGCCTACATGGTAGTTTGACCACAAGGATCGAATCTTAGAATCGTTAGCTGACGGTAGACCGCAGTTATCAAGTAGGACGCCGGTAAATGGGTCGATCGATTTCACCATTACTTGTGAGTGGAACCTCGAGGATGAATGCGTGACAGTGTACCGTGATTCGTGATTTAGGTCAGAGAGAAGCGGAGATTCTGAAGGGTGCTCATAATACTCCCTATAAAGATACACCCGGTAGCACAAAAAAGACAAAATGCGGATCCTCGAGGTCAACGTATTGTGGTCGAAATGAAGAGTAGACGCAGTAGCCAGGGCAAAGTGTTTGGTTTGTCGGGGCCAGCGAAGGCTTTCCAGCATAGACATCCTGTGCTCAAGGTGACTCTTCCTATTCCCCGAGTCGATACTGGAGAATATCACCATGGACTTCGTGCTCGGGCTTCCTAGGACTCGAGGCGACATGACGGATTTGGGTGATTGTGACAAGCATCGAAGTCGGCTCATTTCCTACCCATCGACCTACGATGGGCCTCGAGAGATCAGGCAAAGATCTATGTGGACTGGACAAGGAGATGCACGGGGTTCCGTATCGATCATTTCAGACCGCGACGCGAGATTCACTTCGAGGTTCTGGCGGGGTTTCTAGGAGGCACCTGGGGACCAGAGTGGAGTTGAAAGTACATCTTTCATCCCTGATAACATCGGGCAATCCGAGAGGACGATATGGACATTGAGGATATAATGTTGGTCGGACAGATATCACCCTACTTGACAAAATTTTAAAACTATTTTATTTTTTGAGAATCTTACGGAAATCAAATTTTGGATTTAAACGAAGTCAGCGCTTTTAAACCGAGTCGCCCATCACTGGTGACTCTGGTATTCCGATTATAATGATTCTCACCTATGCCGACTGGGCGGTCGTTACACTTTACTACACCAATCGTTATCGATTTTTCCATCCCACTTAAACAGCTTTATTAATAGAAAGTACTACTAAACATCTTTTTCTTTCTCCTGTAGTCCCAAATTTTCATTATGATCACTTTTATTCTTCAAGCAACACTTCACAACTTAAAGAACTTTAAAACTTCATAATGGCAATCAACTAAAATATTCATTTTCATCCCAAATTGCTCACCTACATTAAATCTCAACCTTATCCTCTAATAGAGTACCCACACACTTCATTTCCCCACCAAGCATAAATTTTTCCCCAACATTTCGATGTACAAACATATTCCAATGCATCTAGATGACCGATAACTCACACAATTGAATTAATCGCGGACAACATTTTTTTTTGCGGAAAAATTCTTCCATTTAAGCTTATCCGACTCCCCTTAGTATCCATCGAGATAGAATTTCCAATATCAACCTATTAATGGCCATTCTACATATGCTCTTCTTGCCTTTCATATTCATATCTACATCGAAAACAAGATTCATTAACTTACTCATCTTCACAAGTGGTCCATCCTTGTACGTCAACTAAATTAATTCTCTCTCTACCCTAACACTTGGGTCCAACTACCATAATTATCACCAACACTCTTCCACCAATTATTTCAGGTGCACAGATTTAACTTCACGCATCTAAGGATCAACAATCTTATACCACAATCACCAGATTACCCTTAACACTCTTAGATTTACATAAATACCTCAACCACTTAACAACTCCAACTCCGACATTATAGATTCCTTCCCAACATCCTGTGACATCTCTTTTCTCTCCAACCAAATTCCAACAAATCTTACCCATATCCTAGCTTCTCATCTCCGAATCCACCTGGCTACCCACCTCAATACGTGATACCACACGAACCTCACGGGTCGGGGTCACCACCGGCCCACAAATAACAACAGCAATCAAAATACACCCGCACACGTATTACACACACATCAAGTACAAACGCCCACACGCGCTAAAGAAAAAAGTACACAACACACGCTGTATAACCACAATAACCACTACAATCTCATAACATGAATCATAATCACAACTATCTCATAATATGAATCATAATCACAACTATCTCATAATATGAATCATAATCACAACTATCCCATAACATGGATCATAATCACAACTATTTCATAATATGAATCATAATCACTCAATACACATGTCAAAATACCCAATGCATTGCATTACGCAAAAACATATAACATAATATATAGAAGAGTTTCCATCGCGAGATTTGTACTCACCTCAAGCCAAAAGCAATGATTGATTTGGGTAGTCCACGTTGTTAAACCTGGCCGAACTCCTATTTAAAGAAATTAGTTACATTATAAACATTCTCAGAATAACCTCTCATATCTATTAAACCCCGAAAGTATTATACCACATCTCATTTCAAATTAACCATCCCTAGCAATCATCCTATCCCCAAAACTAGTTGATGTTGCTTATTATATAGTGTTTCGAGGCCATAATCGTGATATTAGTCGATGTTATTTTTACCTTAATCCGATATAATTTGCACTTGTTTTCGCTTTTATTTGAGTTTAGGCAATTATCGGGTTAAAGCTGGTTAACCTGCTTTGAATTGAAGAGATATTGAGCAAATTCAATTAAAATTTATACGAGTCACGATCCAAGAATGTCGATCCGCCCATTTATATTAGGTTACGGCAACCTATAAAAGAGATGAGTTGTGAGTAAAAAGCGGATATCTCGAATTTTCGAAAAGGTTTCATCAACTTTCTATTGAGCTACACTATTGGGAACCGGCAAGAATCGGTAGTTAATTACATATCGCGCACTGAAGTCGAGTTGATTAATTTTAATTGCTGTAATAATTTTAATTCAAGATATTATTATTGTTAAGTGATTTAATGCCATTAATTTCATGTATTTATTTATGTCTTTATTATTAACTAATTTTATTATTACCGCACTACTTAATGTGTAGCTTGAATCACCGATTTGATTTTTCTTGGAGTTATTTTAATTCTAGTTTCATAATTCCGATTATTGTGCATAATTAGTATTTAATATTCATATCAATATTAAAGCTGCTCATATGTTGATTAACCTGCTAAATAGTATTGCCACTTACGATTAATAATCAACACATGTTTCAATTACCATGAGATATGTAACGCCATGTGCAATTTAATAAGCATATGTTATTAAAATATCTCCTATTTTAAGCTAACATGTAGATATAGCTTAGTTTCTTAGAGATTTAATTGGTGTTAACTGGAGAAGTAATATCAATCGTATAGAATGCTTTGTTATGACTTAATAAATAACTACTGTGTGTTGAATCCGACGAACCAATTTAAATCACGCTATTCCGACTATACTGAATATTAAGTAGCATTCACTTTTTAAGCATCATTTAAGATTAGCTAATTTAATTGCTTAGTCAATTTAGTTGAGTAGTCTAGATTTAAATTTACTTTTAATTATTGGCTAATTGAATTAAGAAAAGACCTAGTACTTAGTATATTGAAATTCTCATAGACGATACTCGCTCTTATTCATTATACTACTGACACCTATCCTGCCTCGGCCCCGGAACACGAATCTGGTCGCTACCAGATACACTTCTAACATTCAAACGTAACTACTCCTAATTACCAACTTCATAAATCCCGATATTCGGTCATCACTTTATTATCCCAACCATAACACTTTAATCACATTCTAATCAATCCAACAATCGATTTCCTCAAACTAATTCACCCATTATTAACAACCTTTATTTCAAAATCCAAATACTACTCAACTTACCCCAAATCCAATCCAACATAATCTCTTATAACCACTTTAAAATCACAACCTATACTCCAAAACAACTATATTAAACTCCAACAACACACTTTTACAAATTCCACATTTTTCCTCAAAAAGTCAACATAACATATTCAACAATTTCAAACCCAAGAATCGATCATTATCACTTCTTATCACATAATCCAAACTTAGATGATAACTCTATACCATTTTAAAGCCTCAAAACTCGAAGTCAACCAAAGTCAAACTAAAAGTCAACATCTCAAATTCATGAAAATACCCAAAATGATTTGATCTTTCTTACCTAGATATGACGTAGGACGACGTAGGGGAAGATATCCAACTTTGTCCCAGTTAAGAAACAATCATGAGAAAAATGCAAGAAAATTTCATGGGAAAGTGAAGGGGAATTTCTACTCTCATGAAGGAAAAGGATCGGGTTTTGTGGTTTGATTAATTTACGGTTTATAAGGATGATAGGATATTTAAAGAACGGGTTAAGTTCTCGCTTTTATTTTCATGGCTTTATATCTTCAATACTTTCCTACTTAAATCCCAATTTAAACCGATATAAATGTAAAATTTCTCACGACATAAACTACTACTCATATAATATTAGTCTTGGCATATCAATTTTATTCCGAAATTATTTATACTATTCCGGTCCCACCATCAATCGAAGAGTGTAACACATTTGAATCGTTTAAAGCCGCAACGTTATTTCCCTTATTTCAGACTTCTAAATTTTTATGAAAACACAAATGTGTTATTATCCGTGACATAAACTACTACGCATTTAATACTAGTCTCATTATATCGATTTATTCAAATTAGTTTATACTATCGCCGATTCCAAACTAATAAACGATATATATAATATAATTCTAATTGCTAAACATAACGGGTTATTTCAATTATAATATTTTTATTTGTTATCTATATTATTTTTTATTGTTTTATCTTTGAAGATAATAATTTTGAATTGAATATTTCTATTTTGTCAAATTTCCATATTTATAATATTAATGTAATGTTCATCATGTTTAGAATCTTATATATTGACTTAGTTCTCATGAATTTAAGTATTTATGTAAATTTCTTATGTTAATTTTTCTTTTTTCATAAACATTAATTAGTTAAATTATTATCCTAAATAATTAATATATTTTATTTGAGAAATTAATTTATGTTAGGTAATTATTAGAATATGAAATTATAAATCGAAAGACGCCAGAATGCCCCGGTTAAACAATTGGGGATGTGATATGGTACACCCGTTAAAGAAACCAGTGTGTAATAATCATATTGGTGCGCACTGGTTGCATCTACAAGTTGAACGTATTTTTTGTATTTTCAAATTATTATCTTAATTTTAATGAATTATAATATTTTTATTGGGCTTATCTATATTATTTTTTATTTGCTTATCTTGAAGATAATAATGTTAAATTGAACACTTATATTTTTGTCAAATTTCCATATTTATAATGTTAAAGAATGTTCATCATATGTAATCTTATATGGAAAGTTGGCTTTTCATGACTTATATTTATGTAAATTTCTTGTTAATTTTTCTATTTTTATATAAATATTAATTGTTAAATTATTGTCCAACAATTAATATATTTTGTTTGAGTAATTAATTTTGGCAAATTAGTCAGTGAGTAGAATTATTAGAGCATGCAATTTAGGCAACTGGTAATCAATGCAAGAATGCTAAGTAAAGAAGTTAAACAATTAAGCCACACGCGTTGCATACCCTTTAAAGAAGCTGTATAATAATCATATTGTGGGTCCACTGCATTTAACAATTCACACAATCGGAAGTATTTTTTGAATTTTCAAACTATCTTAATTTGATTATAATATTTATATATTAGTTATTTGGGCCATATTTTATTGTTTATCTTTCAAATTATTATCTCATAACTTTTTTGTTGACTATTCATGTTAATATTTTAAGAATTTATAATTTATTTAGTTACAAACATATTTGACAAATGTTAATTATTATAAATTCTTAACATATTCATGTTAACTATTATAAAACAACGATTAATTTTTAACAACGAAAAAGTGAAAAACATAATACTAAATAATTTAAACATGTTCGACTACAAATGTCCTCTAAATAAACTCGATGATTATTTATTATTTATTATTAATAATTAATTATTAATTAATAAGAAAAATATAATATGTCACTAATAATTATTTAACTGACCAGCAATGGAAGCCGTGATTCAGTGATACAATGGTAATTGTAATGTAGTCCGTGATTACAGTTTAAGCCAGGCTTTATTTATTAACTACTAACGATTTTTGCCTAAATAATGCATCACAGACATTTGTGTGTACTCATATTTATATGTCGAAAGCATACGATATATCTGTTGCTAGGGGGAAAAATTGAAGAATTTTCCCTGTAGAAATAGACCCTGCCATCTGAAACACACCACCAAAAGGTCACGCCACCACTACTCCAAAGTGGTGGAGAGGAAAGTTGCAACAAACACGTCACCCCAAAATCACCAGTTCAAAATATATCCAAACTCTAAGCATTGTTAATTCGAGTCTTTGAACTATCATGTGCTGATTTGTGAAAAGACAAAAAATACCATTGAAAATAGACACATGACCACGGGGTTGGTGCACTAACGAAATATTTTACGGTAACATTAAAAGTTATCATTTTTGAAACATAAATGATTAATGGGGCACTTTGCAACATAAGTCATCTACTGAATGGTGCGTGACAGAATGGAAACATGAATGATCATTCATATCTTTTGCACATTGTTTTATATCTGATCTATTTGCTTTAAAATATCCTCATATGTTAAAATTTTAAAATGTAACCTCTATTTTTAGGTCTATTGTTTGAAAAAGTTCCGATTATATTTGCTTAAATGCGAAAATTATGATTTATAACACATTTGAGACATGATAAATGTAGGAGCAATGAAAACAAGATGGAAAACAATGAAAATTAATCAATACTTCAAGGGCAATAGGCGAATTAGATTAATAAGAAAAAGTGATGTCATATGAGGGACGTCATGTACATGCATGTAATGCAAATCCTTTTCTTTTGACTAATAAATGAATCATCCATTGGGCATAGAATAATAATGCCAAATACGAAATCTAGTGAACCGCCTAGAAGTCGCGATATGTTATTATTACTTATAACAGATTATCCCCCAGTTTACATTATCTTTTGGCCTGCACCGTCCAAGTATGCAGTATTTGCAGAACTAGTCCTTTTATGTACGTGTAATTGTATTGTGTTTTCATCCTTAATGATATGTTTTATGCAGTTTAGTCTCACAATTCCATATAGAAAATATATCGCAAACAGCGTTAATTGTGACATTATCATTATTCATATAGAAAAAATAAATAATGAAAGACGTAAACACGATTTTATCGCTGCATCGAAGATTACAAAAAAAGAACATTATATCATGTACTTAGTGACTAATAATATAGGTTAAAATAAATGATATGGACTAAGTGTATATATAGCCTACGGAACAGACGGAGATGGCCATCCAAATTCTACGCATCACGGATAGCACTAGGTCAGTTCCATTCCCACTGGCATGGACACGCATTTTATAACATTCGAGAGTGTTCTCAAAGACAAGCCTCAGACTACGCCTATAAATACCAAGCATTTTCCTCCATTTCGCACTTGAAATTCCTTTCTCAGAATTATTATCACTGATTCGCCACCGAATTTTAAGATTCTGAGTATCCGCTACCGTGACTCTACCTCACACTTCTCGCGCCTTAAATCTAAGCACCCTGGGCTTGAGGAAAAGCATACCTCACAAAGTGGAAGCGATAGCGCATCGATAGACCCATACCTCACGACATATCAACTCGCCTACCACAAGTACTAAATCCCAGATGATTCTACCACCAATATCTACATGTTTCATAATTTATCTCATTTAAAATACGATTAATCAACTAACAGAATAGAGAATTATATCAATAAAACATGAATAAGCAGCTTCTATAAGTAATAATTAGAACATTTTTCATATTGGTTATGCTTAAGCATGCATACATGTCAATTTATAAGCTCCATAGGTTCGATCTTATTTTGTAAATTTGTTTTAGCTAAATGCCAAGAGTTTTCAAAACAAAAGTTTTGTAGGTATCAAAAAGTCAAATATGATACTGTTCAAAATAATGAAAAAGGGAAATGATATTACCAATTTACACATAAAGTTTACCTTACATAGATTACAACACTTTTTATGCAACTGCAATGTACATTGTGCAATAACTCTTAAAGATGTACAATAACTACAAGTAGTAGTGGTACAAGTTGAGGTTAATGTAACATTATCATATACTCATATGAAAAGGCAAATAATAGACTAATAATGAAGAATCATAAACCGAACTTTTCCATCTATTACTCTGACCAAAATGATCTGTTATTACATTAAAAAATTGCTATGAATAGATCTGGACAAATCAAGAAATTATCTATTATTCACCTATGCTATTATCTATAGGACTACAAAGATTCTGGAGATGAGAGTGCATGAAGAAACACAGATTCCCAAGTGATGTTTTCATCATAGAAAGACATAGTTGATGAGTTGTTCATTCCAAGCAACGATTGTTCATCTTCAATTGTCAATGGCTCTGCAAACATATTCTGACTATTCCATACATCCCCTACTTCATCTGTCTCACTATTGTTCAAAACAACACTTCCAGAGTAGCATTCGTTTGGTGAATAAGATTCCATAATCGGAAAATCGATAGAAGACTCCATGATTGAAGTGCTTGATGAGTTCCCAGAACTTGATTCAGGGCTGCTAAAGATTTCCCTTTTTTGCTTATGCTGTTTCAACCTTCTAGGCCTATCGTGGCGTGGCCTCGATTTCTTTGTATCATCAGATTTGATTGATTTTCTGATGTATGTGTTCCAAAAGTTCTTGATTTCATTATCACTTCTTCCAGGTAAAAACGAGGCAATTTTCGACCACCTGATATGATTATTGAGGATATAAATTAGAGAATTTCAAGCAAAGATGAAATTGATACGATACTAGAAGTATATAAAAAATTATTTGCTTACTTATTTCCAAATATTTTATGAGATTGCATAATGACGAGTATTTCTTCTGGAGTAAAGGGTCCTTTTTTTAGGCCTGGGTGAAGATAATTCAACCACCGAAGTCTACAACTTTTCCCTGACCTTGAAAGTCCTGCATGCAAATGGTTTTTGGGCATATTAGAGAACAATTAAACTCAAGGTACCTCTAAGGGACGATAAAGTATCTTTGGTTTGGTTTGGTGTCCTAAACTCAACGCTATTTGGGTGTGTGTATAACATCTCTAAGATAAGTAACATTTGGTTTGGTTTGGTATTTGGACATAACATTTGGTTTGGTTTGGTGTCCTAAACTCAAATTCAAAAAATGCAATAGTGGAACTAGGATTTACCTATAAGGGACGATAAAGTATTGTTGTATAATAATTGAAAATCAATATTTTGGTATGTCAAGATGAAATAATGAGCACAAACAATCTTTAAAACTCAAAAGTGAACCTAAATCCTTCACTTGTTATCAAGAAACAACAGACTTATAAACAATATAGAGAAATTTAAGATAAACTAGATAAGTAACAAATAAAAATAAAATAAAAAAATGGGATCAAATAGAAATCCATCTTGTTAACCTGCTGCTTTGGGGATCTGAGTCCAATTCCGAATTCCAGATTTACTAATATGAGCAAATAACTTTTGATCTTCTTCTTGATTCCATGCTCCTTTCTTTATCTCCGAATTCTTATTATAACTTTGCTTCATCATTTCTAATTTAAGTTAGACGCATACTTAATATGTGATCAAAGTTTTATGTGAAACTCAAAGTTCAAATTAAGTTCTATGTATTTCAATTAGTGAGGTATGTTGAGTATTATATACCCCACATGGGGGATTAAATACTCCCATGTTGCTTTTAATACATAAATACATGACGATGTAGCCTCCTTGTTTGCTCCCATAAATTATGATCAAGTTGTTGAAATTGTATAATCCGACACCAAACCAAATGTTATGTTATTAGCAGACTACCATATATATTATTTCTAATACAGTATAATAGCTTGGCCTGACCTTAGGATTTAACACTTCTATATATATCACTCTTTATCGATAAAAATGCATGCTCGATTATTATATTTCTTTCACTAGTAACTGTTCTCAAGTTAATTCTAATCTTTTTTTTTTCCTTTCTTTCTTAATCTTTTTTCTGGCCGCCATGGGCCATTCTGCTCTTACCTCAAGATTTTGTATGCTCATACAGCATACCTCAATTTCGGCCAATAATAGCATACTCCACTCTCTAACGAGGCACGCCAACACCACCATAAATCTCACCCACTCTTCCACGCTACCTCCAACACTCCCTCCATTTTCCTACTACACAATAAACTCCATCCCGTCATGAAGCTATCTCGACATTCACTCTATGTTCCCCGTTTACATTGGTATGGAAAACGTTGTATATTCGACTTGGGTCGAACTTTTTCAGCTTCATTGTCGCTCTACCAAGGTTATTCATCATATTCTTGCCCACATCCAACCTGATCCCACTGACAATTACAATGAATCTTGGGATACCCTCGACGCTACTGTCCTCAAGTGGATTTATGCTACAATATCCACGGACCTCCTTCATACTATCATTGAACCTGGCCTCACAGCTATGGATGCCTGGAACCGGTTGCAAAATATTTTTCAGGATAATGCGGGTTCCCGCCCGCCCTACCAACAAGAATTTTCAAAGACTCACGTGCCTAATTTTCCTCCGCCTGTGATAACGGCCGCCGTTGAAAAATCTAGCGATCACCATGGACTGCCGGAGCCCCGCATCGACAACGATTAGTTCTTTAACTCATCTCGGATTCGACCGATGCATATACCTGTGGTAGTATCATTCGACAATCTAGCCCCTACCTCAATTTTATCAAGCTCGATCAATGCTCATATTGTAGGAACTGGATTGGGAAGAAAATAGTGATTTTCGTGACGGCAGCCTCGGCCGGCCACAAATCAAGCCCGAATTACGCCGAAGCCGGAAATTTCACACTCACCTCATGATCTCACGCCTACGCCTCGCCAATGGCCCGTAAAATGCCACAAGACAAACCGCCATACCACAGCCTCTGGGCCCATTTCAGAAAGCACATGCCCATCGGCTCCAACTCAAGTCGCAACCGCCCAAACTCCCAAATAAGATGGATCAAGACGGGACTACCGAGGCCTCGCGACCCTGGGCCTTCCACCTTCACGGACGCTGGGCCGACATCACGCCTCTTATACCGCTCGGGTCTCGTCCAACGCTTCCCCATATCCTCCACCACTGATTCGCCCAAAACAACCATCGCCTAGCCTCGAATTCTCTGGCTCTAGGCCATCTCAACAAATGGCAAATCAAGTAGCCCCATATTATTCGGAGGCTTATTCGGCTACTGACATCGAACAGGCTATGCACACATTGGGGTTACATCCACCTGATTCGGATTGGTACATGGA
The DNA here is from genome assembly GCA_019722365.1 of Lithospermum erythrorhizon. NCBI lineage: Eukaryota > Viridiplantae > Streptophyta > Magnoliopsida > Boraginales > Boraginaceae > Lithospermum > Lithospermum erythrorhizon. The sequence continues at coordinate 14,965 of JADFUC010000155.1, read as the reverse complement.
CACTGGTGCTACTTCCCATATGACTTCCGATCGAGGTACTCTTCCCTCTTATTTTAATTTTAGCACTCATAAACATGTCGTTGTTGGAAATGGTCATTCTGTTCCTATTCGCGGTTATGGTCATGCACAATTACCTTCACCTCACCCCCCTTCACCTCAAGCATGTTCTCCACGTTCCCCACATCATTAAAAATTTAATTTCCGTCCGAAAATTTACAACTGACAATAATGTATCCATTGAATTTGATCCCTTTGGCTTTTCCGTGAAGGATTTTCGGACGGGTACTAGTCTCATGCGATGTGGACAAAGAAATGCGAGCTCTTAACTCGTCACCAGACTCGGCCCTCCCCATCGCACTACAATTTTTCTGGCCACTTCTAGTTTACGGTACGCATCGCTAGTCATCCCAGAACCCCTCGTTTTTTGCTTCCCTTCGAAAACGCAAAATTATTGATTGTAATGACTCTATTTCTGGCTTTTGTCAATCATGTGTTCTTGGTAAACAAATTAAATTGCCTTTCACTACGTCTCCCAATAATACTACTATGCCATTTGATATTATTCATAGTGATCTTTGGACTTCACCGGTCTTAAGTTCGTCGGGTCATCGTTACTACCTAATTTTTATAGATGACTACTCTGATTTTTTATGGACTTTTCCATTATCTCATAAATCACAAGTCTTTCCTACTTTTATCATGTTTCGCGCTCTTGTACGTACCCAATTTGACAAAGAAATTAAAACTCTCCAATGTGATAATGGTACTGAATTCACTAACCACTCATTCAAAAATTTATGCAACACTCACGGCATTCATCTTCGCTTCATGCCCATACACCTCTCCTCAAAATGGCAAAGCCGAAAGAACCCTCCGCACCATCAATAATCATATCCGCATTGCCTCTACGCACGTGCCTTCTAATTTCCTCGGCACCACGCACTTCAAACCACCTAGTTCCTAAATATTTTACCACACAAACATCTCTTACAACACACCTCTCCACTACCTTTTATAACAAGCAACCCACCTATGCTCATCTTCGCTGCGCGCTGCCTGGCGATCCCCCTTTTTTCCCCTCCACCACATAACCCAACCCCGCTCTACCCCTGTCTTTTCTTGCTACCCCTCCACCATCGCGGCTACAAATGTTAGCGACACTCTTAATCGTGAAATTATTATTAGTCGGTACTGCAATCTTCGATTTAAACCTCCTTCCCATTTGCCTCCAAATCCCCACGCCTCAACCTCCCAACCCCTCCCAATCCCTTGACTCCATCCACCCATCTTACCAACCCTCCAAACTCCAAACCTCACCTCACCAACCTCCCATCCCCGATCCCCGGCCCCTATTCGAACCGCCCAGCCCACCCCATGCTTCCCCCCGTCTGCATCACAACCACTCACACTCAACCCAAAACTCCAGCTCCACATCCACTAGCCCGTCTACTTCAAATCCAGTCCACCCCAACAAGACCATACCTTACCCTTCCCTAATCGACCACCAAATTCTTCATGGCATATTCAAGCCTAATCCTAAATACCTTCTATATCTCCAACCTAAAGAATCCCATGCATGCACTTAATGATCCGAATTGGAAATGGCTACGATCGATGCATTACGATGCTTTTTAATTAAAACTAATACCCGATCTACATTTTGACCTTCTGGGTGTTAACATTATTCGATCTATGTGGATATTTCGTCATAAATGCGGTCTCAAATGGGATGGTCTTTGAGCTATAAAGCTCTGCCTTTGTCATGATGGTCAAACCTACAGTCAGTATCATCATGGGAACCTTCAACCGTCATAAACCGGCTACTATCCGTACAGTGTTGACTCTTGCACTCTCTAAGTCCTGGTCTATCCATCAATTAGATGTTAAAAATGCTTTTCTCCATGGTGATTTACATGAAACCGTCTATATGTATCACCGGGTTTTCTGGATCCCGCCCACCTGCATTATGTTCAGAAGTTTAGAATGTTTATATGGTCTTAAACAAGCCCCGGTGGGCTCGGTATCAAATCTTAAGCTCTGCATTATGTCTCCACCCTTGGATTTATCCACAGTAAATCTGATCACTCATTATTTATCCATCAACATGGCACCGACACTGCTTATCTTCTCTTATATGTTGATGACATTATTCTGACTACCTCATCTGAGCCTTTTCGCAGGTCCATTATGTCTTCCTTAAATGCTGAATTTACTATGACAAATCTCGGTTGTCTCAGCTATTTTTTAGGTATTGCTGTTACACATCACACAGGTGGTCTCTTTTTATCAAAAGCACATGCCGAGGCTATCGCCGCTGCCAAGGGTACGGCTCTCCTACAATCCGACTTCTACACCTATCGATTACTTAAACTAAGTTAAGTAGCACTGCAGACACCACTGGTGATCCACTGCCGTTTCAAGTAGCCAAGGGCCCTACAATATCTCACATTTACTAGGCCGACATTTACGCGGCTCAACAAATTGCCTCTTCATGCACGCCCCACGACATTCACACGCATGCTCCTAAACCTGATCATTCGCACATTCTGGTACTTCCTATTACGGCCCTACCTCTCCAAATCTCCCGCTGATACTTTGACTTCCGACATCGACGCAGACGGGCAGTCGCCCCCTGATACGAAATCCACCTCCGTTTCGATTTCTTCGGTGACAATCTTATCTCCGGGTCTTCCAAAACGACAGCTACTTTACCAAAGCCGAAATGTTCGAAGACGCGGAGCGGCCAACGCCGCTCCGGCTCGGTTGCTACGCAACTTATTATTGGAACTTCATCATCCCCTATAAAAAGCTACTGTTGTGTATCAGGATAATATCAAGTATCTACTTGTCTAAGAATCCGCTCAAAGACTGGGCTGACAAAGCACGTAGAACTTGATATCCATTTTGTTTAGAAAGTGTGGCTCTTTAGTCACAGACGTGTTCTTCATGTTCCTTCAAGCATTCGATACCGAAATCTTCACCAAAGGTCTCCCTCCGCTCTTTTACCGACAGCTCTTAGCATTCGCCCTCTCCAGCCTACTTAATCGGGGGCGTGATAGTTGCATCACCGTATATATTATTTGTAATAATAGTATAATAGTCAAGCCCCTGACTTTTTGTGGTTTAACACTTGTATATATATCACTCCTTATTTAAATAGACAAGTTGGATTATTATATTTTTTCATATGTCAACTATATTAGTAATCGGTATATTAGACACGAAACAAAACAAGTAAATAAAAAGTAAAAAAACACAAGAATTATTTATTCAATTTCAGTAACTTACACTTACTTGAAGCGTAGAAGGGAGAGCTAGCTATGCGAACTTTATTACGATTGAGATATTACAATCTTAAGAATTTAGCGGAATGCTTTCATTTCAAAGGTATTAATATGACTATCTAAAGTTCGAGATTGGCCTCCGACTCTAAGATTTCGAATTTTATTTCTACCAAACCACTCTCCCACTATTTAACTCAAACTATGAAAAATATAAAAAGACACACTACTGTTGTTCAACATGTTAGTATACAATCTACAACTAAGAAGTTTTATAACACAACCTCGATATGTAGAACTCCATAAGCTCAATGAGCAAAGGACGTTTACTCAAATAATAACAAAAAACACATACACACCCTAAAAGGTCTTCAATGTTCTATTTATATATGCCTTCGAATAAGGCACACACATGTTAGTCTTCAAGAAAAGATCTTTTAGAATATCTTTCCATATGTATCATTGATTTTTTTAATATGTGCCCTAAGCATACAAGTTAAAAAGTAAAATTGAAAAAAAAAATATTTAATAAATATTTCCATATCAAAATTCAGATACAAATCTTGTATAAAATATTTTCTTTAATTATCATCTTAACTTGTGCCCTTAGGACACATATTAGGAGAACCGATATATCATATATGCAATAATATTCGTTCCATGCAAAAGGAAACTAACGGATAACTCCATAGCCACATATACCACATAATTACTTTATGAGATTAAATTTGAACTTTTCAACTATTAAGGATCAATTCCTAACTTGATAATACTTTTTTAAGACAAAATCGAGAATTAACTCCATAAAGATGTGCCTGTTTGGGAGGATTTACTAATTCATCAATTTCTCTTTATTTCAAAGTATAGTCAAATTTTCAATTTTAAATGAAGGTTGATTATTTAAATTTTAAAGTCATTAAATTATTTTTTTATATGTTGTATAATATGTGGTAATACATATGAAATGCTAGTATTTTTACTTATTGTACAATTCGCATGATATTTTGTATTTAGATAAAATTTATGTCCGTCAATTAAGTCTTCTGTTAATTTTGATTATTTAAAATGTAACTAGACAATGGTCATGCTGGGTTGGCTTCTGTTATTTAACATAAAATGTGGCCAATTACTATCTCCAATTTATATTAATTTTCGTTTAAGTTTTTTCCTGGTAATCTTTAATTTTTAATTACTTTTTAGTCATATCATGAAAATTATAAAAAAAAATTATAAAATTATTTTTAAAGACAAATCTAATAATATGAATTTTATTCTCCTTCAATTTTAATTTAATTTGGAGGTTTGCCTTATCGATTAAATCATTCAATGTTGATCATATGTTAATCTTACTTATTTTTTTTGTTCTATATCTTTTAACTATGTAGCATGCAATATCTATCTAATTGTATACATCTTATGCTATAACATCAAAATTAACTTGATTATTTATAGACAACATGTCCTATCAAATTGAAATAATGGAGGGGTTATTATTTATTAAAATAAGAAAAAATAAGTAATTTTTTTATCAAATTTTAATTAGTATCGAAAAACAAAAATATTGACCAAAATAAATCTTAGGGAGTTATACAAGACTAATCTTCAATATTTTTAGGCAACTACGGAGTATGTTTTGATATTCAACAAATTTGAAGGACTATGTATGCAATTATTTAGTTTAGTTACCAAACCCGATGCTTTCTGACTTGATTGTCTACTCAAATACTGTATTCCATTATATACTCCGTATGCCCTTGTCATCAAAATTAAAGTAGAAGAGGTTGGATTTTGTGACCAGCATATGGTCAAGGTCTTTACAAATTTTAATATTGGTTCACACAGGTGTACTTCAACAGCAGCCTCAATGTAGACCCCACTTAATCATTTGTAATCTAACAAGGTCTACGGCTGTTACCGAGTGAAGTTGGAATAGTATCAGCTTATCCATCCGGATAGGTATGTTATCGAGAATAATTAGTTAGAATATTTTAGATATCGAATAATAAATCATATTTAAATATTATCGGTGGCAAAAGAGTCCTATTTACCTATTTGAAAATTAGAAGGTTCAAATGGTTTATACAATTTAGATGGATGTATAAAATTTACAGTTTAGATGCATGTATAAAATTTAACCGTAATATATCAACCTTTTCAAGATAGTTAATGAATGCATGAATGAAGCATTTATAAACCATTAAGGATGTTAAGAATCAATAGGTATTATATGTAGACATCGAAAATTTATTAAAATAATAATTAAATTAATTAAGATGAATTAATTAAATTAATTAACAATCGAGCCACTAAAAAAAATACCACGTGGTTGACAGGTTCTCGATTAACTCTAAATTAAAATCGAACCTCGATCGAATAAGTAGCCCTTTACTGCTCCCGAATTAATTGAAGTTAAAGTTTTGTATTAATTAACCCTAATTTTAAACTCAAAAATAGGATTTTCGACGCCATTAATGAATTTAATATGTCAAGGAAATATGCTGGGCTGACATGAAACGTATCACCTAAAAAATCCTGTAATCTTCCTATTACCATGTTAGGCGCCCATATGTTAAGTACGGAGTAAGGAAACTTCCCATAAACCGACGGTCCATCTTGCTCCTCTAAAGAACGGTTAAAAACTCGATCCAATTCGAAAACAAACCCGAATTCAATCGGGGTTATGCAGATTCGGCCCCGTGCCCTATATAAACCACCCCTCGATTGAAATTCTCATTCGGCTAATTCAAAAACGCCTAAGGAAATTCGTGAGAAAATCTCTCTCGAGATTTCAAGATAAAAGCTTTTAAATCACCAAAGAAACATCACGTGATTTACTAAAAACATCTTCGAAGCCAACGTGGGCGCTTAAAATAAATATTTCTCAAGACAACCCGCATTCTTCAGCCAAGAAAATCACGGTAATACGCGATTTCTCAAGAACGCTTCAAAAATTAATTAGTTACGTAGCTCGATTATTCAAAAAACATTGACGAACACCCCATCGATCTTAGGTGATAATCATCAAATCCCCACATATGTGAATAAACTGAACGCTCACCATATAACTAGAGTTAATAAAAGCAGAAACACGCCGGCTAAAGCCTGCCTACTGGACAAGATCATCGCACGCCGGGACCGCCTCCACCTTCCATACCGATCACTATCATCTACACCAACACGTCATAAGGCCACAGAAGACAAGTCAGCTAACCCGCTTCAACACTCGCTACCATCACTCTATACAACTTCGCTCTGAAATATATCCCAAAGAAAATCCCACCGCATAATGCACTTCCTCGCCTACATACCCCTACCATATCAGACAAATGTACATTTAAGTCCCACCATCAAGATAAAGCCATACTGCCAGAACGCCATAGCCACCCATCGCTCAAAATAGACCGGAGATCAAGTCCAAGACGAGATCGCTCCAAGCATCAAGACGTTCAATACGCCCAACACGGAATACGCCAAGGCGCCCTGCTCGTAATTATATTTTTAAGTCCCGACCAAGTCTCTACCATCAAAGAATATGACATTATCCAAATGTAATAGAAAGAATAAGTCCAACTCAAATCAAGCCGAACTCATACTGTGTTCATATCAAGCTCAACTCAAGAAAGAATCCGCATATCTCACTAAATAGTCAACAAACGCTTGCGCCTTATACCCTGACAATCGACCCTCTTCGATTCCGATAAAAAACTTGTCTACCATGATCAGGAGACAAAGAACAAAAATAACAAAGAAAGGCAAAGGGACAGTGAGCATCATACAAGAAAATCTGGAAGTAGAGCATGAGAGCACGGTCCAATCAAGATTGCCCATCCTCTCTTCCATGAGGAATATCCCATTTCCTCCTCTATGAGGAAATATCAACATTACAGCAGAGTAACGAGTAGGAGAAGAACGATCGTCTCCAATTCACAAGTTACTCGTACTATCAAAACAAAATCAAGAAAGTGGCATGTAGTCGAGACAACAAAGAAGAAGAACGTCGGAAAACAAGGTGAACATTCCCTTGCTTATCGACGCCCCTCGAATGAGGAGTTGAAAAGACAAGGACTGAAAAAAATCAAAATGAAGCAATTCCAAGATCAAGTAAGCAAGAGAACCTTCTCTTGCTCACTAAGTACCACTAAAACCCATGGTTTCTAAGACCAATATATGCCTAAGCCTAGTGACATATGCTAGCTAGTCATCCAAGCTGGGCGACTGAGGTTAAACGAAACATACTGATACCCATTAAAGAACACGTGTTCAACATCCATGTCACTAGCTAAGCTCGCAAGACAAATGAAACACAGCCAAACGAGCACCTCAAGAGAGATATCGAGTGGTTAAGTCACCCAACTTGTATCAATTTCTATCATCGAAGACGACGCAGCAAAGAAAAGCATTGGGAATCGAGAAGTGGACGTATCGAGCCACGAAAAGTCATAACTTCAAAGGCTAATATCTCGACCTCCAGAACGAACTTGAAGGCATTCTACCCCATGAAACGAGCGTCTCATGATAAGCTTCTCATGCATATAAAGAACTCCCAAAACAGACCAGTAACTAGAACGATATGAGCATTTTAGTGAAAGCCGTCAGATTTTGACGAACCGATAAAAGATTGTTTCTACTACTTAGTATGCGATTCGATTTTAATAAGAGGTTTGAGATATCAAGATCAAAATGGATGGGCATGCACAAGCAAAGATATGTTAAATAATCAAGAACAAGATCATATAAAATGATTCATGCCAACATCATCATAAACATCCCAAGATTTAATTTTTATAACAAAAATGGAAGATTCAAGCCTAGATTCTATCATGTGGGCACAAAAGGAGATATACCATGGCATCAAGAAGCATGAAAGGACACGATACTATGAAAAAGTGGACTTTACTTTTATGGAGATTCTCCAAAATTTCCGTGAAATAAAGCTCGAGGGACGATCCTGAATTTTGATCTTGCAAAAAAGGAAGAGGACCATATTAATAAGGATACATTATCACGAGATGTCAAATTGTGCAAGTGAAAAGAACAAAAAAAAAAAATGGAAGAACTCTTCAATACCTGGAGCCCCGCTGGCAGTGGGGGGCGAATTGTAATGTTGATTCTTTAATCACTTCATGCTTAAGTAGAAACCTAATAGGCCCCTTATCATATAAGCCCAAGGTTGATGTCTTAATGGACAAGTAAAGTCCTTATCTAGCAAATCAAGGCAAACGAACCTTCCTATCCCCGAATGGTTCGAAAGTTGCTATAAAAATTTGAGTGGGATATTCGAGGATTTTTCACGTGAAAATTTTTATCCCGAATGTTTCCCTTTTAACTAAATCGACCGAGATGGGTCCAAAATTTATGAAAAGTAGGGGATTTAATTAGAATTAAATTTAAACATAACATAATTAATTCCAAACCCACGGTCAAGATTAATTACCTAAATGTTAACATGACTTAAATTTATGTTAAACTGCAAATATTAATTCGTTAAATCCACGAGGGTTCGGATTAATATAAATACAACATATCCAAGTAGAATTTAATTTTAAGATTAAATTCTAAAATCAAGATAATTAATTCTAAAGCCCACGTGGGCCAAGAATAATTATTTTAAATATTTAACATGACTTAAATTCATGTTAAAAATGTAAATATTCATTCCGTTAAATCCACGTGGATTTGGATTGATTTAAATGCAACAAATCTAGAGTACCACCATATAACGTATTTATGTTGGAGGTAAGACTCTGGAAAGTTTAATTTTCATTAAAGCCTCTACGGATCGAAAGTTAAACGGGATCTTAACATGTATTAAATTCATGTTAACATTAAATCTGAAAATAAATTAATTCCTAATTAGATCCTCTGTGGATCAGGAATTATGTGGCTCTTAATAAATTCATGTTAATATCAAACCCCTCAAATTATTTAATTATCCAACGGATTGAGAACTAAATAGGATCCCAACATGGGTTGGCATTAAATCCCGCAAAAGTTAAGTCTTCACTAAGTCAATCTTCAGACCGACTTAATTAAGGATCGTGACATGCAAGCTATGTCACAATAAATAGGAGTCAACCATCCTACAAGTCGCCCAAATGACCGGGTTAACTGTACAAGGATCATACGAGTCAACGTAGTCCCCTGTGAACAAAGTTGATCATCGTTCTAAGTGCTCAAATGACATGGATGATGACTAAGGACTCAGAGTCGGCCTTAAATGTAAGTCAATATTGCTCGAAATGCGGGTTAAATCACAAACTCTCCGCATGGAAAGCATGACAATCCGCATGTGACGGTACCAAATTCTTATTAAAAGTAACTCCCACATGCAACTGTTCATCCAACAAGTCAAACAAGAGACTGGATGGCAGTTACAAATGGAGCAATGCGTGCTGAAAATAAATGTGAAGACTCTAAACACCAAATGTCGAAAATGAAAATCGACTACGAACCCGACACCTACCATAATACCACGTGATGTGTTGAAATCAATGAGAATTGATTCCTTTATTGCGCCTGCGACACTATGACAATTCATTTACCGGATCGTTAAATGCGATTATCTAACTTAATATTTCACTCCAAGAATTGTATATTACTAGTTCGGGGTTCTCATGATAATTTAAGTGGTTACGAGCCATCGCTAGATCTACTATTAATCGTTATAATAATAGTAATTGGTCCATTATTATTATTATACAACTTACTATTATACGAGCCTAAGGTCACACACATACAAAGGACGCTGATTATATTTCATGTATGCAATTAAACTACATTTGTTAAATTGAGAGTTGATTGTGAATCAACTAATATTCTCAATTGATTTTATATCGATAATGTAAAATATAAATCGATTTTAACCCGAATTAATTAATTAGTCAATTGAATTAATTCGGAGAAGTTAGTCGAGTTTAGTAACTCATAGTTACTATTAACAACTTGTTAGTGTTTCATTTTACTTAACTGCTTAATTAAATTTAACCGGTCGGCTCATTGGGTTATCTCGGGTTGGGCTTTTAGGTTCGAATTCTATATAAGCTGCTTATTAGGTTTTCATCACAACTTTTTCACAGAAATGAACAAAAACAAAGCCTCCTCCATTTCTCCTCCATTTGCCGAATACCAAGTGGAAGAATTGAAAATTCTTTCTTGATTTTTTCATCCAATCAACCCATGTTCTAGCAAACACAAATGTAGGATTCAACCACTCTCGTGCGCACCAACTGTAGGCACTAAGCATTTGAAGTACTCAAATTTGAATTCAAAGGAGGCTTCGTGGAAAGAACGTGTCGATAGATCACCGGCATCACCGGTAGTTGCTCTTTCTATTCATAATTGTTAATTATGTGTTTTAGATTAATTTATATCATTTTGAAGATCCGATGTATGAATTTAAAAGTTTATCACAAATGATGTTCATACTAGATTCTAACAAAGGGGCCTCGTAGCCTACTCAAGTTTGATATATTTCGATCTAATTTGATTATTATTTCATGATTTATATATTCAATTGATGAATATATAATATGAAAAAAATCAACCCATTTTATATATATCACATGACTGTAATCATCATCGCACGTATTAATTTTACGATTCAAAGCTTATTTAATTGTTTCCATGAATCGAAAGTGATTAAAAAATTGATTAATTTGCATTTTTAATTTGAGGTAGAATCATTTTCGATTTTACAAGAGAGGTTTAGAAATTTAAAATTACGAAATTAAATCTATGTGTTCTTGACCCTTTGGGGTTCATGTCTGTTTTTTTCAGACTTTTGAATTTTTAAATACCCAACAAAATTCGTTGAATTTCTGGATTGTTTTGGGTTTAATCAAAAAACTAGAAGTGTTTTTGATGAAATTCCACTTGGACGTGTTCAATAATGATATTTTTGATGTTCAAGAAAAATCCCAGAATTTTATGAATTTTTTAGAGCCTCCAAATCATTTTTACAAAAGTTGCAATTAATCTGAAAAACTGAAAAACTGAAATGAATTACCAAAATCGGTCGCCGAACTTCGCACCACGGCGCCCCGCGTCGGAATTTCACGGTCCGCCACCGACGAGCTCACCGGCAAGTATTTACGGCACCGCAAGCGGTGTTGGTCGCCGGTGGCCGGAGGACGTCGTTGGGCCGCTGGAAGTTCAAGCTGCCCGCTTGTGAAAACCATAAAATGTATTTTATGTAATTATTTTGGTTTTAAAATGTATTAGTAATTATTAATTTTGGTTTTAAATGTTAAATCATAAATTTTGTCATTAAGATAATTGAATATATATTCGAATGGCATTAAATTTGATTTATATTTCCCTTTCATAATTATTTTCATTAATTGATAATTTTTTAAAATATGTTTTACGGGTGACTTTTAAATTTTGAATTTTGGAGCATTTGTAAGTAATTATTCCATGATTAAGTGATGATAATTATTGTAATAATTGTCATTAATCATGTGAATATATTTAAATTAAAATTTATATTAATTGATAATTAATTGTAATATAACGGGTAATTAATTAGTCAATTATGAACACATTTAATCTCATTTCATTAATATATATGATGTTAGCTTATTTATTTGTTTTAATGTTTTGCCCGTATACATTGTTATGGAAATGGAAAAGAGGTATTTAGATATTTACCCATTTTAATTTATTTATTTACTAGTTACAGATTTGTGGAAATACGTGAACGACCGCCGAGTCGAATTTCTTTATTCTTTAGATTCATTTACCCACAAGCCTCGCATTTAAGTCAAGCTAGAGTAGTAGTATGTATCACAAAGGGTATCAAGATAGCATATCCACAAAGACGGCACTTGGAGAACTTCAGCCAAGCGAAATTCTAAGAATACAAGATTGCGACTTAAAGCTACCGTAATAGGACTTATGTTAGCATTTCACTTGTTAAGCTACGTAATAGGTCCTAAAGGGCTTCATCTATCTCCTAATCAGGTGTTATTTATTTATTTTCATGTTGTCCATGTTGCTCGGTCATGTGCTATCTATGTACGGTTAAATAAAGTTAACATTAATCTCACCAATTAAAATTTAAGCAACGTATCAAGCCAATTTTAAAGTCAGAAATCGGGTTGCTTTATCCGGTTAATAATCGCGATGGCGTGTCTTACGCTTTTGCACTTTGATATGACAGGATCATGTTGAAGTTGATTTACTAATGTCACATGATGATCACCCAAGTAACTATTTGGTTTAATTGGTACGCTTAACCGGTTTGTCGGAGATATTAAAGTCGGGTAGCATCCCGTATGGTATGCTTGTTTAATAATAAGAGTTATGTAGCTCAGAATTGGCTGGTAACCTACTATCAGGCTAGATTCAAAATGTACGTAGTGTCAGCTGCTTGAACTGGGCATACAGACTTCTGCACCAGATGTTACTTTACATAATTGGCTATTGATAACCTTACTATTATACTTGATTCAAAATGTACGCAGGTTGCCGCTTGAGTCGAGTATAGATCTTGATACCTTGTACATTTTGTGAGATTTGAAGTACGGTATTATATTTACAATTCATTTTGTAAATACGTATGGATTGTTTTGAACTACACTGTTACTTTTAAGTTGCATATTTCTATTATGTTTGGCATATTAAGTTTACCTATTCTATTCACCATTCATCGTAACTAAATGCATTTAATTTTATAATGCAGCCTAAAAATAAGTTAAGGAGAAATCAATGACTTGCTTTCTTGAAACAAAGTGTTACAACGCGATCTTCTTCTAATTAATGCAACTGCTGTATGTTGTGAGGATAAAACTTTAAATACCACAAACATTTAAGACTTGATTCAATCATGTCGATACGTCAGATGAATCCGGTTCAAGTGAACAAAGTCACATTTTATGATCAAGGATAATTAATTTTTGATTCAATGAAAGGTGATTTATGCTATGAAAGACCAATATATCATATTGCTCTAGCCACCAAACAAGTCTTAAATGATAAATAGTTTTATCTCTTTCATAACTCGATCGAGAAAAACTATTTAATGATCTTGAATGTCAGGTATCTACATTTCAGATACGCGATTTGGGTATTTGGGCTTCTTTTAACATGATGAACATGGTTCATGAATTGCGAGGAAACAAAGCTTATGCATGTGAACCAAATAAGTGGGGAATTATCTATTCGGTTCTTACGCCACTTACGTACGAAAGTGAACCCGAACTATAAGTTGAAGTTAATGATTCACTTTACATTGAACTCAAAGCATATAAAGATTGGCACATTTAGAATTGACAGAGATTTGATTAAATCTCATATCTCAAATAATTTTGTTCTCAAAGCTCGTAATGCCTTTACGCCTATCGCTGTCGGTACCACTAGTTTTGACTCACATGATTTAATCATGGATACAGCCAAGATAACGATAGTTTTTTGGGAAGACAAAGATAATAAAGAAAGTTATCGAGCTCTTGTGTAACGATAGGCTTAATTACATTATAAGAGTTAATACGCTTTCAAATCCTCCACAAGATGGTCAGATTCTAAACTACATTCTTTGCACTCAGAAGAGTAGAAAGAGGCCAAGCATTTGACTTACACGCTTCCATATCAGTGATTCCTAATTAAGGAAACATTACTCTACTCTTTAAAAGGACACCTCGAACAACAAACCATCAATAATACTTATGGATACCCACTTAACAAAGCATTTGAGTATAATCTCAAGAAGATGAACTAAGTCAACTCTTACTAGACTTCAAGGAGGCCCGCTTAGTCTAAATTAAGCTCAGATGTTTACATACAAGTTAATTTGAAGATTCGAAATAATAACGATATTAATCTTAGTCGATGCGGTACGTAAATGACCATATGAATACTATAAAGTTCCGAGTCGAAGTATCATCTATATAAGTAGTATATCATCCAAAGAACGAGACACTATTCTACCTTTTAAACGCATTTGTTAAGATACGTAATTAAGGAATTGTGTTTAATGAAGTTAAAACACGACGGATTTAGACTTTCAATTCTCATATACCAAGATAATTTCATTCTAACTCAAGACGTGTCATTAGTTGAGCGACATAAGTATGATTGTGTTTAACGTGGTCAAAATATCAAAGAATGAAATACTTCACATATTAAGTACATCTACCTTAAATTAATTTATTCATATTCCAATCGCTGGTATAAGTCAAGAGTCGCTTGATAAACAAACTCTAAAATGCCTCGTGATAAGAAAAGTTAGTTATGTCATCAGTAGACATAATTTAACTCGTGATCCAAAGTTGATATTAAGTCATTTCAGGCATAACCGTATGAAAGTTCGGTATTTATTTCATCCACTATGTCCCAATTTATTGTACATATAAAGGTCTTCATGCAAGTACAAATAAGGAAATAAATATGTGACTTGAACGCATTCAAAGGGTCTGCAGAGATACCAAACCACAAGATTAGGACCCTTCGGTTATATCATGAGTATCCACTCTCGCATTTAAAGCTAAATGCAAATGATACAAATGACAACATGAATAACATACTCCAATAAATGACTCGAGGTCATTTAAAACGAAATAAGATGCTAATATACTGGCCGAGCATGCTCTATTTATCTTCCGGATGGTGATTCATCGTGAGCATCTCACTTATATTACTTTCGGATGGTGAATCATAGCAATACGTAACTGAACGAAGTACAACAG
>JADFUC010000999.1:0-58692 GCA_019722365.1 Lithospermum erythrorhizon | reverse complement strand
TAGCATAAGCAGTTATTTTTTCGCGCCCCCCCCCCCCCCCCCCCCCCCCCCCCCCCCCCCCCCCCCCCCCCCCCCCCCCCCCCCCCCCCCCCCCCCCCCCCCCCCCCCCCCCCCCCCCCCCCCCCCCCCCCCCCCCCCCCCCCCCCCCCCCCCCCCCCCCCCCCCCCCCCCCCCCCCCCCCCCCCCCCCCCCCCCCCCCCCCCCCCCCCCCCCCCCCCCCCCCCCCCCCCCCCCCCCCCCCCCCCCCCCCCCCCCCCCCCCCCCCCCCCCCCCCCCCCCCCCCCCCCCCCCCCCCCCCCCCCCCCCCCCCCCCCCCCCCCCCCCCCCCCCCCCCCCCCCCCCCCCCCCCCCCCCCCCCCCCCCCCCCCCCCCCCCCCCCCCCCCCCCCCCCCCCCCCCCCCCCCCCCCCCCCCCCCCCCCCCCCCCCCCCCCCCCCCCCCCCCCCCCCCCCCCCCCCCCCCCCCCCCCCCCCCCCCCCCCCCCCCCCCCCCCCCCCCCCCCCCCCCCCCCCCCCCCCCCCCCCCATAAATGAATACCAAATTCACAACCTACATAGAATCCTCTTATATGATGTTACATAATAATATACATATGAGCTCTAATCATAAATAACGCATATTCATACAAGGGAAAATGCTTTCAGCACACAAGGCATCAAATGAGAACTAATCTCCAAATAATACACACATGAGGAATCCACCTCCAAATAATACACACACACGAGGAATCCACGCCCAATACACATACGAGGAATCCACCCCGCTAATACACATACGAAAAAGAACCACCTCCACATAATCAGATGAGGCCTCCACCTCCATCCTCCCGACCGAGGCTACACCCCTCAATGTGCATATCACACCAAACCTCCCGAATCCACGGGGCAACCCACACAATATGCACACCACACCAAACCTCCCGGTCGGGGTCACCACCGCTCCGCAAGTAACACACAAAGCAATCAACACATCAGCACACAGCCACACACAGCACACAGCCACACAAAATCTCATAACATGAATCATATTCACAACTATCCCATGATATAAATCATAATCACTAATATCGCATGATATGAATCATAATCTCAATTATCTCATAATATAACCCAAAATCTCAATTATTTCATCATATGAATCATAAATCAAAGTTTACACATAGTATCAATCATAATCACACAATACACATATCAGAATAATCCCAAGATATCACATGTAATATATACAACATAATATATATGAAAGGTCCCCATCGTGAGATTTGTACTCACCTCGAGCCCAAAAGCAAGCATGACTTAAAGTGCCTCCCCTCGTGGCTAGATCCAGGCTCAACTCCTATTCAAAGAAATTATACATTATAAATTTTTGTAGAATAACCCTTTTTAGCATCTATATTAACCTCTCGAAAGTGTTATACCACGTCTCACGATTCGAATCTACAACTCTTAGCAATCCTCCTATCCCTACATATACACTTTTAATATTCCAACATAACTATATTCCAATCGCCAACTTCGTAAAATCTCAATATTCGTCATCGCTTCTATTACCCCAACAATAACACTTTTAAGCACATTCTAATCAATCCAACAATCAATTGACAAATTAATTAATCCATTACATACAACTTCCAATTCAAACTAAATACAATTTAACTTTCCAACTTTCAACCCAATCTCTCCCTATCCATATCCAAACCAATAATTCTATACCCAAAAACAACTATATTAAAGTTCTCTAACCTCATATTACAATTTAAATTAATTAAGAAAGCCAATAAAAGTCAACCATCAACTCTATAATTCACTTAACCCCAATAATCACCAAACTCACCGCTAATCCCCTCTATACAATACTCGTGATAACATTTCTATGCCATAATAAATTCAAGATCTAAAAGTCAACAAAAATCCATAAAAGTCAACTCTTCAAAACTCAAGAAATATCTCAAAAGATTTGATCTTTCTTACCTAGATATGATGAGGATGATGAGGAGAAGCAAATCCACCACTTTGATCTTGAGTTTAAGCGACAATCGATGAAATGGAAAAATTTCATTGGAGGGGGGGGGGGAGTGTCAAATTTTCGGCCAAAGAGGGGAAAGAAGAAGGTTTTGGATGAGGATGGAGATAGTGGTGGTAGGTGGGATATTTAGAGGGGAAGAAATTTAAGTTCCGTTTGGTTTCGGTTAATTTTACACCTTCCGCACTTAAATCTCAACGAAACCGATTTCCATTGTGTTATTCCCCGAGGCATATATTACTACTCATCTCATACTCATCTCGATATATCGATATTATTCCAAAATTATTTATACTATCTCCGGGTCCCACCACAAACCGAAATATATAACAACCAACGATTTGTTGAATTCTCCACTACTCAACTTCTCGAATTTTTGAATTTTGACCCAAAATACCCACCGAAACTTATATACTATCAACATAATAATTGTAAGGGAACGGTTATTTCATGATTATAAATAAATAATTTGAAATCCATTCTCCGCCCCTGTGTCGGCCGCCTGAAGTAGAGTCATTAAAATCCGAAACAATTGCGAGTCACCAAATCAATGGATCTAATCGCTTAAAAACACGCCTGCTTTCATCCAAAAATGTGATCATAATTAAGTTTCACAAATCAAAAACAGCTTTAAAATTTATAATCATCAACCTATATCGAAACGACTAACCCATAAATATATACACAATATCCCAAAATAAAGTAATGCCGGTAAGATAAAAGCATTTATACATAATCGTATCCGAATGTATTAAACGACAACACCGACAAGGCGAAAGTTTCAAAAAGGGAAATACAACAATCAAAACAAAGCTTGACAACACATCAAAATCGACGCGAGGAACTCCTACCACCCGATGCTCACCTAGCCACTGAACAAAACTCTCAAACAGCCTCTTGGCTCAACTGCCGCCTGGCTAACCTCGGCACAACGAATGCCGCCTAACGCGGTGCGGGTAAGTCATGTAAACTTAGTGAAACTTAATGTGGGTGAACTCACCATACGGAACGTAGACAAGAAATATAACATAGCCACAAATGAATGAAATACACATATATCCAGACTATCTTAATTAGGTCACACATCTTAATCCCAAAGAAAGCTCATACATAATACATAGAGATATAATAGAGGTTTCAGTACACACAATTCTAGAAAGACATCAAGAGACTCAACAACGACTAAACTCTAGTCATCACACCTCCTATCTCTCATAACCCCACCAGTACCAACCTCTAATGCGCATATACTCAATCCGCTTCCACCAAGGTGAACGGACTAATCGATAATCACTCCCGCACTTATACCGCGAAGATAAGGCCAAAATCCCGCACTCATACACTCAAGTACAAGTGCACACCGCCTTATACACTAAGTATAAGGCACCGCACTTTATGCACACAAAGTATAAGGCACACCGCACTTATATACACACAAGAGGCAAGGCACACCGCACTATACACACGTATAAGTGCACACCGTACTTCTACACCAGATAAGTGCACACCACACTTATACACCAAGTATAAGGCACAATCGGGCATCTCATACACTAAGTATATATAATAATCGCACTTATACACTAAGTATAAGGCCAATATTGTCACATATCCTAAGCAAGAAGTGAGAGCCTTACCCAATCCCGGTAATCCCAAACTGCAGTGGTCACCCCCCTCGATACTCGCGCTGCCTCAAACTCATGCATAACCCAAACAACTACTCTACCCAAACAAGTGATACAAGACACGCCTAAAACATCCCACAATCAGAATCAATCACACCGCCACAAGGCCACAAACATATCAAAAGGCCGACAAGGCCACAACGCATACGACAAGTGCCACATAATATAATAAGGCTGCCAAGGCCATGCACTGAATATAAGTTGGGAGTTCAAGTCATATTTTACTTCAAAGAATCTTCAATCACAGTAAACACAATCACATAATACAACAATTTCCACATGTACATCATTCTCACATAATCATAACAGAATAACATGTAT
The DNA here is from genome assembly GCA_019722365.1 of Lithospermum erythrorhizon. Lineage (NCBI taxonomy): Eukaryota > Viridiplantae > Streptophyta > Magnoliopsida > Boraginales > Boraginaceae > Lithospermum > Lithospermum erythrorhizon. Next base: position 54,665 of record JADFUC010000999.1, on the reverse strand, counting down.
ATCACAAATCAAGGTAAGTATGTAAAGTAACACCCGTGAGATAAGTACTACCTCTCGCTAGCTAACAGAAACCTCGCGAAATACAACTGCTCTTTCCACGATCAACGCCTAAACAACACCTGTAAATTATAATCAAGACCTATTACTATACCTATTGCTTCCTGAAGATACATAACCAACTCTCGGGAGAACTATCTCTAAACGGGGCCTAACCCGACCTGATAAACTATCGAATTATATCTCATCGGACACAACCCACCCATCCTCTGCGAAATTTCATCTTATTACTTAATCATTACCAATCAACTTATAAGTCATTTTAATTAATCACAGTCCATAATTAACAACCTATAATTCCGAAATATCAATTATACTTCAAATTGAATTAACACTTTTCAACATAATCCCTTTAATCAATTTTAAATCACTTAATTGAACATCACAACAACTATAATAAGGTCCCAATATAACCTCCTTCACATTCAAAGTCTTATAAAAAATATCCACATAAAAGTTAATCTAAAAACCTAAAGTCAACTCGACTATAACGTCCTCAAACGATTCTAAATCACGACCATCACTTATATACGTCACAAAACCTATAACCAACTAAAATTTATCATAAAATTCAATTATGGAAAAGTCAACTAAAAAGTCAACTATTATGTCAAACCCAAGAAATATCTCGAAGACTTTGAAATTTCTTACCTTAACTCAAGAGAATGACGGGGAGAAAGATATTCTACAACCGATTCTCGAAGCTCGGGAGCGACAATTAAAGAGAGAAATGGAAAAATGAAATTTTTTAAGGGGAGGGGATAAATTTACCAAAACAAGAAAAAATGAAGATGGTGAAGTGTTGTGATGATGTGGAGGATAAACATGCCAAGATATTTTAAAAAACCTCGAGTCCTGCCTCTCGGTTTCGTTAATTCTCCTTTATCGCACTCCAAATCTCCACTCTAACCCGATTACAAAGATAAAATTATTCCCTCGGCAAACACTACTAAATTATAAATATAATTCGCCAAAAATTTTACGAAATAATATTATCATCGAAATTAATTATACTATCCCTGGTCCCACCGCCGACTCGAAAAATTAATTTTTTTTTTGTAACGGGTTATTACATAATTCATGCCAATAATAAATAAAATAAGTATGACACAATAGTGAAATAATAATATAATCAAGTGTTTTATACCTCCATTGCTAGTGGGGCACAAACACATGATATGGAGATTTAACCTTTTACCAAAATAATACAACGCCCGATTATAGAATACTTGACATATAGCCGCTATCTATAATAGGCTCGATTATAGAATACTTGGACATATAGCCGCTATCTTATACCAGCTTGTAAAATAGAAAAAAATTGAATGCTCGATTATAGACATTTGATATATAGCCTGCCATTCATAATAGGCTTTCTGTGGATATTTGACATATATAGCCAGTTATCTATAATAGGAGTAAAACATATAAAAATAATAAACGCTCTGATTATAGAATACTTGACATATAGCCACTTATCTATAATAAGCTCTAGTTATAGAATATTTGATATATAGCCAGTTATCTATAATAAGTGAACATATAACAAAATAAATATCAAAAGTGATAAGTGATGATAATATAAATAATATTAAGCACTTACTATGGTATGACCGTGTTGATAACGTATAGTGTAAATCCGATATTAGTAGTTCAAACTAATACGATAATACTCTTATATATTACTACTACGTATTATTAGATTACTACTTTATATTCGACAATAGAGAAAGCAGAGAGAATGGAATGTGGTATCTATATTATTATTACTTTCCTCTGATGCTCATTTCATATGCAAAATGGCATGCCTTTTATAGGCAAAACTTCACCCGACAAATACCAAACTTTGCTAAAATATTCAACACATACTATTCATATGTTATGTTGGAAAATCATTGGTACATGATTTTAATATTAGAATGCAAAATTGGCATCCTGAGGGATTGTCTAATTTATCGTGTGTTGTGTATACACATAAAAGAGAGTACAAAGTAATTCCAGAATTCTAAGATTGAATATAGTGAATGTACGACCCAATTATACTTAATGTCGGTCGTGGGACGCATTGTACGATTCACACATTATTTTAGCTAGTTGGAATTTTATCAAAATATATATATCATTGAGTCATACGAATCATTCAATTATTGTATTGTAACTTCTATTGGATTGAATGTCATTAGTGTGAATTATGGTGTGAGTTATGATTATTAGTAGTTTGAATACTACTAAATGCGTGTCCTGTTCTATTACGGGAGTTAAAAAATTCTTCATTAACACATGAAATATGTTATAAATCGAGACATCCTCCAACTTTCCAAGTGAGGCAAATGAAAAAACATAAGAGTTTTTTTTAGTTTTATTTTGAGATTATTTGGTACTTATTTTATGGTGATAGTACAAGCTCGAGTTGTTCAAGTGAGGCTTCTGTGAGAGCTTCTAAGGCCACACTGGACCATTTTATCTGGGAGGCAAACAACTTACGTGATCCTAAGCACCTAAGTGAGGCATAATTTGCTTTAAGGAAAGTGCCTAATTTGCTTTTTAAGGAAAGTGTCGGACAATTTACTCTTGGTCTGGTATTTTTACATGTTTTAAATTGATTTTTATGTTTTGATTACAAATATTTTCCTACAAATTTTAAAGCAAATTCATGAAACATAACTCATCAATTCCACCCGTTATCGATGTCGGATTTATAATGAAATATAAGTCATACAAATATTTTGACATGATTGGTATAATTATGGGGTGTTGATATTAAAGTAGAAATTAAGATATCGCTTGTAAACTAACTCGACTATCGGTAAATCATCCTAAGATATGAAAATATCATGATTTAAAATAATGATTAATCGCTGTAGGAATTTTCCTGACCTTTCCTATATTTGTAATGCTATTTATCATAGTTCTTGCTTGACAATGAAATTTTCTTTTGAAATTGGGAAAGGTAAAAAGTTGGTATTTGTTACTCACTTATTCGGTACTTTTTGAGGAAGGTTAGTAACAAATTAGTAAATAACTCTCTGTAAGGATCGCGTCTAGATATCTCTTTGTGAAACCTATCTATTTCCATGGCTTTACTCGCTACTTGCATCTCGGGATAGTAAGAGATATGTGTATGTTGATGTTACATCTCATCCGAATCAAGCTTCAAGAGTTATGCAAACATACATTTGGTTAATTTGATGGCGACGTCAATTGACATGTGACTAAGGCATCATTAGTTGATAATGTTAAAGTGACTTTTATTTTTATCTACGTAAGTTACTACAACTTGAAAGGTGATGGGTCATTAGCCTTTTAGATTTATTACTGGTCAAATAGTCATGTAAATATATGTGATGAAGTTGTGACTAATTGCATTTCATCGGGTGTCGTATTTGTTATATAGCTCCACCTATCGTTTCCAATTTATTTATTATGATGGTGCTGACTTCATGATGTCAATGATGTGTATCTAGACATATAGAGAAAGGAATTTAGGCAAACCTTTGGTAACCTGCCTATTTGTTAAATATGGTCTTAACGTGTGATAATTATCAGGTAAGCTCAAAGGGAGGAGTTTGTTATTATACCCCTTAATGTATTACTATATGCCCTGTGATGAAAGTTTTGTTATTATTAATCATGTTGATTTTTCTATATTGAAACTAATATTGTATGATATGATGAAGCAAGCAGGCATGCAAGTTTGGTATTGACCAAAACAAATATCAGGCTAATAATGAAAAGATCTTATGGCTAGTGATATATATTCTATATGACTCGTATCGGGTCGTTTCGAGGTACCATTTCCGTATAACGAGTCATATAAATATCTTCACTCTAATTATTATAATTAAAGGTGATTTTAAAAGTCATTAAAATTATGGGTCAATGGATAATGGACATATTTTAATTATCTCGAAATCCTGGAATTGAGAGGGAGATTTAATTAACTGAGTAGGCCATTTTGTTGAACTATATTTGTGAATATGAAAATAAGAAATGAAATTGAATTGCGGCTATAAACACACCTAGCTTGTATTTGGTTTTGAAATAACCTGCTCCTACCAATATTATGTTGATAGTATATAAGTTTCTCGGTGGAGTATTTTGGGTGAAATTAAAAATTTCAAGTCGAGCGTAATTCAACAACCGGTCGGGTTGGTATATTTCGTTTGTGGTGGACTCGAGATAGTGTAAAATGATTTCGAATTAAATCGATGTACCGAGATTAGTATTAGATGAGTAGTAGTTTATGTCAGTGGAAAACTTTATATTTGGAATCGCCATCGGTATCTATAATGGAAAGTGGAGAAATAAACCGCAAACCAAACGGGCCTTATTATCCCTAAAAAATCCCACGAACCCCACTAACACTCCATCCTCTCATCCATAAACTCTTCCTCTTCCTTTTTCCCCCTTGCCGATTGTGTTTCCTCCCCGAAAATCTCTTCCATTTCTTCCACTCCTTGTGGCTCAAGACAATAAAGTTGATTTTCATCTTCCCCATCCTCCTCTACGAAACTAGGTAAGAAAGCTCAATCTTTGGGATATTTCACGTAGTTCTCAAATGTTTGACTTTGGTTGAATTTTGAAGAATTGAATTTTTAAAGTTTAGAGATGTTATAGAAGTATTCTTAAGCTTGTATTAAGTGATTGGAGGTAATTATAATCGATTTTTTGGGTTGAATTGTGTTGATTGGGTTAGTTGACTTTTAGGTTGACTTTTTCCAAATTTCTTTTTAAATTGTATAAATAATATTATGGGACTTTAATATAGTTGCTTAGAGTATAATTTGATGTTTCTGAGGTTGATTGGGTGGAGAATATCATGGAGTTAGGTTATTCCAAGTCGAGTAGTAATTGGGCTTTGAACTAAAGGTTGATTATAATGGGTTAATTTGTTGGCGATTGATTGTTGGATTGATTGGAATGTGACTAACGGTTAACGCTGTGATAATAAAGTTGACATCGAATATCGGGAGTTAACAAGTCAAGTCAATGTAGTTAAGTTGGAATTTTAGAAGTGTATACTAATTTCGATGTGATCATTAATAAAAGGTTAAATTGAGTTCAGACGTGGTATAATACTTAGGGTTTAAATAGATGTTAAGAGAGGTTATTCTATGGAACGTTACAACGTATGTAACTCTTTCGACAAGAAGCCGAGGTCGACCTGTGGACGAGGACCGCCTGTGAGTTAGCATCGCTGGGCCTCGAGGTGAGTACAAATCTCACGACGGGGACCTTTCATATATATATATCATGTTATATAGCTTGCATGTGTTGTTTGAGACTATTTTGATATGCTAAGTATTATGCGACTGCTTATCGATATTATGTGGAAATTGTGATTTATGACGATGTTGCTTTTAAATAACTCGAGATTTATTTATTACTACGAGATAACTATGATTATGAGTTATGTTATGAGATACCTGAGATTATGAGTTTCCATTATGAGATAGTTTTGAGTATGGTTCATGTTAAGTGAGATTGTGTATGTGGACGCACACAAGGTGGTCATGGTGCTGTCACAAGGTATATGTTTTGATTGTTTTGTGTGTTATTTATGGAGCGCGGTGACCCTGACCGGAAGTTTGGCGGGTGTGCATATTGTGTGGGTAGCCCTGCCGATTCGAGGTTTGCGTGATATGCACATCAGGGCGTAGCCTCGGTCGGGAGGATGGTGGACGGCCATCCGACATGCTGAGGCGGATTCTCTATGTGTGGCTTATTTCTGGAGGTGGACTCTCATGTGTATTATTTGGAGGTGGATTCCTATATGTGTCTTATTTGGTGAGGTGGATTCCTCATTTGATGACTTTGTGTGTTGAAACTGCTCTTAAATGAATATGCTTAATATGCAATCGTTGATTCGCTATAAAGGCATGCGGATATCGTATGGTAGAACTCTATGTGATTTGTGAACAAGTATTTATTGTGTGGTTCCGTTAATGTATAAGCATATGTTATATATATAAGTATGAATATATATGTGACGGGATCAAGTCTCGGTATTTGTATTCACTCGCCCTTAATAGCCGAATTGTGATTCTCTACGGGCGATGCTTTACGCCAGTTATGCGGGTTGATCGCCGAGGTTGTCGGTGAAGCCGCATCGATAGGGCCGCAGATCAAGATCATAGATGAGGCGCGGTGGCATAGGAATTCCTCATCACTATTTATTGTTGTCGATTTGTATATTGTTAGACCTGCTAGACAGATTTACTGGTGGGGTCTGGCCGCTTATACTTTCCTATGTTGTATTTTGGATTTCTTGTGTATCTTTGAGTTGTATCAGTAAGGTGAATTTGTATTATGTTGTTCGTTGTTTTATTGTATATGTTGTTAGTTCACCACGATGGAAAAAGTATATTTTTATTATTATTAATGTCAAACGGTTTTTTACGTTGTCATCCATCGACGGGTGACTCGTACAAGTTAAGCCGATGACCTTAACTCGTATGGCCACCCAAGGTCGTTACAAATTTTGGTATCGTAGCTTAGGGTTTCCCGCTTTCAGATGTCCCGTGGTGGTTATGTGCCTAGTGCAAGATGGTCGTGAGTGGTCACGATGACTGAAAGTGTTCTCGAGTCTAAATTTTTCTTCTTTCGTTGATCGGGCCGACCGTTGAGGATGCCACCCGGAAGGTTTTTGTCGACCGGGCTCGTGAGCACCCTTAGGGAAGGTTGAGATGAATCGTATTCGCTTTTTGTGTCGACATAAGAAGTGAAAGCGTGTTAGTAAAATCATTTAAAACACACTCACGCATGTTTATCCGATAATGGGTTCCCTATCAAGGGGTAGATTTTATTTTTCACTCCGATAACAAGAGTTATAGAGGATATGAACTCAAGGCGTAAAAGTTTGGAAACGACATTAAGATATGGACGGGTGGTTGGGATTTTGTTGGGAGAAGGAGGATACCAAAAGAGCTGGGAAAAGAAATCTATACTGCTCCGAAAGCTGAAGCTGCCGTAGGTATTTATGCAAATCTGAGTATATGGGTAATCTCGGGTGATTGTATAAGATTGTTGATCCTTAGACGCTAGTTAAATCGGTGTGCCCCGAAATAATTGGTAGGAAGAGTGTCGGGTGATAATTATGATATTGACCCAAGTATTAGTAAGGCAGAGGATTAATTTAGTTGACGACGATGGGCCACTCGTGAAGATAAGTGAGTTAATGAATCTTGTTGTCCATGTGGGGTATGAATATTAGAGGTAAGAAGAGAATATGTAAGTGTTGTAATAGGTTGATATTGAAAATTTACTGATGGATACTAAGTGAATCGGCGATAAGCCGTGAATGTGAAATTTTTACCGTAAACCGTTGTTACGAGCTGGGTGATTGTGCGAGGTTATCATCATCTAGATGTATTGAAATATGATTGTATATCTGAAATATTGGAAAAATTGGTATTGGTAAAATTAAGCGCAATAGTACTCTACTAGAGAATATAAAGATGGATTTAATATAAAGAGCGTGTATTGGGGATAAAAATGAATATTTTAGTTGATTGTCATTATGAAGTTCTAAGTTGCTTAAGTTGTGAAGTGTTGTTTGAAGAATAAAGTGGAATAATGAAAATTTTGAGACTCTGGGGGAAAGAAAAGATGTTTAGTAGTACTCTATTAATGGACTATTTAGATCGGATGGAAAAATCGATAACGATTGGGGTAGTAAGTCTGAGGAAGGAAGAATTATTGCAAGGAGAAATTAGTTGATATACCAACCGCGTGACTTTTTGGAAGGAATTACTGTGATGCAATGGAAGGTGCGACCTTCAGGAACAAAGATATTAAGCATTTATGAGACTGGGTCAGGGAGTTGTTTCAAAAGTGTGTTATGTATCAAGTCGGGTACGAAACCATTCTTTCCCTAGATAATAAAACGTTGAGACTGGATGTGTACTGTTGAATAATTTTATGAAATAAGGATCTTAGCGGAATAGTGATATATTATTTAAAGCTGATGATAAATAGGGGAATTTTGGGAATTACAGAACATGATTGGGATTAGGTCGAAACGAGATTTTTGGTGGTTGTTAATGTATGATGAAGTTGTGTATAATCGCATTATGATGAAACGAAGCACGTAATGTAATCCATGGGAAGGTATGATATGTGGAGTATATGTTATGCTGGTGTAGGATACGTGGAGTTGTAACATGTATGAATTTAAAGGAGGAAGTATGAAATTATGATATAAATGTGGTAATAATAGTTGGAATATCACAGATTTAATTAATGGTGCAATTTGGTGGTTCGCTAGAATAAGGAAAATACACGAGAAAGGGAATGATGATTTTCAAGACTTGAATATATATTTATGCAATTATATATAACGAAGAATGTCAATTGGGGAAATTTGAATTTTGGTTGGGATTTGAGTAGAGTTATAAGAGGTAAATTTCATAAATTATGGTTAAGAGACGGAATAGATGGTTAAGAAGGTTAAAGGTTAAAACGAATCAAATGTATGGATTTTGATTTCTTCTGTCAGAATGTAGACTGCATACTAAGGCGATAGTGGGAGTAAATGTTTCCTCCGATATTATAACGTTTCCAAGACAGGTGATAACTGGTGGTGTTCCGATTCAAAGGTTGAGGATAAATTTTTCAAGGATGAGTTGAGGTTATAAGCGGAGTTCTCGTAAATTATAAGATTTGAAATACCGGCTCGCTTCGAGAGGCCGGGTTCAAATAGCAGAAGGAAAAATTAGCCGAATTAGTAACGGATATCAATGAATCTTAGATCTCACTCATAAGAGAAATATGATGGTTAATGTGTATCGCACATAAATGGAAATTGTTGTTTAAGGGATAGTATGATGGGAAATAATGATGGTGGATTCGCTAATGTTAGTCTAAGGATTTGAATTAATTTGACTAATGAACAGTAAGCGTTGACAAACACCAAGGACAATGGAGTATTAACAAGTGTGGTAGAATATACGTGTTGCACCAATAATTCAGGAGCATAGTTATGAGAATGAGCTCATCATGGGTGTATACTGTGAGACTTGGTAGTTTTGAGGTGTATCGTGACTTGAGAATAATTGGTATCATGGGAGGAAGACAGAGGTTGTTGACTCATAACTCTAGAGGATACTGAAAAAACTTATACTCATGATTCTGGAGGATGGATTTGGAGAAAATGCTTAATAAGGATAATAATTGAATTGTTACGGTAGATCTACAAGTTTTCCTCAGAAGGTCGAATCATTGGCGTGGTGTTGTACAAGGTTTATGAGCAATTATAAGATTCTGTGGATTTTGTAATGGTCATGAGGACGTGAGTCAAGATGTTAAACGCCGCTTAGGTGTTAGCGGATAAAGCGAGGTCAGATGTCAATTAGAATACAATAGTGGAATTCATGAATTCAAGGACGAATAGCGGAACGCGTTATGCGGTCGATTCAAAGATAAAGGCCTTATCGGAAAGTACCGACTATCAGACAGGATATAAGATGTATTGAAGTGTAAGACTTGAGTTAACAGAGATGATAATGTCAGTAAGAGAAAAGTTGCTCACGGTAATACTAACTTCCAAGCCAGTGTTAGGATGGCACCATCGAAGCTATCATGAGGATGTTGAATTTAATATCAATAAACGAGACAAAGAGGGAAAGTGAAAATGACTCTAATGAGTGATGAAGAACTCTGAGGGAAGAATGGAACTTGATATGACTACAACTGGGAATAAGTTCTGATATGTTAAATTAATGAAGGAATGGCATTGAGTGAATACTATAATATAGCTAAGTGAACACGAACGAGATTCATAGCAATTATAATGGTATGAGGTCTAAAGTGAACGAGGGAAGTCAACACAAGTAATGTCTAACTATTTTGGGTAGAAGCACGTTAACGATACTTGCTGGTATGAAAGTTCTAACGGCATGACGTGGAAGAGGAATATGGTAGATTGAAATTTTCTCAATTTCACTAGAAACTCCGAGACACTGGAGCGAGACATGGTGCGGATATCGAGTAGCTATCGAGCTTTAGTAATAAGTTGTTATGATAGGGGATTATCAAGCAAGTGGTCTCGAATGATTGGTCGACGCCAGCATGGCTATATATATGTTGCTGGTACCAGGGATGTGGTGGGAGATTTGATGTTGATAATCGGCAAGAAGACTAGAAACGTATGATGTTAATAATGAACTTTAAGATATATCCGCTATGATGAAGTTGATATAAGGATAGCTTTCATGATTGTATGTGAATGGTAAATGAATATATAAGAGGAAAGCGTGATGATAATGTATTGACGAGTGGTGATGTAATGTAGTAAAATGTATAAGGAGGTAGACGAAAGCAAGCGAGGATAAGCACTATACTACAAGAGGTATTTTAAAGGATATATATGTGGGAGCATTACGAAATGGTGGGGTTATTAGTGGTGTATTATACGCTAGTTGTATGTTGGGAAACTTTGGGTATTTACTATATTCGGATTTCATGATAATCAGTAATGGAAAATTTGATTTGAGTGGGTTCGATAAGAATTTACTTCCGCATTACTAATGAACTGGAGTAGTCTATAACGAGGTGATAATGGCTTATCACCACCATGGAGCGGATATGGTCGATATCGGCGACATATGGATATCGAAAACATGATAAAATATGAGTTGATGGTTGTTGGCGTAATATGAGATACGAGGATGTATATCGTAGTTTGGCCGCTAAGCATCATGACGATTATGATATGATTAGATTGTGTAAAATCCAAATAGTAGTAATATCTGTGGTATCGCTAAGTTAATGTATTTACGAGATAGTACGCGATCTCCAAGTCAATGACTATGTTGGGACATCAGATTGGGTGACAAGATGTCATGATATTCGGTAATAAGAGCATATCGAAGCGCGAGTCAGACGATAAGAAAAATAAATAAAAAATCGGTCTTAAGTAAATTTCGAGGAAGAAATTTTATTAGGTGGGTAGAATGAAATAAATCTACCTTACCAATATTATAAGCGATAGTATATGAAGTTTCTCGGTGGAGATTTTGGGGTGAAATTAAAATTTCGAAGTTTGAGGATGTGGAGAATTCAACAAATCGATCGGTTGGTGGTATATTTCGTTTGTAAGGACCGAGATAGTGTAAATGATTTCGAATAAAATTGATGTACCGAGATTTTAGTATTAGATGAGTAGTAGTTTGCGTCGTGGGAAACTTTATATTTGGAATCGGTTTCATTGGAGATTTAAGTACGGAAAAATGGAGAAATAAAACGCAAACCAATCTGGGCCTTACGCCATCCTAAAAATCCCACCTAACCCCACTAACACTCCATCCTCATCCATAAACTCTTTCCCCTTCCTTTTCCCCCTCTTGGCCGATTGTGTCCTCTTCCCCTTGAAAAATTTTCTTCCATTTCTTCCAATTCTTTGTGGCTCAAGACAATAAAAGTTGATTTTCATCTTCCCCTCATCCTCCTCTACGAAACAAGGTAAGAAAGCTTGAATCTTTTGGGATATTTCATGAGTTTTGAAATGTTTGACTTTTGTTGACTTTTGAGGAATTGAGTTTTTAAAGGTTGAAATGTTATAGAAGTATTCTCTAAGCTTGTATTAAGTGATTGGAGGTGATTATAATCTAGATTAAGCTGAATACACATCAAGTTATTGACTTTTTAGGTTGACTTTCCAAATTTCTTTAAATTGTATAATAATGTTATGGGTCTTTAATACAAGTTATTATATATAATTTGATGTTTTGAGGTTGATTGCGGAGAATATTGTTGAGTTAGGTTATTCCAAGTTGAGTAGTAATCTGGGCTTTTGAACTAAAGGTCGATTTATAATGGTTAAATACATATTGATTCTGGATTGATTTGTCGACTAACGTGTTAATGTTGTGGATAAAGTGATGACCGAATATTGGGAGTTACGGTCGGTAAGTTGAATGTAGTTAAGCCGGAATTTTAGAAGTCTATACTAATTTTGGGGATAGATGATTAATAAAAGGTTAAATCGAGTCATGTAGACGCGGTATAATACTCGTGGTTTAAATAGATGTTGGGCAGAAGCTTATTCTACGAATGTGTTATAATGTATAACTTCTTTGAATAGGAGCCGAGGTCGACCTAAAGACGACTCCGCTTGTGAAGCCAAGATATCGCTGGGCTCGAGGCTTATACAAATCTTACGACGGGGACCTTTCATATATATATCATGTTATATATCTTGGTATGTTGTTTGAGACTTTTCTAATATGTGTATTGTGTGACTATGATTGATAATATGTGGAAATTCAGATTTATGATGGCCGTATGAAATAACTACATTTGATTGACATGAGATAACCATGATTACGGAAGTTAAGGCACAGATTAAGAGTTGCATTATGAGAGTATTGAGGGTCTATGTTATAAGACTGTGTGTGGTTGTGTGTTGTAAAGGCCAAAATGGGGTGGTGCGTATGTGGTGTTTTGATTGTTTTGTGTGTTATTTACGGAAGGACTTGACTCCGGGAGGTTCAAGGTGTATATCAAGGTGGGTACTCGTGATTCTGGAGGTTTGGTGTGATATGCACATTGAGGGGTGTAGCCTCGATCGGGAGGATGGAGGCGGAGGCCTCATCTAATTACGCCGAGGTGGGATTCTCATATGGCTATTTGGAGCCGATTCCTCATGTGTGGCTATTTGAGGCGGATTCTCATACGTGTTCCTATTTGCGAGGTGGATTCTCTATTTGATGACTTTTGTGTGTTGAGATCGTTTTCCTTAAATGAATATGCGAATATGCATTGTTGACGGTTATAAAGTGTTAAGGTGGATATCAGATGAGAGAACTCTTATGTGATTTATGAACAATTATTTATTGTGGTCTCGTTAATGTATATGTTATATATATAAGTATGAATATATGTGGGATGGGATCAAGTCTGTGGTATTTATTCACTCGCCTTAATAGTCAATTTCTATTTCTACATGGGCGGGCTGCTTATGCCTAGGTTCTAAAGGGTTGATCGCTGAGGTTAGTTTCCAGAAGTCGCATTGATAGGTCAGTAGACAAGATCATAGACGGTGCGTGAAGTATTAGGAATTCTCATCGGCTTATTTCTCCTGTTGTCGACGGTATATTGTTAGACTTGTGTATTGTATTTCATTGAGGGGTCTAGTTGCCATAGTTTTCCCATGTTGTATTTTGGATTTCTTGTGTATCTTTAAGTTGTATCATTAAGATGAATTTGTATTACGTTGTTCATTGTTTTATTGTATATGTTGTTAGTTCACCACGATGGACAAAAGTGTATTTTTATTATTATTAATGTCAAATGAAATCTTTTTATGTTGTCATCCATCGACGTGACTCGTGTACAAGTTGTTGATGACCTTAACCTCAAGGCTAGTCGACTGGGCGTGGTCATTACAGTTTGTCCACCGTGAACTAGAAGGTTTTGAGCGTAAGCTCTTTTGTAACTAGAAAGTCGATACATAAGGTGTCCGACAGCTACCCCATGCATGAAATTGATACCAAGCATAAAGCATTTGTAGGTGCATTAGAATGGTATACTCATATTGTTATCATATTTTTGGAGGTGATCAGTGTTTTAACATAACATTCTATTATTAAAATGTGGGGGTATATGTGACTTCAAATGACATGAAGGGTCGTAAATTGAAAAAATGTAATTTTCATTAAAGATTATGTGAGAATGTTATTCACATAATTTGTGGAACTTCAAGAAGAGGGGGAATACACAATTGTCATGAAATTGATTAATTTGATTGGAATAATCAAGTAAATATCGTTGGACATCAAGATTGATTTTATAAATTAATCATTTGACAATGGAAATTTGGTCTTTGTAGTCAAACGACAGTATTAATGACTTGAAGTTTGGTGGACAAATAAACACAAAGTAAGATGGTGTTAAGAGTATGTGGGTTTGACAAGGTAATGTTGTCAAAGAGTCTCATTTAAATGAGAATGATAAAGGTTGGTTTGAAAGAACAATCTTTAGGGATGTTGAGACATTCTAGAATGAAAATCAAGAGAAAATTATCATAGTGATAATATGACGGATTTCATGTCGAGAAACGTGAATATTGATTTTGATAATAGGAGATTTATTTCTATGAAGTCTTCTATTTTGGTGTGTACAAATAAGTTGAACAAATGAAATTGCTATTGATAAGCAAGGTGTGTGAACATGACCAAAATTATGGAAATAAATTTTGGTTCATAAGACAAGATGTCGAACAACGATAAGTTCTATGAAGTTAGAACTTGATCACTTTAGAGTTATGGAAATTAAATCATAAGAGACCAAAAGGTATAAATTTGTGTGTGTATGTATATAAAAATATGTGGTAATTTTAGTCAAATGATTTGAAACTGCTGATAAAAATGCCTTTAATAAAGTCAAATGAACCAAATATACGGGTTAATTGAATTGAGGATTTTGAAAGCCTTAAGTCTTATATATTTGGGTATAACTCGAATGTGGGGGTGTAAAACCTACATTTGAAATGTTGTAGTTCTCGAATGTGGAACTAAAATAGTATCCGAGGGTACATATGAGGAATTGAGTGAGAAGTAATTGAGGAAAACAAATATGTTGGAGTTCATATTTAGATCTCAATTATAAAAGGAGCAATCCAATGATATTGATAAGCTTTTGAATCCTCATTTTATTTTTTAAACAAAAAAATAAAAGTTTCAGATCACAAGAAAAGTGTAACTTTTAGCTGGGTGACGTTTTAAAACAATATAAAAATAATGTGGAAACATTATTTAGTCCAATTATGTAGTAATTGGTACTTGTGCCTCAATTGGATGGAACAATTGTGTGTGGACTATACTGAATAATGAGATAATCTTAAAAGGCAAGAGAAGCTGAGGTATTACTAGGAAATGACAATATTCATTCGTGTATACCTATGAGGAAATTTATATCCAAGAGTATCGTAGATGCATATGCGATAGTTGGATGTTAAATTTTTAACATGAGATTATTCTTGTGATTGAAATAATCTTGTTTTGAGAAATGAGATGGTGGTGTCGCCTACTTAGACACTTACAAATTGAGACAAATCATGGTATACTATTTAGACAGTAATAGACAAAGAAATTGGGTAAGTGTTGTGGCCACAACCATTGCTTAAATTTTCTTTGTTCTACGAGACTGAGAATGTTTTAGTGGAAAATGTAATATAAAACACAAAATACCATGATGCAACTACTCTTGGTGTAGTAATCAATTGTGATGAGGTACAGTCAAATTGATAACATGTGGATCCACAAAAGAAGAAATTGTAACCAAGAGTGAGTTGGAGGAATGGATAAAAAGCCCCGGCAAAAGTCAGACCGGGAACCCTACCTAGTTAATCGGAGATCCTGACTAGGTTCCAAGTGGACAAATCTTAACCTGGTACTCAACTTAGTGAATCAATCGTGGGGTGGGTTCAACCCCTACCCATTCCTCAAATTGAAACAGTGATACCCGTAGGTTAAGGTTAAGCGTTATGCTTTTAATGACTCTCGGGAAAGCGTTGGAAGATCCAAGCTGAGTAATGCGGGTTTACTCTTAAATAATGAGAAGTCACCCAGCGTGGAGTTGAAGGGTGGGCCGCTCGTAAGAGAAATGTTCAAGGCACATTTCTTCGAAAGCTCACAGAATCCAAGCAAGGTCCATGGCCTAACCGACACGAGAGCAATAGAACAACCGACGAGCTGATCATGACTCCGCTGGAAGTATGTCATCAATCGCTACTAAAACAGATAGTCTCAAAGACATCACGCCTACTATGTCTGCTAGCGGACGTGAAACATATGTACACAAGGGAAGGTTCCAAGGCCATCACACCTACCTATCCTATGCAGGAAGTGATCGTTGTGCTATCACCTTTGTCGAGTCAAAACCTTTTTACAAAATTTTTATTCATGCGGGGATGTTGATGTTGAATGAAATTTGATTCATGGGGATGTTGAAAATCATTATATATGATTTAATATTTGAATGCAAAATTGCAAGCTACCGAGGATTGTCTAATTTATCGTTGTGCTGTGTATACACACAAGAGAGAGTACAAAGTAATTCCGTAATTCTAAAATTGAAATGTGGGTTTTAATGTACGTAATTTAATTATACGAATGTTTATCAGGATGACAGGCCGATTCACACATTATTTTAGCTAGTTGAATTTTATTGTACATATATATCATTTATTGCATTTAATCATTCAATTATTGGTTTGTAACTTCTATTAGATTGAATGTCATTAATGTGAATTATGGTGTGAGTTATGGTTATTAGTAGTTTTGAATACTACTAAATATGTCCTAATGATATAGAGTTACAAACCTTTCATTAACACATGAACTTTGTTATAAATTGAGACATCCTCCAATCCTTCTAAGGGAGAAATGAAAAAACATAAGAGTTTTTTAATTTTATTTTGAGACTATTTTGGTACTTATTTTATGGTGATAGTACAAGCCTGAGTTGTGCGGCGCGGTTAGAGTGCTTCTAAGGCCACACTTGGACCATTTTATCTTGGGAGGCAAACACCTTATGTGATCCTGGGCAATCGGCCGAGGTAGCGGCGAATTCGCTTTTAGCTTAGTTACCTGACACCACTGTCTCGATATTTTTACATGTTTTAAATTGATTTTATGTTTTACTAGAAATATTTTCCCTACATGTTAAATTCATATTTCAACAATCTTGACTTCTATAACACGTTCTACATGCCACTAAGCCATGCAGGGATTATTTAACACCGCTGAAAGAAAGGCCAAAAAATTAATAAACTAAAAGCACGTCTTTGTGTGAACAAAAGTTTACAATTCACCTTCTTTTCCAGCACCTTTGAATATTATTTTGCACTGTCAATGCCAAATTGTTTGACGTAGTCTTGAGTAATTCCATATATCTGTTCGCTTTCATAATCCTAAAGTTTATTTCAATTTCTAAAATTGTATGGCGTTTGATAGAGTCAATTAATTTGGACATTTTAAATTAATTATGATTTGGATATCAATAATGTGTGAATTATTTTTTCTAACAATAGACATTACAAATTACATATATATTAGATACTAATTAAATTTTCAGCTAAGCAAATAGGAGTCTAAACTCTAAAAAAACAGCTCGTTTTCTCTCTGAAGTCTGTTGTATGAATCACTGTCTTCGCCTTAATATTACACTGAGTGCATGTAACTTCTCCAAATGCATTTTTCTTGATTATATAAATTAAGTTATAACACTTAACAAATTATCTTTTTCTTAATGCTTTATACTTGTATGAAATTACCTACAAATAATACCAGCTTAAAAAAGAGTTAATTGATAATATATTTTCCTAGATAATATGGTTTAGTTTAGTACCAAGTTCGTCAACAAATGAACCTTACCATTTAAATTGATGACATTTAAAGCCAAATTAAATCCAAAAATCTAAGCAAACAATAATAACAACAGAACTAAATTGTTGAAATTAAATAGACACAATAAGTTTATACAAGTTTCCCCTCAATATGAAAGGTACGTCATGTTGCTGCTGCAAAAATCCACTAAAATCAAATCTGGAAGATTGTTACAATAACCTATCCAGCTAGAACACTCGATTAAGTAATACTTTATAGCAGAGTATTCTTAATCACAAAGCCTCACAATATTATTGATGATGATACAATAATATTCTCTCAAAAAATTATTTAGGATGCTTATTTGTGATACTAAACTCATAGAAAACACTCTCTATATATAGGAAAACATTTAACTTAACTAGGTTATTCCTGAGCCTCCGAAAGTCCAAAAAACCGCCTCAAAATAGGTCTCCAGAGTCCCCGTTGGCCGAGAACAAGATCCGGGACTGTAAGCCCCGAACTTCTCCAACAATCACTGCATCTAAATCGCCTTAAGTCCCGACCTTTCGTCTCACCTTTCATCGCTTCAAAGTCACAAAATTGACTTCAAAGATTGACAATCTCCTCATTTGAAATATTATTATTTCGGATTACTATCTTCTGGGCACCATTCAAGCAGCAGCCTCTTTATATTACTAGCTCAAGATTAATCAAGTTAATGTAACTTCGCCTCATTCAAATACCTTCAAACATATCCGCCGGATTCCGATCTCCCTAAATATTTTCAAGTTTTGTGAACTCTATTCTCCAATAATCGAACGTATAAAATGCTACTCGCCTTATATGCTCGGTCCAAAGATTTAAACACATGATTCTTTCCAAATAAATAGCACTGATCAGCTATAGTACACGTATTTCTATCATGCTCAAGATTCAGCTCCTTAAGAAAAGCTGGCAACCATATCATCTCTTTCATAGCTTCATCCATAGCAACATACTCAACTTCACAACTAAACAATGCTACTATAGTTTTCTGACCACCTCCAACTTATCATAGATTCTCCAAAACGTGAATACATACCCATTAGTAGATTTTCTACTAGGGCAAAGATTACTCACCATTGTCAGCATCTACATATCCTATCAACCCCAACTCAGATCTACGGAAACATAAAGCCTTTTCAGCACTACCATTCAGATATCTCAAGATCCACTTTAGAGCTTCCCAATGTTCTCTCCCTGGGTTTGACATGTATTTACTAACAACTCCCACAACATGTGCAATATCAGTTCTAGTACACACCATTGCATACATAAGGTTACCTACTGCAGAAGCATAAGGCACCTTATCCATATACACCAATTCATCCTCATTCCCGCCTAATTGTTCTACGCCTAATTAAAAATGAGCAAATTAACGGGTACTCACCGGTTTTCAGATCCAACATGTCAAACTATTGATCACCTTCTTTCCGTGTATTCTTCTTGTGTTAATCTCAGAGAATCTTGATCTCGATTATTCTCATCCCTGCACTTGCTTTTGTTTTTGCTCTAGGTCCTTCATTGTAAATTCCACTGATAATTGTTTCTTCAACATGTAATATTGTGCAAATCAACTCCCACTATCAACATAGCATCTACGTAAAGGAGTAGAATAACATAGTCTTTTCAAACCTCCTCATGTAACAACAGCGATCAGTCTCACAACTCATAAACTTCATCCTTTTCATAAAATTGGCAGTAATATCTACAATGTCGGAGTCATTTCAAGACATAAAAAGTCATATAAGCTCATGTTTGGAGACTAAGTTCTGTTTCCTTTTAACCTCAAAGCCTTGAGGTTGCTTCATAAATATTTCTTCATCCAGATCACCATGTAAAAATATAATTTTCGATCCATCTCGTCAAGATGCGATTATCCCCTGGTTATCAATCCTAACAGCTCATTGTTACTAGTTTACCATTTAGTGGGAATATTTTAAGGTAAATAACACCTTCCTTCTGTTGAAATCTCTTAACAACCAAACGCGCTTTGTAGCGTTTACCTGTTCTTCCTTGATTCGATAGACCCATTTGTTCTACAATATCTTCTTATGGCTATTAGCGCTTTTAAATCTAACCTCAATGTCATATTGTATTATCAATCTACTCCATCTCCTCTTTTATCGCTAATCACACTTAATCAATCACCACATCAGACGCCTTCATCACGCTAATCGACATGTTCACCTTGTCATTAATAACGTAAAAGTTTGCTTAATTTTTCAGTTCTTCTAGGACCTAATGTTTGTACCTCTTGACTTGTATCAAACCGTTTTCAACCACAATTGTTCTCTTCATCAAGCATCAAACTCCTCCGTGTGGCATGTCGGGCCAAATGATCTTCAAGTTGACTTTCTGGAGGAGGAGCATGATCCAAGATATCCCAGATAGAAGAAATCGAGTTACGCGCCTCATTCTACGTTGCCGACATTCCTGAACTAAGCGCTTGTAACGCCTTCTTCACTTCTTTCTCCTCCAACACCTTTTATCTATCTTTGTATAACACCTCTTCATTAAAGAACACATCCTCGCTACGTATGATCTTTCGATTCCTCAAATCATAGAATCGATATCCCATCTCAGCATCGTCATAGCCAATAAAATAATAAATATTAGACTTTTCATCAAGTTTACTTTTAGAATTTGCATCTATATGAACATAATCTAAACAACCAAATACTTTCAAGAAATATAGATTTTCCTTCTTAGAACTCCATACTTTTTTGGGAATTTTGAAATCAAGAGGGACTAAGGGAACTCTATTTATCAAGAAGGTTGCAGTATTGATTGCATTAGCCCAGAACGTCTGAGGTAAACCAGATGTAACCTCATACTCAGAACCCGTTCACTTAGCATTCTGTTCATCCTTTCAGCCTACTTCGCTTTGCGAGGGTGACTTGAAAATAGAGAAATTAGAGGGGGTAAATCGAAAAGTTCTCGATAGTTTGTCGGGACTATAAGTCTATAAGAAAAAGAGGCGAATGTATGCTGAATATTTCAATTCTTTCTTTAAGAAAGAATATAACGGTGAGAGGCTTGGCAAAGAATCACTATACTGAGCATCGTCTCGATTAGTTAAAGACTTGAAGTTGTTCATGTACTCACTCCATTTTATAATACTCTTCATCCTAATCTAAAATATTTGATTCTAATTGCTTGTCGTTCTACATTTTCAATGTATATTTTGTCTAATTTTTGTAATAAGTCTCAGATACAAAGGAAAATTTGTTAAAATATAATTAAATGATTACATGACTTAATCAAATTAATTAAATCGAGCCACTAAAAAGTGACACGTGCCTAGGGTTCTCACTCCAGCTCCTTAAATTTAATGTAAAACCCTCAAGTTTGAGCAACGGTTTTCCATAAAATAGTCCCTAATTAAATATATACATTTAAATTTTAGGTTCAAGGCCAAAATTCTAATTTTATTGGGTGAAAATCGGCCATAGGGGCTAAAATTGAAGCTCCAAAAGTTTAAGAGTTCAAAATGGAGCACTGGTTATTGTGGATCAAAAATAAAAGTGCTTCAAAGGTCCGGGGTCAATATAAAAATATATTTGACTCCAAAAAAGGAATTTGGAACTACTTTATAAAAAAAAAAAGGCTACTTATTTTAATACTTGACGCCAAGTACTCTCAAATTATCCGGCGATCTCGTATTTTACCTCAAAATTAACGGCCAAGACTACGATCCACCCGAAATTAAATCAACCAATCGTAAGGCATTTGAAGCGTCCGTACATATAAATAGCCCCTCATTTCTTGAAAATCTGTGATCCTCGTAGTACCAAGATCCAAAAACACTCGGGAAAATTACAGAAAACCTCCGAGATTTCTGCTAAATCTTTAAACCGCCAAAGCAGAACACCACAGTGCTGGAAACATATCCAGTGTCCTAAAATAGGCCTTGAAATCAAGAATTAATGCTATCAAACGCTAGCAATTCTTCAACTTAGAAGTTAGTAACCGATGAGAATCGACAATGATCTCTCAAGAACGCTCGAATAATTCAGAATGCTTAAAAGAACCTACTCATTCATAAATCTTGCATGAACACCAAAATTCTCAGTTTGATTCAAGCTTCGTATATAGAAATACACTTAATATTCAGTCCCTATAGTTGGATTCTAGGCAGAAAACACGCCGTTTAAAGCCTCGGGCCCCGCTCTAATGCAAGACATCAACAAGGTCCGGACATCCCACCTTCATAATCGATCATAGCTACAAAGAATAAGCTTCTCTAAGGTCAGTTTTGTACTACAAGCTATAAGCTTGAAGTGAGGCTAACCACAAAGTCCCACATCATCAACAAGAAGCTGGCCATGTCACGTAGTACAAGCAGTTAGGCGCATATTGTTTCTTAATAACTTGCTTGCTACCACTCCAATAACCAAGAGCTCGTGAGTTCTATTCCAAATCAAGTCCCACTGAAGACAGGTAAACTATCAAGCTACAAAGTCCCACTAAAGACAAGTAGCACAACTACTAAGTTCCACAAGAAGTAGTGGCACAGCTACACAGTCCTACTTGGGGAACATCCCTACGTCCTACCACAAAAGGTGAAGACTCATACTGCAAGACACTTGCAGCAAGTCTATCCAGTCTAAAATAGACTGGAGACCAAGTCCAAGACCCAAGATCAAGTCCAATACAGCCAACATGGGAATACGCTGCTAAGGCTTCCCGGCTCGGACCACATCCAAGTCCGCATCAGCCTCAAGTCCATCACATCAGACACATATCTAGCTCATAGAGCTTCTATCCAAGTTCAAAGACATGAGCTCTATCCAAGTCAAATCAAATCAAGTCAAACCTGCTTAAGCTCAAATTAAGCCGAGCCTGCTATACCAAGCTCCTGTATAAAGACCAAATCAAGTCGTCGTGCTGTGCCTTTACATCTCACAAATCATCGCCGAAATGCTTAGGATCCATAGTTTGACAACCATACGCTTTCTCAGATTATTAAACCCGTATAATCGAGAATTTTTCTCACAATGATTTTATTTTGTACCCTTTGAATAAATTATAAAAATTCTTCTTTTGCATTTCAATACCTACGGCACGCCCGTAGATCGTTAACTACCCTTCACACCGGGCCGACAACCGAGATATTGGTCATAGGGGACTATTCAACTTTCCATGTATCAAAGAATACTACAAGGAGAAGGAGTTCATAACAAGATACCGGTCAAATATACGATTCATCCGGGACTTCACCCACCCTATTAAAGTCTCTAGCCAACATATCGTCGTGAGCCTGGTGGCTGTAACGTCAATACAAGAAAGTTAAGCCGGGCTACCGATGCTATCGGTGAACCTTTCTCAATTGGAAATCAATGAGAATTGATTCCATTTATTATGCCCGCTGGGCGACAATTGTGTATCAAATCATTTACTGGGTTAAAGTGGATGACAATTAAGGTTCAATTTAGTAATTATATATTACTAGTGCGGGTTCTCATGATACTTAAGGTTATGAGCATCAGCTAGATCTTACTCATTAATCGCTATAATAGTACTGGTCAATTATTATTATTATACAACTTACTATCTCAGCCTAAGGTCACACACATACAAATGACGCTGAAGTTATATTTCATGTATGAAATTAAAGAGAATCGGTATAATCGAGAAATGTATTTCTCAATTACAAGGGTTTTACATTTTATGTAGAATATTAGAATGAAGAGAATCAATTAAATAGTTATTTAATTGTTCTTGGTGGTTTTAGTATTTATCAATAACTTGAAATATTATCGATGAGTCAATTCATTACTTTCATTATCTGCTAATTAAATAGTTCAATCCTTATTAGCAACTCATTAGTGTCTTAACGAACTAATAGAGTTAACGAAATAAGCTAATACTTAACGGAAGTTGCTTATCGGGCTTGCTTTTAACCTAGCCCTAGTAAGAAAACTTAGGGTTTTCATGAAAAAAAGGTTTTGTAAATCTTTTCATCAAAACCCTAAAGTAGCCGCCTCTTGGTCGAAATTCTCCAAGAATTTTCTGGTTTTGGTTTTTGTTCATCCTTGTTTTTACTAGTATAACTCTGCTTCATTCAATCTTCCTAAAGGACTCAACTGTAGATATCATACGATTGATACTGCAATGCTGAAATGAGGAAGTCAAATTCTAATGCTAGAATTTAAGCGCAGGGAACTTTAGTGAATTTACTCCGCTACAATGTAAATACTGCTTATTCATATATTATATATATGTTTTTGTTTAATAAATGAAGATGACTTTTTATCCTGAATTATGGATTTATATTTATACTCTATATCCAGTATTTACTAGTAGCATCATGAGCAAAATTAAAGTTGCTTTGCGATTATTTATTTTATGCTTGTTTTGTTTTTATCAATTTTTTATTTGATTATTCTTAATTCATATATTAATTGAGGTATAGGTGATAGAATAAATCACTATGTTCTTAATTATTGATTTACATAGCAAGTATGTTTATGATGATGTATTATCATATTTGTTAAATATAGATTTTGTTTCATAAATTAAAATGACGATTTAATTGGTTTTGTTTCAAAATAGTTTTGTAAAACGTATTTCGGGGCATGTAAAATTTTTGTAAAATTAAAACTAATTTTTTCTGACCTCGATAAGACGTAAGATCTCCATTAAATTTCATACTTTTGGATTTTTCTATGCTCAAACAATTTTGAGATTTCTCGACTGCTTAATTAATACTCAACATGACAAATTTTTAATGAATCCATTTTAAAGTATTTAATTTCATAAATCGGATTTGCTCAAGAAAATTTCATAAATTTTGTTCAAGAAAATTAAATTTTACAATCTAATTAAATTAAATCAAAAACCGAAGTTAAATATGGGATTTGTTCAAGAAAATTATAAAGCGAAAAGTATTCGAATTTTAAGTAAATTTTGAAAAATTTTAAAGCTTCCAAAAACGATTTTACAATCGAATTAAATTAAATCGAAAACGGAAGTTAAATATGGTATTATTACCATAACCGCCTTCTAATCGACTTCCTCGGCGACTTAGCTGGGCACGTCCGTGTCGGATCACATTTTGGTACCAAAAATGATTTGGCTGACGTAATTTAATTTTGACGTGGATTTGAAGCTCCCTGTATTTTAAAAACCCTAATTCCTAATTTATTCCTTATTTCGTTTCCTAAAAATTATGGCACTAGTTATATTTCGGTTTTATTGATTATTTGTCATTTAATCACCTACTAATTGTAATTAATTATGTGATGACAATTAATTAATTTCTTTTTATATTATATCTTTGTAAATTAATTTTAAAAAGGATATAACAATTACGTAACAATTTCACTACTTAATGTATTTTAGAATATATTTGTGATAAATATTTTCTATAATATGTATATGGTTATAATTATTAATTGACATGTGTATGATAATTGAGTTTATATTAATTATTCTTAATATGTGTACTACATGGATTAATTCATTTGATAATTACAATATGCGTTTCCAACGCTATTAAAATATTTATTAAGTCTATTTATATGATTTTAATAAAGTGCCTATATTTTGTAATGGTGATTGGAAATGGAGGTATATAGATATGGCCCATTTATTTATTCTGCCTGGCTTTAATCGTGAATGTTGTAAATGACCTTCCGAGTCATATTTTTCTTGTATTTATTTATTTATTGTTTTACCCAATGCTCGCAAGCCGCTCAAGAGGGTTAGTATATTGGTTGTAACAAGTGAATATATTGAAGATCATTTCACGGTGGTGGTACTTGTGGACTCGGATGGATCCTAAGTACAAAGATACAAGCATCAGATCATGTTAGTATTTGATAAATACTTGTAATAGGTTCTAGGGGCCATATCATATATCTCTTGAATGTGCATTACTTGTTTTATTTTTCATGTTGCATGTATTGCTTGATTATGTGCTAGTATGCATGAGTAAATGAAAACAAAGTAATAATAATCTCACCAATTAAAATTTAAGCAACGTATCAAGCCAATTTTAAAGTTGTGAAATCGGTTGCATCATCTGGCACACCGTGGACAAGCATAATGTTGCATTTTGATATGACAATGGATCATGTCAGTGGGATTTTACCTCAACGTTGTGGGTTTCAGATGATCAACTAAGTAACACTTGTTTAATTGGTACGCTAACCGTTTTGGAGATACAATGTTGGGTAGCATCTGTAAGAGATGCTATGACACAAGAGTTACGAAGTTTTACATAATCGTTGACAACCTACTATTATAACCGGATTCAAAATGTAGCAATGTTGCTGCTTGAATTTAAGTGTAATAGGTCTTGATACTAGTATATTTTGTGAGATTTGGAAGTATTAGTATTTGCTTTACAATTTATTTGTAAATGTTTTGTGCTGTGATAGTTTATCGAGTCTGCGGTTTTATTTACTTATTCTTGTAGAATTACAGGCCACCACTATCAAGTATCTTTAAGAACTGCTTCGCCAAAGATTTGAAAAGTGCAGTTTACTAACTCGAATTTTGACGAGTGGTCTCGAAATCCTGAGAATCATTCTCATGCAAGCAGAGGATCGAATACGTTGCTTCAACAATAAGGTTCCCAAGCGAACTCAATGATAGTGCCTCCCCATCGAAAAGTGGATCCCACAAAAAGCACAAGTCCGATTGGATGTCCAATGTCTCATGTTTGCCAATATGGAACGCTCGGGTTCCAAATTAATATGAAAAGGTGGCAAGATATGACATATACCGCAACTTGAGGAATTATTCCGAAAGGAAGCTTAAACGGAGATATGACACGTCAGGTTTCCTCGACAAAGAAGTCGGGAACGGATGTGCCGCAAGCCCTCATATCATTAAAAATGATTGGCTCGGGTCGATCGACACTAACGCTCGGGCACCAAGGTTCCAAAGAACTGGTCAGGATTCATCCCGAAGTCTCTTCCAAACAAATTCTCTCGCTTTGTCATGAACTTCAATATACAAGTTTGAGTTACTCTAAACCTAACCGCATAAGACGATCACGAATGCCGAGACGAACTCGGTAAGACTAAAATTTATCTTCCTCGCTTTTGGTCCAAAACAAGAAGAAATTCAAGAAGAAGAAGAGTTTTATCAGTTAAGGCCAAGGGTCTCGAGTAATCCCAAGGTTGCCGGAAAGTGGAGTGAGCTGTGAAGAACGCATGTGTTGTCATTATCATGAAACCCGGGTCACCGGAAGCTCCGACTACAGAAGTTCACAGATGATAGGAAGAATGGTCTCACGACCGCCTCAAATTTCATGTGCATGTATGTTATTGAAGCTTTGTACAACTTCTAATTCTCGGCTCAGGCGTTAGACACCGGTTGTGGCTCCCTCATATTTATTGTAATATGCGTGAACCTGCCGTTAAGACCTCGAAAGAGGGAAATGGATCTCAAAGGGAAATGAGTGGAAGGTTGCGGCCCCTTGCAAGAGGATCCATTAGTTTAAATTCTCTTCCCACGGGCCTTGCTTTGAACTTTATTCCGGTTTACTATGTACCCGCAATTTTCGTGAATATTATTTCTATTTCGCTTTTGGAATAATGATGGTTTTTCATTTTCAATAGATCCCGATTTAATTTAGGGATCACCGTGAATGGGGTAGTATTTGGTACCGCCTCTTCCAAATGGTCTATAATGGCTTAGACATGATTAATCTAGTCATATAACATAAACTTAAAACGGAATAAGCCTAACGACTTAAACCAAACATACCTATGGTATCACTAGTCACATTAACGAGAACCTAATCAAGAAACTCCACTCCAAAGTGAATACTTGAAGGTTTCGATTATGAATCATACGGATAAGTGTGAGTCTCAAGGCTCGGGAAAATGACCAAAATGCCTCACCGGGCTTAAACGAAAGGGGGCAAGTTGATTTATCGGGGGATCATACACCGATGTACGCTGGGCCAATGAACACATCCGCAGCAGGAGGTTATAACTACCATTACATTTTATCGATGACCATGGGGTGATACGGTTTTGTGTATCCGATGAGACACAAACATGAGTCCTTTGAGAAATCTAAGGAGTTCCAAAATGAAGTACAAACCAATTAAGACAATAAAAATTCTCCGGTCCGATGTAGGAGAATATCGGAGTCAATGGTAGTTCAATACTATCTTGTGGTAGTGCGGTATCGTTTTCACAACTCATCTAAATAGAACGCCACCTACAATGGCTTGTCCGAAAGGAGAAATCGAACTCTTCTTGACATGGTTCGATCATGATGAGCCTATCTCGATCTACTGGCTAATTTATGGGGATATGCACTCTAAGAGCGGCACTTTACCTTAAATGTATGTCCAACTAAGTCACAGATAAAACTCCCCATGAACTGTGGTTTGGAAAGATTCCCAAGTTTGGTTTTCTCAAGATTTGGGGCTGTGAAGCTTATGTTAAGAGATTAACAAAAGATAAACTTGCACCCAAATCTGATAAATGCTATTTCATAGGATATCCAAGGAAATAGTTGGTTAGCCATTTCTACCAAGTTATGAGAATAAAATCTTCATTGCTGTAATGTAGAGTATTCCTTGAAATGAATATTTTGCCCGTATGACCTAGAAGTGGCCGGTGTTCATCTCTGATGGTTTCAAGTCGATGAAGTCAATGTCGATGCATCTAATGCAGAGGCATCTGACACACCACAAGAATTGGAACCTTCTTTCATAGAAGACCTCAGCTTCGATCCACGTGAAACCTGTGATTAACCAACCCCAGAGATCCAACAGGATAGCTACCCAAATCCCAGCGCTGGTATGGTGAAGCTTTCATCATTGAAAGTGATTTGAGTCCACTTCCTTACAAAGAAGCAATGAACAGCAAAGGATGCTCTATTAAACAGAAATAGCCATGCAACTGAGATGGATTCATGTACCAAACGAGGTTCGTCCTTGTCGATTTACCAAATGGGGCTCGCCTCTATTGAATGTAAGTGGGTATTTAAGAAGAAACATGATAAAGACGGAAACTGGATGTGTTTTCAAAGCTAGACTTTGTAGCGAAGTTGTTTCAAAACAAATCAATGGAGCGGACTATGACGTAAACTTTACCGCTAATGGCTGGGCGCTTTTAACTATCCGATAATCTTAGCTATCAAGGTACTTCATGACTATTCGAATATGGCAAAATGGATGTAAAGACCGCTTCCTAAATGGAAATTTAGAGGAAGGATGTACATGGTACAACCTGGGGTTTTACATGTCCTAAAGGACCTAAGAAGCGTATGCAAGTTGCAAAAGTCCATTTATGGTCTAAGGCGTATCCTGCTAGCTTGAATCTACGCTTTTGATGAATCAATCAAAGAGTTTGGTTTCATCAAGGATCTAAGAAGAATCTTGTGTATACAAGAAGGTGTTGAGTTATGTATCATTCATAGTCCTGTATGTCGATGACATACTTATCATTGGAAACAACGTAGAGTTACTAAACTCAGTCAAGGATTGGCTGTGCAAATGTTTCTCAATGAAGGACTTAGGCGAAGCACAATATATACTTGGAATAAAGATCCACCGAGATCGAGCCAGGAGGCTGATTGGACTTTGTCAGGATACTTATGTGAATAAGGTACTGCAAAGGTTCAACATGAGTAATTCCAAGAAGGGTAATCTCCCAAGACATGGAGTTCAACTCACAGAAAGCACACCTGCCCCAATTACTAATTGCCGAGGTTTAATGTAATCTAAGGACATACCTTACGCTTCGGCTATAGGATCCATCATGTATGCCATGTTGTGCACTAGACCCGATGTTCTTATGCACTAATCAGAACTGCAGATACCAAGCTAATCCTGTGAAAGCCACTGGATTAGTGTGAAGTGCATCTTCAAGTAGCCGAGTAGAACTAAAGATGCTTTCGTATATGCTGCTGAGATGAAGAGTTAGTGACAGGTACACCGACGGCTTTTCAAACCGACAGAGACGACCATCGCTCCTGGGCCCTGGCGTATGTATTTTGTCTCAACGGTGGAGCAAGATTCGAGGAGTTCCAAATGTAGCATCAAGGTCGATTCTACCACGTATCTGAAGATATCGCAGTTGGCTCAAGCCGCTAAAGAAGCATGTTGATAAAGAAGTTCGTGACCGAACTTGGTATGGTACCCAGCATCAGGACCAAGTGGAATTGCTTTTGTGACAATACCGGGGCAAATACCTAAAGCTAGTGAACCCCGAGTACATCAAAATCCAAGCACGCATCGAAAGTATCACCTGACAGAGATATGCTTCGATGTAGCGATGTCAAAGTATGTAAAGTAGAACAGAGACTACCTGGTTTAATTTTTACTAAACCACTAAGTCGCAAAGCATGATGAGCATGCAAATGAACATAGGTCTTAGGCAGATATTCAGTGGTGTTATAGTTGCTGGGAGTCAGAGTGTATCTATTGTGTTACGTGAGTTAAATATTTGAATATTATTAAGTTTCTTATATTTTAATATATTTGTTTGCTATGTCTATATGTTTAAATTTACATATAATATACATGTAGTGTATCCTCGATGAGTGAAAGGTTAAATCCTAGTTTAGTCTATGTTTCTATAGGCAATACGAACGTTAATTACACCTCTTCAAGCCTAGAAACATAGGATGTACTAAAGTGCCTGGTCGAATATAGGGGCGACAAGCATCATATGACTAACATGGTGTTTGATTAGTGATCAAGATTGATCACGCTAAGTGAATTGGCAGGACTAGATCAATACCGCGGCCGCCAACTCAGGACTGGGAGTTTCAGAGGACCGGAAACGAATTCATAAGATATGTGAAGGTCTGTGTCCTATGACATTTGTTTAGAATTTTAGGTTCACACCTTAGACCTACGATATATGACTATCCGTGGTTATACAAGCTCAGATTTTGACTATGACCAAACGGCCCGCCTTTGCCGGGATTATAACGGCATAAGTGTCGGGTCACAGAGCGAAACAGAGCGATGGGGATGCCGATATATTGGGAGTGGATTTGTCCGCCCTGGAATACAAGGAAGATCTCGTGCCTCTTACACAGCTATACCGATTTGTTTATGGGACGCCATAAATGCTTATTCCTACCATACTTAGCAAAGAAAGTTGTGGGTGTTTTACATGACACACTTTATGGTTAGCCCACGACTGAGATCCGTTGATAAAGGAATTGTAAGATAATCATCCACGGGAAAGTGAGATTGTCGGGGAAATCAATGAGAATTGATTCCATTTATTATGCCCGTCATGACAATTGTGTATCAATTCATTTACCGCTAAGTTAAATGTTATTATCGTAACTTATGTTCAACTTAGTAATTGTATATTACTAGTGCGGGTTCTCGCGATAATTCTGGTGGGTTTCATTAATCGCTATAATAATAGTAATCGGGTCGATTATTATTATTATACAACTTACTATTATGTGAGCCTGTAAGGTCATACACATACAAGGATCGCTGAAGTTATATTTCATGTATGAAATTAAAGAGAATCAGATAATTGAGAAATATATTTCACCAAGGGTTCTACATTTTATCTAGAATATCGACAACAAATAGAATCAATTAAATTGTCTCGAGTATTTAGTATTTATCAATAACTTGAAAGATTATTGATATATTGACTCATTACTATTTAATTGGGTTAATTAAATAGTTCAATCATTAGCAACTCATTAGTGTCTAACGAACTAATGTAGTTAACGAAAGGTTAATACTTAATCTAAGTCATGATCGGGCTTGTTTTAACCTAGCCCTATATAAGCAAACTTTAGGTTTTCTGCGAAAAAAGGTTTTGTAAATCTTTTCATCAAACCCTAAAGTAGCCTCCCCGGCCGAAATTCTCCAAGAATTTTTCTTATGCTTTTTGGTTTTGTTCATCCTTGTTTACTAGCATAACCGGTTCTGATTCAACCTTCCCGTGACCAACTAGAGATATCATAATGCATTGATATCAAGAACAAGGAGTTTGGTGGAAGTCAAATTCACGTTGTGAACCCCTCAAGCGTGTGGAACTTTTAGTGAAATTTAATTCGCCGCAATGTAAGTACTCGTTTATTCATATATTATATATATATGTTTTTGTTTAATAATATAGTATTTACTTTAAGATCCCCTCGGAATTATGGATTTGTATTTATACTCTAATATCCATAGTATTTCCATCATTCTCAACAAATATCTGATGACTTCGATGGACAAGCTGGCCGAAGACTACAACCGCGGTGATACACAAAGTACACCTACTGGGTGGATCTGGACCGTGAGTCTAGCTCATTCACCGCTCTTACGGGTATTTTCTAGCACCAGCAATGATGATTAGTATTACAACCTCGGAAGAGAAAATGGCTGCACTTACAAGGATGGAAGAAACTATGTTTCAAAAAGTGCAACATCAAGATGACTCTATCGCTGAGATGTCAGGATAGATAGTTGATCAAGAGCAGCGCTGTAAGAGCGCAAACCGAAGTCGCTCTAAAAACAAAAGAGGCGCCATGACTCCTAAAATGGGATATGGGTTGACCCATCTATTCCCACATGATATCTCAGGTTCATCACGAGGACCAACGAGGAATACAGTAGAAACTTCAATCATTCCTGAGCAATAGATGATCCCAACAAGACAACCGAAAGAGTATATATTGGTGGCACAAGTCTCTACACCCTCCCGTGATGTATCACCAAGATGCCTAAAGGTTATCAACCACCCAAGTTCCAATATTTCGGGATGGAACTCCTGAACCCCAAACAACATGTAGCCTACTTTGTTGAGACAGACAACAATGTTGGGACCGGGCGATGAATGGTCAAGGGGGCCTGGCCCGCCTCTCTCAAAAGTGGAATGTGTTCTAATTAGTACACCGACTGGGAGCCTCGCCCATAGATAGTTTGGCTCAGCCGAAAGTGAATTTCTCAACCACTCTTCAAGATGAAAGAGGATGCTAGGGCATGATGGAGCCAATCACAAAACAAAGAAAAGAAGAGCCATTATAGACTTCATCAACCGATATAGAGAAGTTCAACTTGAAATGCAAAGGATAGGCTCTCGAGTCATCACCAACAACACGCGTATACAAAGTACGACCGGGACCTCGTAGTACATTACGCAGTGGGAATACTTCCTAGAACCTGAAAGCAGCTTGGCAACAAGATCTCACAATATGAGTTAAACATTATCGCGAAACAAAGGGGACGCCCCTCTGCCTCTCAGCCTCTTATTCAAAAAGCCAAATACGAGCCAACGGCTACAATAAGCTTCCAAGCTCAAAAAGAAAGTTAGCTGGCTGATGCAAAGGATTCTAAACAACCAAGTTCTCATTCAAACTAAGAAAACTCGAAGGAGGACTTAATCTGAAAGAAACAAAAGTCTCACACTTAAAGAGATGCAGAGGTGTTGACTACCCCTTTCCTTTGAGTCTCGATTTTCCTCCACATGTTTAATGAGCTAACGAAAGCAAGCTTATCGAACTCCTAGAGTCAAAGAGAGACCCGAGGAGGCAAATAGAAGCACGGAGCCCAACTTTTGTAAGTATCATAGATACTAGGGCATCCCATTAAAAAAATGGTTTCATACTCAAGAAAGTGAGGTACACCCCGAAGAAGACAAAGTCTCTCCCAACCACATAACCTCACCATCTTCCAAAATTTCACCGAGTTCAAAAATTCGCCGACTGGAAAGCAAGCTCATCCTGGGAAAGCATAATACTACTGGGACGATGAAGACTACGTAGCATGCCACGTATGTGGTGAAGTTGATAACAACTCAACTACTATTATACATTGCGGCTTATTTCCACACCCGCCTCTGGGCAGAAGTCTATACACTTTCACTATCACATTCATCGACGGAGACCTACCACAAGAAGATGGTAATCATAATAAGCCACTCTATGTGTTAGGTTATGTAAATGAAAGTCGATAAATGTGACAAGCAGATGAGTGGATCAACCGTAAACATCCTTCCACTGAGACATCAAAGCCGCTAGGCATTCCACCAAGCACTACCATCGTACCCCTGCATATC
The DNA here is from genome assembly GCA_019722365.1 of Lithospermum erythrorhizon. Lineage (NCBI taxonomy): Eukaryota > Viridiplantae > Streptophyta > Magnoliopsida > Boraginales > Boraginaceae > Lithospermum > Lithospermum erythrorhizon. Next base: position 21,235 of record JADFUC010000999.1, on the reverse strand, counting down.
ATACAAGGTTTTAACCAAGGCGGGGAGCGAACGCTCGGGAAAGTAAGTCTGCACTTGGTGATAGGGGAATTGGAAATAACATCAAGGTTCCATGTCATAGATGCCAAGGTCACATATAATATTCTACTAGGGAAGATTTTTCGATCCACAAAGAATAATGCCGCCCCTTCAACATTTCCCTGTTTAAAATATTAATGTTTAAAATATTTCAAAGATGGGATGGCGAAAACGGTTAGACTGATGAAAATCCATTTACGGTAGAAGAATCCCACTTTGCTGATGCCAAATATTACAAGAAGAAGCGGCAAGCTCAATGTAGCAAGTGGCCAAAGGCGCCTGTGACGTCCTCAACATCTCAAGATCTACCTCAACTCTACAAGAAGTAGAGGAAGATCTAGTTCAAGCATTCAAATGTTTGACTCTACTCCTCACTCGACCAGAAAAGGTGGCGATGACATCCCTTAAAGATTTTGTGACACCCAAGGAAGGACCCAAAATACAGCATGGAACCATGGGTCCAAAAGTTTACGACCTCCTGCTAAAGGCTACCTATGATCCCGATGAGGAGAAAGCCATGGGACAACTACCTCCCGAGGTCACGAGCAGTAAAATACATGGGTTGAATGACATCCAAAACATGATAAGGCAGAAAGGATGGTCTGTCAAGAACTCAACCAAAGGGTTGGGGTATACACCAAAACCCCCACTACGTGTTCTAATTAAGAAGGTGACAAACCACTACATATCAGAGACTGGAGAGAAGGTGCCTGCAGGGAAAATGCATGGGGGATGACCCTTAGTATTCCTCGGGTTCGGGGCAATCTCTACCTCCAAGAAGAAAACCAAAAGAAAGTCATTCTTCCTACGATTGGGGGAAAATGTAAAAGGGCATAGCCCAATTCAAAAGAAATCTGTCTTCGATAGACTTGGGGAGCTGACCTCGGAAACCATGGAAGAACTGCCAAAAGAAGAAGAGGCCTCTGCTTTATGTTTCAATATAGAGGAGCAAAATGAGGACACCTTCCCAATCCAAGAGGCACATCCTTGGGAAGCGATGAAGGAGAGGTTTATGCCCAATCTCCCGTGCATATCGGTGAGAAAAGATGCAGAAACTGGAGAAGTAGTGCGTGAATTCAAAGACGCACACCCTAAGCATGGATATTCCTTAGAGGAGGTAGAGGAACTAGAAGTTCAGCGCTATATCCATGAGCAAACCCTCTGGGAATACTCAGGCAATGACCAGCCAAACGGACGAGTTCCTCAAGCGGTGTCAAGATGATCCACTATACAGATACATCCACGAACAGACACTGTGGAATGACTGCGCACCTCATAGAGTGGTGCCTAGGCACGAAAATTATCAACACCTTGTTGAAACTGAGGGGTTGAAATTCCAAGAGGAAGGCATACCAGACATGGCCACTTTCTTAGCTCAACAAGAAAATAAAGGTTCTCATCCCTAGGAGTGAATGAAGGCCAAATATATGTCTACCTTCCCCTGCATATCAGTAAGGAAGGACGTAGAGACATGACGTTTGATGTACGAGCCTGCGGATACAAGCCTCGTACGCAACTATTCTCTAGATGAAATAGAGGACCTAGGGGTCCAACGCTATGTCTATAGACAGACCATATGGGAACATTCCATATGGGACCAGCCAAGTGGCATCCTAGAAGACATCCTCAAGAGACGTGGGGATGACCCTATATACAAGTACGTCCATGAGTAGACGCTCTGGAATAAATGCCCGCCTCGAAGGCTAATGCCTAACTATGTAAGTCAAAAACACCCTCATGAAAGCTGTTGATGGGTTGAGACTTCAAGCTCGTCAAGATAATATCATAACAAGGGTGAGACATACGTACGGTCAAAACCCGAGGTTCCAACACCTCTAAATAAACGCAAGAACCCCCCTGAGCACGAGGATAAACTGCCCACCATGCTCCTTGATACGAGTTTAAACTATCAACTCTCGAACAAGAGTATAAATTGTTCACCTCTCGGATGAGAGGATGAATCATCCAACCTCCTAAGCATGAGGATAAACTGCCCAACTCTCCTTGATATGAGGATAAAGTGTCAGAACCCCCTGAACTATGTTTGGCTTGATCCCCGATGGACAACCCTTAGGATACGTAGGCAACTTGATACGTATCAAGCACAGCCATAACCTAAAACAACATCCATGTTGTCCCACAAAAAGTTTGAGCTAAAAGATAAAATAACATCCATGTTGTCCCACAAAAAGTTTGAGCTAAAAGATAGCCAAACACAACAGTATAATATGTACAAACATGCGGATGTCTCAACCAATCCAGCACTAACATGGCACAAATCTACATCAACAAATAACCCTCAGTAATAAGCTTCTAAGGATCCTAAGGTGAAGCTGCAATCACAAGAATGGGTTATGCTGCTAAAGTACTTAGATTGCAACTTCAGACTAGGTTCAAGAACACGATACTAAAACCCTTGAACCTAGGCAATCACCTTGGTATCACACAAGCCAGTCAGGAACATCTCAGCTTATCTAATACGCCTCTAAAGTCGGACAAGGGCATCTTGACCACTAGCCTCTAAAGTTAGTCAAGACATATCCATGGTATCCAACGAGCTCCGAAGAGCCATAGGGATGTACAAATAAGATCAAGCTGTTGAAGCCCTTGAGCAAGATTGATCAGTTCAGCCTTGGTATCACACAAGCCTACACCAACAAGTAACCCTCAGAGTTAAGTTGTTAAAGCTTCTGAGGTGAAGCTGCAAGCACCTAGATTGTAACTCCGGACTAGATATAAGGGAACACCACTAAAACCCTTGGATCTGGGGACCAAGGTCAAGTTGGGATTCATGATTCTTGAGACAAATGCAGATAAATACATGAAAAGAACATGACATGAAGGGTAAGATAAAAGTCAAAAGCAAGACTGGTGATAGCCTCCAGGGGCGCACCAAACATATACCCAAGTGCATGATGTCATGCCAAGGTATAACACTTGAAGGATAAAGGTACCTCATTTATCTATCCATGCAATTCGTGTTATGAATATTGAGGATCGAAAATGAAAGTCCCATATACCAACAAGCAAGATACCCAAGTCTCATCACACATCTAGCCACATGCTTGAGTATCAAATATCATGCCAGAATTAGATACCCGCTATTATTACTTTATACTTTTTGCCCTTGTTTGAAATCAATAACCCACATACTAAAGAGAAGGTGCAAGCATTTGATTCATAAGAATAGAAGCCGAAAGCATGGGAACCCATAAATGGTCATCACCCAAAAGCTATACTATCCAACGTATTCAAGGATCACAGCCCACGGTAAAGAGCATAAAATGGCTAACATCTCCCCGGTAAAGAGCATAGCCAGTAATAGCCTGTTAAGAAAGCATAAATACCTAACAAACTCTCGATTACGAGTCTAACTATCCATCAAAACGAATCCACGCTTGACTCTCGATCCACAAGTGGATCTACCCTCATAGAATAGGCAGTACTGGACGCCCCGAGCCCAATCATAACTTATCAAATTTTCTTTGTCCCTGCTTATCACACCAAAGTTAATCAAGAGGATGAATCGCCAGTGGTAAAGCGAACATCACAATATAAAACCCAGAGGCAAAGCATAACACCAAAAGCAAATTAAATCAAGGCATAAAAGAAGTAGTAGATGCCTACTACGCTCATGAACAGCACCCACTTAAGGATCATCTCATCCAAACGGGTTGTTTCTATCCCCTCCTTCAACAAGTGAAAGATCAATATTAAAGAGGTAAGGAAGAGGAGACGGATCGCCCATTCAACCCATGTATTACCTACAAAGCAAAAGAAAGAAAGCAGACAGAGTCAAAGACAATCCCAAGACGTAGGTCGAAAGAACAATAAGTGGACGCCCCTTACTCGCTAACGCCTCTGGAATCGTGACGATGAAGACAAAGACTAAAAGCATAATTAGAATGATTTCATGAGCATGTAATAAAAGGACGAGACGCCCTCCGCCTAACTAAATACCATAAATACTCAAGGTCATTCGCACTAATGTACGCCTAAGTCTAATATATATATAATCGCGGATGTAATGAAGACAGTGACTAAAAAAGCATAATTAGAATGATTTCATGAGCACGTGGTCAATAAAAAGGACGCAGACATCCTCCGCCTAACTAAATAATTATAAATACTCAAGGTCATTCGCACTAACGATTTAAGTCTAATATATATATATATATATATATATATATATATATATATATATATATATTGCAGCGTTGTTAGCTAACCTATCACAAGCTACGACTCAGCAAAGCCCAACAGAATGGGCGTGTAAGACCTATAATCATCAACTATCTCACTAACCTGGACTACAAAAGCAGAGAGAAAAATAACCAAGAATCGAGCTCTTATAGTAGGTCGATCAAAACAAAAGTAAGTGAATGCAACACAGTCCTAAAGGTCCATGCTATATGCTCAAGGCCATCTTATCCTATGTGAATGCACAATGCAACACAAAACGATTTCGGTATGGCATGATATGCGGCCTGACGACCAACATCGAACGCCCGGAAAAATCTAGAAAAAATATACCCAGAAACTAGACTCATAAATGAGTTGTGAGCGCAAATCTCACCAATAATCGACTCGCAGTTGTGGAAACAAATCCCCAAAGAAACTACAAAAGTCAAATCAAAATTTAGTAGCATATTAAAACACCATAACTCAATCTACATGCCTAATTATGAGGCCTACGATACGCCAAAATAACCTATTTCTTCTATCTTTCTAACAATATAAGGCAGCTCAAATCGACTTCAGAACGAAAAAGTTAGAACATTTTTCTCTAATTATTATTTAAATTTTGGACGAACCACAATCACGCATTCAAGAAAATTAACTTATGCTTATATATTTCAAAGGAATATTTAGGCATCTAGTTAAGTACACGCATAATCATCAAGAAGGTTCATCAAAAAGCATAAAAGGATGCATAAGGAGTCAAATGTGCTATCTTTATGCAAAAGCTTGAGGAAAATTCCAAAAGGTTGTCAACTTTATGTTCTTACTCAACTCCAAGAACTTGAAAAACAAGAAGAAAAAAATAGCACATTAACAATGGTCTATGATCATATAATGTCAGAAGGGAGCGAGTAAATACAAAAAAAAAAGTGGAGAAACTCACTGCAAATAAGGGCGGGGGGGTGGCAGGCGCGATTGAAAATTGATTTTTTGAAGTCATCCTACCCTTTATATGACCTCACGCCACTCACTCCTAAAAGCCCGTCACTTTGTCTTCATGGATGTTAAGGTTCTAGAATTGTAAGACAAAATAAAACAAACTACCCATAGGCTTTGTTCGAAATGCCAATGCTTACTGTTCGATGGTCGAAATTTTTCACAAAAAATACGTTCCTAAATACATCGGTCGAATAAAATGAGACCAAATTGGTCCAAAAATCCCGAAAAATGGGATTTCATTGAAAAAATTAAAATCCTAAAATTAAGATGACTAATTTCAAAAATTCATAGGATTAAGGATAATCATTTTAAAATATCCAAATACGTAATAAATTACGTCAAAGACATTCACAAATCCAAAAGGATTCCATCAATATAGACAGTACTACACCTCTAAAAATAATTTAATTCGCTAATAAATTGGTAATTAAATTCAAGTCTTAACATGTAATACATCATGTTTACATCAAACCCGAATAATTAAATCTCCACACCGAGAATTATAGTATTCCAACATTATAATACATCATGTTAACATCAAACCCGAATAATTAATTCTCCAATAAATTGAGAATTAATGGGATTCCAACACAAGTTGGCATTAAATCCCACTTGATTAAGTCTTCATTAAGTAAAGCTTAAGCACCGAGACTTACTCATGATCGCATACGCAACACAATAAATCCTATAATCAGCTCAACCCTCCTATAAGTCAGAGCTTGGCCGTGGATCGATCAAAGAAAATACAACAAATCCCTATAAACAAGTAATCATCCTTCAAAGCCACAACGGCACGGATTTACGACTCAGTGACCGCAATTAGCCTTAAAATGCATCTCAAGAACAAGTCCCGAAATCAAGCTAAACACCACTCTACAACAACCTTATAAACAAGTAATCATCCTACGTAGGGGAGCATCGGGTAACCTCGGATCGCTACTTTAGTAATAAATTCTCATCAATAAATAATCCAATGTACATCCAATAAGCTAAAAGACTTGATGTCATGAGCAACACATTTAAAGAAAAACCCATTAAATATACAATACGTACTACATTCATGTTGGAGTGAACACTATTTTCCAGTTTTAACCCACACCTACCATGTATTTATCCGTTCGGGGCAATCCGTAGATATGGAAAATTTATTAAAATATAATTAAATGACAAGATGACTTAATCAAATTACTCAAAATCGAGCCACTAAAAGCGACACGCTACAGTGTTCTCAATCAAGCCCCAAATTTAATGTAAAACCCTCATTTAAAAAAGGATTTCCGAGAAAATAAATTTCCAAATTAAACGTATTAAATTTGTCACGCTAAAAATCCTCAATTTTTGTTGGGTGAAAATCGGCCCTAGGGGCTAAAATTGAAGCTTCATAAGTTTTGTGGTTCAAATGGAGACTCCAGTTATAAGTTTCAGATTCAAATGAGACTCCAAAAGTTGGCGAGAATCAAAATAGCCCAGCGCCCCTAGTCAATACGAAAATACGTCAAACCTGTAAGTTAATCACAACCTTATTTTTATAAAAAGAGGCGCTTATTTTAATACTTGACACCAGCATTCTCAATTATCCAATCCGGCCCGTATCTTCTACTAAAATTCAAAGTGTTAAGATCGCGACACACCCGAAATTAAATCAACCAATCGTAAGAAAGATCCGCTTCCGTAAGACTATAAATAGCCCTTATTTCTAAAAAATTCCAAATCTCAAAACAAAAATTCACATCCAAAACTATTCTAGTAAAATACGTAGAAAAAACCTCCGAGATTTCTGTTAAATCTTTTAAACCGCCAAATAGAAACACTACAAAGTGGTCGGAACGCCTCCGTGTCCTAAACCAGCACTGAATCAAGTGTTATCGCACAAACGCTAGCAATTCTTCAACTTAGTTTGTAAAATCGGATGCAGACCGACATTACATTCTTAAGAATATCAATAGTTCAGAATAAGCTAAAACCATCTGACATTCATATAAATCTTGCATGAACATCGAGAATTTCATGTTTGATCTCACCAAGTTTGTATACGAATACATCAATATTTAGTCCCTATACTGATTCCAGCAGAAACACGCTAAAACCTTGGTTCGCTCAATCAAGATCATCAATAGCGGGTGCTCCCACCTTCATATCGATCATCACTACGCTGAACAAAGTCGCTATGTTATCAGAGTACAAAGCCTATGCTCGCCGGCGCTAAATCTCACCAAATCCCACATCTACGCCAGTTAGCTCGCTAAGGTCGCTTATAAGACAAAGAAAAGCGCGTACATCGCTTCAATAACTTGTCATATCACTCCAATAATAGCCTTAAGAGCTTCGAATAGACCGGATCAAGTCCATCCAGCTTCCAAAATAGACCGAGACGTTCTTACCAAAGTAAGACTAACTACAAGACACTTCACAGAATAATATTCATCCAAATTTAAACTAGATCGAGATCGTCCAAGACCCAAGATCAAGTCCAATACGCCCAACACGGGAATATCGCCAAGGCGCCTCCCGTCAATCACATCCAAGTCCAAACGAGCCTCAAGCCCTTCAAGCACTGCGACACATATCCAGCTCATGTACCCTATCCAAGCTCCAAATTACAGCCCTATCCAAAGCTCCAAATCAAATCAAGTCGAGCCTCTCAAATCAAGCCGAGCTCATACCAAGCTCCTATCAAGACAAAATCAAAGAAGTCGACATTCACAAATCGCCAAGAACGCTATGATCGTATTTGGGATAATGTATTCTCTTTCAATTGATAAAACTTATACACCGTTAATTTTCTCCTATAATAAATCTTATTTTATATCCCTTGAATAAATAATAAAAATTCTTCTTTGCATTACAAAGTCCCTATTAAAGAACATCGAAAACCTATGTATTTATTTTGTCTATTCAATCCTCTTACTATTCCTAACTCATTTTTGTCATTCTCCATACACAATTTTACTACCTTTTATCTTCTTATTAGAACCACCCTATTGGTCATTGATAACACCAACATAACAATTAGATATTCATTTATTAAGGTCTCAAATAGTGAAATGTAAAAGTCGGAAAAATTTCTTAATTAGTGTGTAAGACGAGTTTAAGACGAGAAGTATAAAACCGGAGGGGTAATTGCTATTAAAGCGAACTTGATTAATACTCCCTATTTTTTATTATGGCTTCAGACTAAATTTTTTCGTTTCAAAATATTCATTATTTCCATGCATGTAAAATTATTCTTCTACATTTTCATACTTTTTGATTAATTTTGATTATTTAAATTATTAATCAATCAACGATACAATTTTAAATTAATATTATTTTATATTTAATGTACTTTAAAATAATTTTTCTTTTTTCTTAATCTACGCAGAAATGACAACGACAAATAAATAAAAATGGAGGTAATAGTTGACATTCTCAATATATAATTATTAAAAAGTATATTGGATTATGTAGCTCATAATTAAAAAATTATGTTTATTACAGTTCTTTAAATGATGGAGTTGATGTCAATTGGATACATACAACTGCAGTAGATTATATAATTTGACGCCAACAACGAATTGCTTCTCGAATAACTTGTGGAAAAGAAAAATCTCCACCGAAAAACTAATGCTTTCTAAGAAACATAACACTTTTAATATTACAATTGCGTATCTTTTTGTAATCTCAAGAAACGAAAAATTTCTTACTTTTTCAGCCATTTCGTATCGATATTTTGAACCATCGCTGCGGATCAGTCCGTGATGGGGGTAGTTTCTACTTTGTAAATGGACAACGAGGGGCAATATGATAAGGATTCAGACAGAGTTGAAGGGCTAATTTCGAAAGAGAAAAGTTAAGAGGGACTAAGTCGAAAAAGTTCTACAAAGTTTGTCGGGAAGTTTTTAAGCAAATGCATAGCGAAGAAAGAAAGGCCAAAAATTAATAAACAAAAAGCACGTCTTTGTCTGAACTAAAGTTTACAATACACCTTCTTATTCGGCCCCTTTGAATATTATTTTAAAATGTCGATGCTAAATTGTTTGACGTAGTCTTGAGTGATTCCTTAAAATTTTATGGGATTTGATACAGTTAATTAATTTGGACATTTTAAATTACTCCCTCCAATTCATATAATTGGATTCTTCTTTTAAACTATTTTATAATATATTTTTTATTTTTAAGCACACTGAAGATAAAAGATTTATCTCTATATGGTAGCTCAATTAAATTTGACGTATGTAATAATTAAGATTTGGAGATCAATAATTTGTGTACTATTCAGTGTTATAATTTTATCTTATAAATTAAGTCAAATGACCTACACAAAAAGAAAACGTATTAAGCTATATATATCACCTAACATAATATCTTTTTCTTAATGTTTATTAATTTTATATTAAATTATCTAGAAATAATACCAATTTGAAAAAAGAGTTAATTGATGATATTGCCTAAAACAATAAGATTTAGTTGCACCTTCTCCTCAAATGAACTGAACCATTCAAATGAGACGGAGAAAAAGATTGAAGGTCATTTTAGAACAAATTAGCTATTAGCATAATAAGTTAATGTTAATAAGGCCCAGATAAGATAATTTCTAAGTATTTAGTTTCAAAAACGATATCATTAGACAAGACTAAAAACGATATAAATATCAGACAAGGATCTTCAAAATAACGACGTTACACAATCATCTCTATTTTGAACCAATCTGCACTAGTCACTTTTTGGAACTATATAATCAATTAACTCTATCATATAACAACTTTACAATTTATGAAATTTATGTCATCCACCTTCCATTTCCCTTTTCCATCTTCCACAATGAAGCTGCTCTATCTAGTAGCAGAGTCGCCTTCATATCCAAAGCAAATGGGACCAGATGCACCATAAGAAAGTTTAGTTGAATATTGTGTTCTTTATTTCCTTTATGAAATTTCTTCAAGGAAAAATTTGAGTAACCGGGTGATATGTATTGAATTAACAAATGTCTCTAATGGATTACCTACTTATTATATACATCTAATCTACTGCGCCCACAACGTAAATCAAATCGCAATAATCTGCGCTTCCAGTGATCCTAATATTCGGTTTGCCACTTACCCAAGATTTCTATAAATACCCTTCATTCCAGATTCATTTGGCGCCGTATTCATTCGGAGCAGAATGTAACACCGGTAACTCTACCTGCTCATACTATAAAATACCCGAGACTAATTCGTGATCCGAAGTACGTATCACTTCTACCGCGTTTCAGACTTAACCCCTAGCTTTGCTAATCAGACAATTGAAGAAGGAGACCTCAAAAATAACCACTCGAGCCAAGAGTGGGGCATTACCAAAGCTACCTCGGGAATAACATCCACCCGACGCCCAAAGCCCGTAATAACTCTCGACCTAGTCTTTAACTCCGCACTCGGTAAAAACTCTCGATCCATCAAGAAGTTATCAGATTTAGCCACTGCCCAAGCTCCCGGATCTCATGGCTCAGAAGAACCTCGGAAAATCAGCACTCACAATTGTTGATGTTGAAGAATAATTTTGTGATTCAAACCTGACCCACGCTGGGGTCCGAAGCCGATGCAAATGAGTTTCTTCAAAAAAGAATCTAACGGTTAGAATTGATCGACAAACTTTATCCTTTTAAGTTTTAAAGGCGTGTTAATTATTATACCAAACAACCTCTCGATTCGTCGAAGACTTTAAGTCTTTCTTATATACTATACTATACATCATATTAAAAGACTACTGATCAAGTCTTTCGATATCATATTATTAAAAGACTACTGATTAATAGCTGACATTCTCATCCATATACATCTATTTCTACAGGGCACTATACCATAACATATTATTTAATATTGCTGAAAGAAAGGCCAAAAATTATTGAACAAAAAACGCGTCTTTGCCTGAGAGTCTACACTTCACATTATTTTCCGGCCCTTTTGATATTATTTGGCAAGGTTAATGCTCGACTGTTTTATGTAGTGTTGAGTAATTCCAAATATAAGTTCTCTTTCATAGTCTTTAATTATATTGTCCCAAAATCATACGGGATTTGATACAGTCAATTAATTTGGTGACTTTAAAGTTTGAATTAATTAACATTTGGATTTCAATAATTTGTGTACTTTCAGGATTTGAAGATCTTTTTCCTGATGTCCCCTGTATGACGGTATTAATAATTTAAATCTCTTGGCTCTGGATTCATCTACTGTTTCGGCCATGATCCTAGCCTCCCAGTTTGATTACTCTCCCATCTCCTTTGGCCCCGACCTGATCCTTTATCGATTCTGGATATTTCGGTGTTGGGCGGCCCTCGAGGTGATCATTGTTCCACTCCCTGCACGTAGCCAAGCATCTCGGCCAGAAAGCCTGTCTTACATCGGCCCCCGATTTAAACCCAAGCTGTTTATTCCCAGTTAATGACCGAAATACTGTAGCCAATTCACGCTTAAGCTATCGTGTTTCAAAGAGCTTTAACAAGATAAATAAATCTCGCATTTCATTACCTCCAAATAAAGGCTGAATACTGGGTATTTATACGAACGCTGGCGTCTGACAGTTTTGTGGACAGATGTCATTACCATATAAGTGCTAGATTTGTCCTCAAGAACCTACTTAAAAACTCTATTCCTGACGCCTTCAACGTATCGTTTCATTCCAACAAGATTTTCGGAAATTTATTTAACGTCCATATCAATTCGCCTTCATCTTCAAAATCATTCTACCACCATTTTCAAATTCAGAATAAAATACGAAAGTACAAAATTCACCAACCACCCTACGCCTCTTTACGGTCGTAAGAACGTCAAAGATCACTCCCTCAGTTATATAAAAGGTAAACCACCTCTTTATTTTCTTTCACTTTATTTCATAATTTTCAGTCTTCTTCTTCTTCTGAGCTTCTTCACTTCTTCTTTCTCAACTGCTTCACAACTCATCCTAACTCGGCATGGGCAGATTACAACAATCCTCTCTCGAGACATACTGTTCCTCCGTAATCCTCGCAGAACCCTTCAGAAGGTACGCTTACAAAGCGTGATTCGGTAGGCGCGTTATAGTTTCAATGATAAATGCATTTTTACGCACATCGGCTCGCGCTCTATTCAAATACCGCCTTTGGAGAGTTTGCACTGCTCAAGCTACGGAAGAAAACCCCCGCATACTTTGTGGGGTCTTTGCTGGTAGACAGCCCGGCCAACCCTTCTTCTCCCAGCTTGGATGATTCCTAAGCTCCTCCTCGAATGCCGCTTATCGGGCCCACGAATCTGGCCTCCCCGCCGACGTGCCTCCCTGCTTCAAACCCAAGGCTCACCACTGATTCCTTCCAAAGAGAAATTCGCTAGAGAGAAGTTGGAGAATGTCAAAGTGAAGACTATCCCGGGGTTAATCACTGAGTATCAACTGCACCAGATCCGCAATCACTATGCCATCCCCGATTTGCATTTAAACCTGCATTCCTTTCTTGTGGCAGTGTCGATACTCCCTCAACCGCGCTGCCTCTCGGCCGCACGCCTCATTTTCACTCTCTGATACCACTCTTTTGGGAATTTAATTACGGCCCGCTTCATCCACCGAGTTTTAGCACAAGTGTTAATGACTCGATCGGGATCCACAATGAATGCCATTCGGGCTGTCAGTACTTACCGCTTCATGTGGTCTGGCTCCATCAGTTATCCCCTATGGTGTCATTGCTTGGTACTATGTATAACGTTATTCATATGGCCCCTTTGTTATTTCCAAGTTGTCTCTCCTCTCCGTAACTTTATATACCAAGTTAGCGCCTATAAGCGGAGCCCACCTACTGGGTTTAAATCAGTTTCCGCTAAAGACGGCTTTAGCTGACGATGTTAAGGCTTTCTTCCACCATTGCCTTCTCGTGACTCGGGTAAGGACCCAATCCGAATGATAAGTTGAGAAAGGGCTTCCAGACTCCTTCACGAAGTCTTCGCGACGCGATGCCTGGACAAAGCTAGTTTACAACGGGTCAACAAATTTCCGACATCACTTCTATATTTTTCCTTACTTGGTATTTTTCTGTGCTTTATCACTCCTTCATTTCCTTATATGCTTTCGTTTTTATTTCAGTGGAGCTTCCGTCTCAGAAGAATGCCTCCGGGTCATGTATCATGCCCTACGCGAACTTTAAATCAATCACTTCGCAAAGCATCCATCGCTCGTGATCAATAAAGTTGTGCAGTACTCCCACTGTGATTCTCCGAGGTCTCACATGTCCCTCCCCTAGTCGAAGAAGGGGTCCCAAACATTTATCAGGTGCCCGATCAATCTCCTAGTCGGTTTCTCTCGAGGTCTCTCGAGTCTCCCCTCTTCTCTCAACAAACCCCGTGACCATTCTCTTACCAGACCGGGTTGTTTCTCAGTGAACCTTCTCTTCCCTTTTTTACTCCTAAGAGTTCATCGACCTATATACCCCCTCTCTTGCAAGTCTTTATTATCTCCTTCGGATTATCGGCACCGAGGACACTATTTCCAAAAAAAAAGATACCTAACTAATTTCTTTAACAAGCACTGTAAGTTAAAGCGGCATTGACGGAGTTTTGCAAGATTCTTCCCGAAAGATCTTCTGTTTTAATTCCTTTTGTCACTTTCAACTCAAGGTAAAACTTTCTTTCTTTAAGTTTTCGCTTTTGTCTTGGTTTCGCTTCCAATTGTGAACCTCAGCTTATCTTAGGCCACCGATCGTGCTTACGATTTCGCTATCCATAAACGGAGTGGAATCTAAAGAGTCCACGCTCGAGTCTCATAAGGCCTGGCAAGCTGTCACGAGATTTCAGAAGTGACGGCCCTGCTCAGTCACGAGTCAAGGGCAAGCCATTTGGCACCTCCAAATTGTTCGCGACAAGCCAGAAAGCTCCAACCACCTCTCCCTTTTAGTATGATACATCAAGTGTTTTAAAGCTTCTTCGAAGAGAGTCCCAGCAGCGTCTCTTGGATTTTAAGTCCTAGCTGGATTCTTCTCTTATCTTAGGCCACTGAATGTTCTTACGGGCTATCCATAAAATGGAGGGAATCTAAAGAACCTGCAGGCCGCTCTCGAGTCTCATATGTCTCTTTGGGAGTGTCAGTCAGCCGAGGTTTCGAGAGGATTTGCACCGAAACTCTCAGGCCGATTTAGTTGAGGGTAAATATTGCACCTCCAAATTGTTCGTGGATGCTGGCCAGAAGTCTAAATCCGACCTCCCTTTAGTACGATACAAATACCGTTGCTCTTAAAGCCTTCCTAAGAGTCCGAGCAAAGGTCCTGGATTTTAAGTCCTAGTCGATTCTTCAACCTCTCGTCAACTCTAAAAAGAAATCGAGGAGTTATCTCCTAGACTCGATCCTCAAGTTCGTTATAGGTAAGTTCAAGGAGGGCTAAAACTATAGCATCTCCTTATCATTTGGTAGCTGCATTCATAATGAAGACGTTTCATTTTAAGTGTATCCCGATTTCCTCGGCATCTATTCCATGTTCCTCGAGTTCATGAAAGAACATTTTGGGAGAGTATGTTGCGCTTTGACTCGCGGGAAGCAGGAGAATAACGGGCGGGATTTAATCGGGAGTGACGGGATGGCTTCGAGAATATGGTGATCGCCGATCTCTTTCAACTCATTTTGTTCATGTTTTTGTCAATCTTTCTAACTCCTGTTCATATTGCCTTGGGCCTGCAATTAGTGTAGGTGTCATTACTATGTAACACTCTTTTGATTTAGTAATGGTTATGCACTTTATTCTTTATAATTTTTATTCTTTTTATCTTTTATATCTCTTCATCACTTCGCTCTTTTCTTTTATCTTTTTCCTTTGATTTGTATGTTATTTGGGCGATAATACCTTTGGCCCCTATCATACCTCTTCCCACGAGGATCGGGTTTTCATGATAGTCATACCCTTCCTTGCATTTTTTTCTTCTGAGGACCACGATCGATCTACCCATTCGCATTCCCTCAGGTGCCAAGTGATTCATTCACTTCTGACCCCAAATGATCCGATTCACTGAGACCACGAAAGTGATCTAGTTCAATTTAAGTTTCCTCACTGAAAAGTTAAGTGATCTTATCTCACTGACCCCAACGATCCGATTCACTGGGACCACTGCGATTCACCACTCTAAGCCTCCTCGGAGGTTATGGATCTTATTCACTGACCTAATGATCCGATTCACTGGGACCACGAGTGATCTAATTCACTTCTAAGCCTCTCCCGTGGTGTTATGATCTTATTCACTGACCCCGAACGATCCGATTCACCTTGTTAACGAGTAATCTACCACTTCAGGACCACGAGTTGATCTAATTCACTGGCTCTCTCCCGCCTGAGGTTAAGTGATCTTATTTTCCTACACTTGCTCCGACGATCTCGATTCACTGGAGACCACGCACTCCATCTAATTACTCGGATTTCCTCCTCAGCGAGTGCTGTCGATCATATTCACTTGATCCCGAATGATCTCGATTCACTGAGGACCACGAGCCATCTAATTCACTCCTGGTTTCCTCTGAGGTTGCTTGGATCTTATTCACTGAACCCCGAATGATCCGGATTCACTCTAGTGGGACCACTTGTTTTGATCTAATTCACTGGCTCTCTCCCGCTGGTGTTAAGTAATCTTATTCACTGACCCCTCGAACGACGTGATTCACTGGGACCGTGAGTTATCTAATTCACTGGTTTTCCCTCCCGATTTTGAGGTAAGCTGTCGTATCTTATTCACTGGAACCCGAATGACTGATTCACTTCGGGGACCACGAGTGATTTACTTCACTGGTTTCCTAATGCGGAGAGTTAAGAATCTCATTCGCTTGTTTATCCTAAAATGTATTTATTACTCAAAAGGTTTTATTTCCAAAATGCGTACTTCAGGCTTCATCAAACTTTAACCTCAAGTCCGTTTATAAAAAGTTATGGAAATCATACATTGGAATGCTTTAAGTATAATATCTTTTGAGATATATCCCGTGCCATGTATGCTTGATAACTTTTCCCGAAATCTCATCCATCTCAGACGCCTCGCGCTTACGCCGCTCGATCTTATAAGGTCCCTCCACTGGTCAGGCTCATTTTTGGGTTTGCTAGCTTTAAAGAGACGAAGAACAAGATCTCCTTCTTTAAATTGCCAAACTTTGACCTTCGGGTCAAGCAAGTCACGCCATCAACCTGCTTTGTACCTCTCAGATTCGGTATATGTTTCTTTATCGCTTAATTCATCCGTGAAGTCAAGGGACACCTCTCATATGCTCCCCTGCTCTTTCTTCGTTGAAACGTAGCTGTCAGATATTCGCAAGCAAACTTCTACTAGCAACACCGCCTTTATCCCGACGGCTGGGTGCGGGGTCTCTCCCGTGAGCGTGAGGGGCGGTCTGTAAACACTATAACTTCAGAGGGAATTCCTCGCATTCATTTTGCCCCCGACTTGAGGAGATTCTTCTTGATCCCTTGAAAGATGGTTCGGTTCATGACTTCCACCTATCTATTACTCGATGAGACGCTTGCATTACGTCCCGAAGTAAGGAGGCATCGAATCAGAGTCGATATCTCGATACCAAGATCTTGGGTATTCCATAACGAGTAATGATGTTTTTCCAGATAAACTCCGGAGTCATCTCCGCAACTGGTTATCTGGGGATTGCCTTCATCTTTTGACAAGAATCACACTTCACATATTCCAAAGAGTCGTTCATCATGGTAGACCAAAAATATCCTGCTCGGGTGATTTTCAGAGCCAAAGATTTTCCCCACGTGATGTCCACAATCTCCCTCGTGGACTTCAAACAAAGTTTCCTGGACTTTGTTTTCGGGGATACAAAACAGTAGTGGCCTCAATTGGGATGCTTTTTATAATTTTCCTTGAAACATTTGGAACTTATAACATTCGGTTCTGATAATTTCTCGCTCGACTTTGTCATCAAGAACTCATCGTAAGCCAGAATTTGATTATAGCATCGCGCCAATCCTCCCCCTCCTCTCTCACAAGGAACGTTTCTGCTCTTTCATGGATTGATTTTTCCGGATGTTCTATGTGAACTCCTGGGGATATCCTGCACAAGTAGTGGCCAATATGGAAAGATGATCGCATGCCTATTTTCACCTCGTACGCGTCAAAAATAACGTGTAATAAATCTGAGACTATGTTCGTGGCCTCAGATGGTATTTCCTTAGGCTTTGATTTTTACCCCACAATCACCTCGATCTTCTCAATAAATAATTGAATCCCCTTTTTAACCGCAATCCTACTTATCCCGAGTTTTAGGCTAATAGTAACCCCTGCTCACCATAGCCTTCAGATTCTTCATTATCAGGCCCGAAACCCGCAATCTCACCAGCATATTCAAAATGCGACCTCGGATCCTGGATTAAGCATTCTCCCCGGCCTCAGCCTTCCTTTCGGGGTTACCGGCCCACCCACATACAATGTCCATGGGGTCGCTCAAGAGGTATCGGTAGCCTCCTGTCTTCACGGGGAACCCCACGCGTATTCCATCACTTAAGTCGGGCTAAATACCGAGTCATCAAGTTTTGTGATGAAAGTAGGATTTCAAATTCACTTAGTTCAATTGCCCACTTGCTGAGTCTTCCCTGCTTGTGCGCTATCGACAATATCCTTTCAAGGGTCAGTTTCCGCGACCACGACATAGCGACAAGCCATAGGATTTGAGCTTCCGTCAACATCAAAGCCGTAACACGAACATGTTAATTTGGTGTAATTTTCGAAATCCGCGCTGGGAAATCGTAGTATTTTGATTTCTATAATATGCCGCCGCGAGAATTGTTGTAACAATTCATTTATTGTTTTAGTTAAACGAGATTATTCAAACTAAAGAGCTCAATAAATAGTAATCAGGAATTAAATGGAAATCACTAATATCAAGCTTGCTGCATCGCTGTATCCACGATAACCCATATAATAATTATAATGGTCATATATTATTATACCTATTAATATTATTTGAGCCCGTATGTCACACACATACAACGACGCTGAATATATCTACGTATGGAATTAAATCGAGATTGTTAATCGTGAGCTGATGAAATCAACGAGATACCCAATCGATGTAAAACAAATTGGACAAAATCGATCAATTAAATTGCTATTTCAATTAATCAGCTTAACGAGTCAGATATTTATCAAACGAGTCAAACTATTCGACCGAAACCAAGAGGGACTATAGAAGAAAATATGAAATGAAAAACCTAAGAATTTCATTTCATCCTCTCCCAAAATACACATACGCCCCCTCCTCTCTCCTCCCTTTCGGGTTTGAAGTCAAAGTTTTTACTCAAATTCTCGGCCCAATTGCTCAGATTCTAACAAGTCCAATCGCGATTCAACCGCTTCAAAAGGGACTAACTGGAGTATTTCGCTTGAGGTACCTGTATCTAAATCTGAGGATTCGGATATTGAAAGTTCATCATTTCCGGGCCGAAGTTTGTAAGTACTCGATCATGTTTGCATGACTACATTGTATATGTTTTTCGTAATTCGTTATTATACATTTATTCGATCTTGATTGCAGCTTTGTTTATTTTTATTTTTGTCAGTTATGTAATTTTTCCAATAC
This sequence comes from Lithospermum erythrorhizon, assembly GCA_019722365.1. NCBI lineage: Eukaryota > Viridiplantae > Streptophyta > Magnoliopsida > Boraginales > Boraginaceae > Lithospermum > Lithospermum erythrorhizon. The sequence continues at coordinate 2,455 of JADFUC010000999.1, read as the reverse complement.
AGTGGAGTAGGTGGCTTACACAATATATGGGCTTTTGAAGCTTTTCCTCCTCGCTTATATAATATCAAGCCATCAAGCCCTTCAGATACAAATACAACTTAAGTTCCTCTTTTCCTTCGGGTCGGGTCAATATTTTTGGTGACCCCAAGTAAGCTTTTAACTCCTCAAAGGCTTTGGAACATTCCTCATCCCACGTGAACTCCTCTTGCAGTTTCCTTTGCCTCGCTTTCGGAAAAGTAAGCAGCTTATCCCGGGTCCGAGATACGAATCTATTTAGCGCCACAGACAAATTTCGCTAACCTCTATATTTCTTTTGGAGGACTTCGGAGCTTTCATTTGCACAATAGCATCAATCTTGTCTGCATTAGGTTCAATACCTCTTTCACTTATCATGAAACCTAAGAATTTTCCTGAAGTTATCCCAAACGAGTATTTCACTGGGTTGATGCGCAGCTGACTTTTCTTTAACTTCATCAGGGGTCTCCTCCAGATTCTCCAAATGTTCTACGTGCTTCTTCCTCTTAACCAACATGTCATCCACGTAAATTTTCATGTTTCTGCCTATTTGATCCAAGAAGATGTAATTCACCATCCTTTGATAGGTTGCCCCCGCATTCTTTAACCCGAAGGGCATCACGGTCCAACAATATAATCCATACTCCGTGATGAAAGTGGTTTTTTCTTGATCTTCCTTTTGAAGATCACACGGCACTTCCATCTACCAATCTTCCCAGTAAAGGCGGGAAGTTGTCTTTGGGAAAAGCTTTGTTAGTTGGTGAAGTCTATGCACATTCTCCATTTGCCATTAGACGCTACCATTACCACATTCGCATCTATTCCTGGGAATCACATGTCGACTCACTACCACATTCAAGTAATCCAAATATTCGAGTAGTTTGATCAAGAATTAAGTGATGGTCGGGACTCAATTGGTTCCCTATCCTGAAGGATTTCTCGTGTTGTTGTTCAAGCAGAGTATTAAACCTCAGTTCTGCGAGGACCTTTCGAGTTTCTTCTTTCCCGGGGCGAACTGGCTTGAACTTCCTGACGCGTGTTTTCGCGAGCCTCGAGTAGTCCTTCTATGTCTCTTTTGTTTCGGTGGCTCAATAAGAGAACTACCCCGTGGTACCGACAATCGTATCGCATCAAGTCTCCCGACCTCCCATTCCTCCCGTGTTGTGAATTTCCATTTTAAACGGGAGTCGGATGAATTATTGAAGAAAAATTACTAATGGATATATGAGTATAAATACAAATCCATAGTTCCAAGTGGATCTTTAAAATACATACTACATTATTCAATACAAAACATATAATTAAATATATGAACAGAGGACTTACAAAGGCAGGCCGAGTAAATTCTAATTAAAACTACACGCTCTCAAATTCACAACGTGACTCGACTTCCTTCAGCTCCTTGCCAGAATATCAATCGTATGATATCTCTAGTTACCCACCGTGAGGTCAATCAAGAACTAATCTATGCTAGTAAACAAGGATGAACAATACCAGAAAACCCAAAATTCCCTGGGAGAATTTCGCCACCCAGTGGGCGGCTAATAGAGCCAGAAAAAGTTTTACAAAACTTATGATTAAAAACTCCTAAAGTTTCGCTTATATGTACAGTTAAACAATCTCGATAAGCAACCTGCTAAGTATTATTTCGACTCGTTAACTCTATTAGTTCATTAAGACACTAAATGAAGTCAGTTATCGAGTCGAACTATTTAATTGCTAATTAAATAGTAACGAGTCAATATCAATAATCTTTCAAGCTATCGATAAATACTAAATTATTCTAACCATTCAAATAACTATTTAATTGATTCTATTTGTTCAATCGATATTCTACATAAAATGGGACCCTTTGTAATCGAGAAATACATTTCTCAATTATAGTCTTTAATTTCATACACGAAATATAACTCAATCACCACCAGATGTATGACCTCTAGGCTCGATAATAGTAGCTTGTATAATAATAATAATCGACCAATTACTATTATTATAACTTATTAATCTAGTTAAAGATCTAAGAATCGTCATAACCCTTAAATTATCACGAACTCCACACCAAGTAATATACAATTACTGTTTCTGAACACTAAGTTCGATAATCACATTTAACCTAACCGTAACGATCATACACAATTCTCAAGAACGGGCATAATAATAAATGGAACCACTCCTCATTGATTTCAACACTCCTTACTCGCTCTCGGACGACATCTTACAATTCCTTTATCACGCGATTCTAGTCAGAGTATAACCATATTGCGTGTCAGCGAAACACCCACAACTTTCTTTACTCGAGGCATGAATCGAATAAAGATTTACGGCGTCCCATAAACCAATCAATAATTAACCGCAAGGAGAGGCCCGAGATCTTCCTTAGATATCAAGGACGGACAAATCCTCCCAATAAGGCAATACGTAACTGAACGAAGTACAACAG